>CM053595.1:108144028-108178270 GCA_028646575.1 Pseudocheirus occidentalis | reverse complement strand
CAGTGTTATGGTTTCTGAATAAAGACCTTGGTGCTGCCTTCCATGTGGAGAGTTTGCTACATTTTGTGATCCAACACTATACCAGCATATTCATAACCATCATGGGTGTTGTGAATATCTCATTATTGATACACCTCTACAACCTCTTTTGCGGTTGTCCCATTCTCTCCATTTATGCCTTCATCACCTATCATCCATGAATGTATTAGCTTTAAAAAAAAATTTATTGATGACTTGTTTCTCACATCTTCATAGTTATTCCAAATATCCCAACCTCTCCCAGATAGTCATCCCATAAAACAAATAGCACATTTTTAGAGAGGAAAAAAACCCCCAGCATAACTGACTAATACATTGAAAAAGTCTGAATATATGTGCAATGTGTAATGTCTGTGCATCTCCCACCTTCACAAAGAGGTAGGTTGAGGTTATCTTCTCATAGTTCTTCATTTGAATTGTTTCCTTTTTGTAATTTTGTCATATTCACTTTTGATTTTTTAGTATGTTGCTTTTTCCACTTATATTGGTAGTTACTGTACACACACACACACACACGCGAGCATACGCGTGTATGTACTTATTTATTTTTTGCTCTGCTTACTTCCCTGAACATCTACACATATAGATCTTTCCACATTTCTCTGTATTCATAACACACCTCATTGCTCACAGAACAGCAATATTCATTACATTCATGCACCACAATTTGTTTAGTTATTCCTTAATTGACAGGTATCTATTTTGTTCCTAATTCTTAGCTATCACAAAAAATGCTACCATAAATACTTTGAAGTATATGGAGAATTTCTTTTTACTGATGGCTTCTTTGGAGTAAAAGCCCAGTAATAGAGTCTCTGGAGCAAGTAATAGTTCAAAGGGTATAGATACTTTTGTCACTTTATTTGTATAATTCCAAATTGCTTTTCAAAAGTTTTAATACAAAAACATGTTTTTCATGACTTCATATATGTATAATGAATACCATACTTCTTGCCTTCTCAAAGGGTGGGGGAAGGGTAGAAAGAGAGAGAACCTGGAACTAAAAATGAAAATTAAAAAAAAAAATCAAACTGTTTTGAAATTATGTTTGATACCTGTGTGTATTCATAATTAACCATCAGATATCTAAGGGATTTTTATTATTTGCAATTTTTTTTTGCTTATCATCTTTTCCTAGTACATTTGATACTAATGGATAAAATTTCCTAGTATTATCACCTTTTCCTAGTATTTTTTTTTTGTTGTTGTTTTTTGGAGGGGGGAAGGCAGGGCAGTTGGGGTCAAGTGACTTGCCCAAGGTCACATGGCTAGTGTTCAGTGTCTGAGGTCGAATTTGAACTCAGGTCCTCCTGACTCCAGGGCCAGTTATCTATTCATTTTAACACCTAGCTGCCCCTTCCTAGAATTTTTGATACTAAAGAATAAAATGTTGATTTTTGTGTATAGGGGAAAATGGTCATACCATTTCACAGCTCCACCAACAATGCATTGATGTGCCTATCCTGCCCCAATCCCTCCAACATTAAATAACTGACCCTTTGGGATCATTTTTGTAAATTTTCTGGGTATGAGCTAAAACCTCAGGGTTGTTTTAATTTGCATTCCTTTTATTATTAGGGGTTTCAACCATTTAATTTTTCCTGGAACTATCTGTTCATATCCTTTGGCCATTCATCTTCAGGGAGAATTAGTCTCTTATTCATCTATTTGTTTGTTTGTTTATTGTTTATATAGCCTGGACACCAAACCTCCACCAAATAAATCTGATACAAAGACCTTTTCCCTTTTGACCACTTCCTTTCTTATTTTAAGTATGTGAATTTTGTCTGTGCAGCAGCTTTTCAATTTCATATAACCAAAGTTATTTATTTATCTTTTGTAATTGCAACTATCTCTTGTTTGGGTAAGAATACATTTCCTAAGGGAGTAAAGGCAAGGACTCCTTAGAGCTCTCCCAAATTCCCCTCCAAATTATTTAAAATTCATGCCCCAAAACAAATTCTGGAACAGCAGAACCAATAAAAAGATGGGGGGAAGAAATTTTCTAACCCAAAACAACTTAGAAGGTTGGCAGAAAAGGTCTCATTGGGGCAAGAGTGGAGTACCATTTAGCACAGGCCATGCCCTAGCAAGTTAGTAACAGGCCTTGGGAAGTAGGAAGAGACTGAATCATCAGTGGCAGGGCAGCAGCTTCTGGAGCTCTCAGCTCACTAATAGTAAGGGATTCAAGTAAGTGGTCAGAAGGATATCACAGGGTACCTTTTTCTGGCACTGGGTGCAGAACTCTGTTGCACTGCCCACATGTGGTGACAGGTCACAGTCCCAGGGTGAAGAGGAACACTAAAAGGAGTGGGGACGCTGGACACAGTGCCAGAGGAGAAATGAGTGTTTATGGTCACACACAGAGCAGAGTACAGTCCAGGAGAGCAATGACCACACTTCTCCTTAGATCATAACACCCTGGAAGAATTGAAAACTTGCAGAACTAGCTCTGAAAATAGCAGCACGAAAACCCTGAAACTTGGGACAGTGTCCTCTCCACCCCAGGAACAGAGCACAACTCTGATACAAAGTTTAAAGTCAAGATATAGGCTGGAAAGATGAGAAAACATTAAAAGAAGGACCTGACCATATAAAGTTACTATGGTGACAAGGAGAATCAAAATATAGATTCAAAAGACAATGAAATCAAAGCTACTACATCCAAAGTCTCAAAGAAAAATATGAACTGGTTTTAGGTCTAAAAGAAATCCTTGAAGGAGCTCAAAAAGGATTTTGAAAATCAAATAAGAGAGGTAAAGGAAAAACTGGGAGAAGAAATGAGAGTGATATAAGAAAATGATGAGGGCGTCTAGGTGGTACAGGAGGACCTAAGTTCAAATATGGCCTCAGATTAACACTAGCCATGTAACCTTGGGCAAGTCACTTAACCCCAATTGCCCTGCATTCCCCACTCCAGAAAGAAAAAAATAATGAAAAAAAGAGTCAGCACCTTGGAAAAGGACACACAAAAAATATTAAAGAAAATAACACCTTAAAAAGCAGAATAAGTCAAAATGGTAAGAGGCACAAAAGTTCACTGAAGAGAACTTCTTAAGAAGAATCAGTCAAATAGAAACATGTACAAAAATTCACTGAAGAAAAGAACTCCATAAAAAGTAGAATTGGACAAATGGAAATGGAAATATAAAAGCCCATTGAAGAAAATAATTCCTTAAGAATCAGAATTGGGCAAGAGGAAGCTAATAACTCCCTGAGACATCAAGAAACAATCAATCAAAACCAAAAGAATGAAAAAAATAGAAGAAAAGTGAAAAATCCATTGGAAAAACAACAAAACAGATCCAAGAACAGATCCAAAATAGATCTTAAGAATTATTGGACTACCTTAAAGCCAAAAAAAGGGAGCCTAAACAGCATCTTTCAATAAATTATTAAGGATAATTGTCTAGATATCCTAGAAACAGAGGGTAAAATACAAAGTAAAAGAAGCTGTCAATCACTTCTTGAAAGACAGTCCCAAATGAAAACTCCCATGAATATTATAGTCAAATTCCAGAGTTCTCAGGTTGAGGAGAAAATACTACAAATAGTCAGAAAGAAACAATTCAAATACCATGGCACCATAGGATAACACAAGATTTAGCAGCTTCTACATTAAAGCATCAGACAACTTGGAATATGATATTTTGGAAAGCAAAGGAGCTAGGATTACAACCAAGAATCGCCTACTCAGCAAAGCTGAGTATAATCCTTGGTGGGGTGGGGGGGGGAGGGTTTTGGGGGTTGTGAAATGGCTATTTACTTTCCAGCAATTCCTGATGAAAAGATGAGCTGAACTGAAAAAGTGACTTTCAAATACAAAGACTCAAGAGAAACATAAAAAGGTAAACAGGAAAGAGAAATCATAAGGGATCCAAAAAGGTTAAACTGTTAATATTCTTACATGGGAAAATACTTCTAACTCTTAAGAACTTTATCATTATTAGGACAATTAGCAGGAGTACCTACAGACAGACGGCACAGGTGTGAGTTGATTATGATGGAATGTTATCTGGAATATCAAAATTAAGGTGTGAGAAAGAGGGATGCAGTGGGAGAAGGGGGAAGGGAAAAGTAGAATTTGATTTCTTTCTCTTGTCTTATTGCTGTTGCTAGCATTTCCAGAACTATATCCAATATACAGCAGGGAGAGTGGTTATCCTTGCTTCATTCCCATATTTATTGGGAAAGACTCTAGTGCAGCCCCACTGTATATAATGCTTGCTTTTGACCCAATACTTTTTATATTAAAAAAGATATTCCCATATGATGTAAGGTTTTTAGCATAAAAGAGTATTGTACTTTGTCAGTGTTAATAGCTTTTTAATTGTTTTTTCTGCCACCAGTATCTCCCTTTCTTGAATCTACTTTTTACATAGTTGCTAAAATTATCTTCTTTATGCACAGGTCTATCCGTATTATTTCTAAGATAAAATACAAACTCCTTGGCCTGGCATCCAAGCCCTGCCACAATCTGGTTCTAACCTACCTTTCCAGCCATATTTCAGAATACAATCTCCTACACTCCTGTATTTTTTCAGCCAAACTTGAATGCTAGCTAGAGTTACACCAGTATCTTTGCTTCCTTTCCTCAAACAGAACACTAAGTTACCTGACCAATCCACCTTATTCCCTAGCCTAGCTCTAGGTAGATACTCTCCAGGGTTCACAGGATGGGTCTCCTTCATCATGATGTCTGGCCTGGGAAAAGCACAGGAAGCACAGATGAGATCATTGTAGTGAAGGTGCCATGTATTTGACACTACTTTCCCCTTCTTCCCCTGTAGTAAACTCTGAAAACAGAAACTGTATGCCTTGGTGTACCTAGAACATAACAGCATATTGCATAAACTAAGCACCCAATAAAGGTTTATCCATGATTGTAAGTTGTTACATTTCCTGACAAATAACCTATCCCTGAGACAATCAGGTAGTAGAGTACAAAAAGGCCCAAGGCTTGGAGTTAGGAAGATACGAGTTCAAATCTAACCTCAGACACTTACCAGCCATGTGACTGCAGGCAAGTCACCTAAAATTTTTTTGCCTCAGTTTCCTCAACTGTAAAATGGGGATAATAATGGCACCTACTTGCCAGGGCTACTGTAAAATCAAATGATACAGTATTTGCAGAAGTGCTCAGACAGAACCTGGCCCACGATAGGCACTTAACTGGTTGTTTCCTTCCCTTCTCACCCTCAGCCCCGTTGTCACTACAGGGGTTCTGAGTCAGTATCATTCTAATGAGAATCCCGAATGTGACTTAGCTTCTTCACATTTGGTACCACTCCCCACACACTATGGCTAATAAATCCCTAACTCTTGTTCCTCTTATTCTTATAATTTTTAAAACTGCCTTCTGCCAAGTTGAAAAACATTTTTTTCCTGCTCCCTCAGCCCACGCTCTCATCTCTGCCCCATCCAGCCTTGGCCCTCTCTAGAGTCTCTGGTCTCCATCCTCCTTTTCCACAATGTGTCTTCTATTATTAAATTCTCATTTATCACAGATCTCTTCTCACACTCTATCCACTCTCTGCTGTTCACTGAAACTCAATTTTTTCCCCCTGAAGACACCACATTTTTGGCTACCTCTGCAATGCTGACTGTTCTTCTCTCACACCCTCAAGAGACCACAATGAGGAGCTGGTATATAGTCCTTGCCACTTTCATCCTTCCCCCTGCTAGCATCATTCAGCAATGACACAAAGATGATAGCTGACACTTATTTATATAGCAATTTAAGTTTTTCAAAGTGCTTTCCATACATGATTTCATTTGGTCTTTATAAGTCTGTGAGGCTGGTGCTATTATCTGCATTTGACAGGAGGAATCTGAGGGCCTCAGAGAGGCTAAGTGCTTTACCCCATGTTCAAACACTCAGTGTCTAAGGTCCTAAGTCTTCTAGAGTCTGTGTCCACCTTCACCTGGCACTGAAGTCACCCTGGGACTCTGAGCTCTGCTGAGTCAACATTTTCCCTGATGCTGCCTAGTACCAGTCTTCACGACACTTTCTGGCCATCTCCACGCTATACTGCGAAACACCAGTGATTTTTACTTCTATCTTCACCTGTCCCCACCTCCCTCCACCCCTCTAATTCTAACTCTGCAAAACTGTAGTAAAATTAATGATTACCACTCCTTGTAAGGACATGTCAATCAATTCTTTATTGCTCTAATCACAATTCTCTAGGACTCCCCTGTCCTAACTGTTCCCCATGGCCACCACTGGCCTGTACATGTTGTCTTCCCCTATTAGAATGAGAGGCTTTGGAGGACAGGAACTATCTTGCTTGTCTGTATTTGTATCCCTTGTGCTTTTAGCACAGAACCTAGCACAAAGAAGACTTAATAAATGCCCATTCATTCATTCATTCATTCAGTACTCTATCTACTATGCTAAGCAGTTTTATACTTTCACCCTTCCTCCAGAATGACAAAATCTTTGTCACTATTATCTAAGAACCTCCAAATCATTCTTTCTTCTCCACAATAAATTTAATACCTGGCTAACAGTCTTCTTTCATTAAAAGCAGCAAGGTGGCTCAGTGTATAGAGCACTGGGCCTGGATTCAGGCAGACCTGGGTTCAAATCCAGCCTTAGATACTTACTAAGATGTGTGAGCCTAGGTAAGTCATTTAACTTATCTTCTCCTTTTTCCCCAACTGTAAAATGGGGATCACAGGGAGCACCTACCTCATAAAGTTGTGAGGATCAAATGAGATAAAGAGCTTAGCACAAGGCCTCGCACATCATAAGCACTAAGTATGCTTATTCCTTTCCCTTCTCACCCCAATTCCTGGCCCCTTTAAACATCTTGGCCTCCCACCATGCCTCATTTCCAGTCTTCTTCAACCACACACAGGAGTGGTTATACATGAGACGTCCTTAATTCTAATAATAAGACTTATGGGCCCCCCCTTCTTGGCTGCCCTATCCCAACTCCTCAACAATGTGTAAGAGACAAATCCCGTCTGGTAGGCATATTTGTATATCTTACAATTGTGAAGCACAAGTATACCAGCGTCCCCAAATATCTATCCAACAAATCTAAGTCAATAGCTAGTGAGAATTAAGGATATGGAGCAGCTGGAAATGCTACCCTCAAATAACTATCCCCTCTTTCTTGCCTTTTTTTTTTTTGGCTTTCTGGAGGGGGGAATGCCCGGCAATTGGGGTTAAGTGACTTGCCCAAGGTCACACGGCTAGTAAGTGTTAAGTGTCTGAGGCCGGATTTGTACTCAGGTCCTCCTGACTCCAGGGCCAGTGTTCTATTCATTGATCCACCTAGCTGCCCCCCTCTTTCTTGCTTTTTGGCTCTAGACCAGTAACAGGAATTATGAAAGGCTGCTTTGGGAAGTAAGTCTGATACATCTGGTCACACCACATTCTCTGTCATCTCAACTGCTTGATTTCTCTGTTGCCTTTGACATCCAAGGTACCCAGAATTAAAGACTACGATCTGAGATTTAAAACTGGCCATCCAAACTCAAACTCAAACACTAGCTTTTTAGTGGGCCAGCTAGAAAGGCATTATGTAAGTATTGCGGGTAAAAAGAAAGAGATTTTAAATGTGCACTAAGTCATGTCTGCCCCAACCAGACACCATCCTTAAAGCCTAGAAAATCTCTACCTTGAGGTGTCTTCCACATAAGAATCAATCCTCACTGCTAAGACCACGCCCTTCATGGAAAGTCATACACCCTTTCCATCACCGCCCCAGAGTGATTCTCTGCATCATACTCTACTACCATATCTTAGCGCATCGTTTTCTAACATTCCCTCCCTACTGAAAATCACCTTTCCAGGACAGACACACCCTAACGGCTTACACCTCACATGTTCTATTTCACTAGGGCCATTGTCAGTGGTTCTGACCTATGCTTTGTGACTGAACTCGGATCACTCTGGAGGAAAGAGGGAGGCTGATGCCTTTGCACAGCTCTACCTCACTGAAATCCAATTTACCTGCAAGTCAAGACAAAATCCTCCTGATGTCATTGGTCCTCTCTGAGAAAGGACAAACACTCTATTTCAAGGACCCCTTCTCCCCCCACCCCCAGTCTTTTCTACTCTGGGCTCTCCTCAGTTCCTTAAAATGATCTTCGTTTAGCATAGTCTCCAGTCCCCTCATTATCCTTTGTCACCCACCTCTGGTAGCCTCCTAAAAATGTAGTTTAGTAACCAAGGGCCCATGAAAAGCAAAGAAATGAATAACAGCAGCAGGAGTATTATCTTCTAGTCTTGATTTGTTAGCTAAGAGTAGTTTAGGAAATTTCATGCAGACACTCTAGGCTGACTTCATGGAAGCCAACTTCTAGGTATGGAAACATAATACCGATATTTAAGTGACATATTGTGTCTGTTTCCAGAAATAGTGGCAGCATCCAAGGGCTTCTACTTCTATCCTAAGACCCCCGTCTCCTTTGATAATCCCTATTCTGTTGTTTAGTCTGAGTGTTTTCTATGCTAATGTGAAGAATTAACCCCAATAAAATGGAATCTTCTCTTGAGAGCACTAGATTTGGAGTAACAGGGTCTGAGTTCAAATCCTGAACTACTACCTTCTACTGATGTCTCCTTGGGCAAGTTATTTAATCTTTCCAGGCCTTGGTTTCCTCATTATACAGCATGGGGACTGAACTGAATGGTTTCTCAAATTCTTTCTGGCGGATCTACTGCTCACTTTAACCAGTTAGGAATAAGAGTTTCCCAAACTTTGCTGTGGTGTACTAAAGGGAAATTCCAGTTACGTTGGCATAATGTCCAGAAAGAAAAATGTTTGATATTGCTAACAACAGAGAATGGGTCAGAAGTTCTTTTGAGAAGGATTAACAATACTAAGAGACAGCAGAGTATGGTGGAAAGAACCCTGAAGTTCCAGTCAAGAAACTTATATTCTATTTCCAAGTCTGCCATAAGCTTTCCCAGAGGAGTCCCCTGCCTACCTCATACAGAGAGTTAGACGGTATCTGAGGCTCTTTCTGATTCTGATTTTCAGTGACTCTGGCTTTTACTTTCTTTCTCTTTTATGAGTGAGTGGCTCATAAAAAAAGGAATTTCTCCTTTTTTCCACTTGCAGTTATCTACAATAAGAACTATAACTCCATTTTTCTTGGTAATTCAACATAACCACAGTTCAGATAAAGGAATCAGAAAAAAAAGCTGGTCCCCACTAGGGGACACTCTAGTCTCAAGTAAAGCCACAGAATCACAATATTTAGAAATAGAAATGATTGTAGAGTTCCATACTTTGAAGGAGTTAAGGTGAAAATTAAAAACCTCACTATGTCAAAGAACTTCAAAAGAAAGTTTTAACCTTCGGAAATCACAAATGCTAAACATTATTCTAACAGGCTGAAATTATAGCCAGTAATAAAGTGTGAGGATCATTTCCATCATAAAGTCTCTTGTTATCACATGGCTTTAACATAATCTTGCTGTATCTCTAAGGGGAAAGAGGCAATACCTGGAGATACCTTGTGCAGCTCACTTTCAAAGAAAGTAACACAACTCAATTGGAATAACTCTTAAAAGATCTCAAGTCAAAAGTTTTTCCTTCTTTGAAATCTCAAGGGGAAATAGCTACTACCTAAAATCTGCATTTAACTGAAATTCATAATTTCCAAAGAACCTTTCAAAAATTGAAAGCTCCCAGTGTCAACTGATAGCAGTGGCAGAAATGGGAGCCAACGGCACAATAAAGACTCACCATGCTCATGGGGAACTTCTCGATCACCCCACAAATAGGACAAAATGACATCCATCAAATAGAAGCTGTGACCCCTTTGCCATGTGTGTGCTCTCTAATCCTGAGCCTCCTTTTCCCTTAACGCTGTATGTACCTGTGAGGGAATGTATCATAGACTTCTGGGGCAATATTTTGTACCAACAGTTATTATTATACCACCTTAGTAAATACCTCTTTCTAACAGTTACTTAAGGCTGGCTGACAGACACATAGCTGCTGAACTTTAAACCCTGGTAAAACTCCATCCAAAGCCAAACCTTTGTAGATAGTGATAAACTACCTGAACTCATTCTTCAATGATTAACATACTTTCCCCCTATAAAACCCACTCCATCCCAGTGGTTCTGAACCTCTGCCACTGTTCTAACTCCATTCTCCGGTTCCCATTGACCACTTTATTCCCATCTTTCTCAACCCAACTTCCAACTTAAACTCCCAGTTTAAAGCTACCCAACCCTACCACGGAGCTCTCTAGACTGCCTGGTCCAAAGGTAATGAATCTTAAACCTTTTCCTCTCTTGCTCCATCCGTCTTCTTGCACTCAACTGAAACCTTGCTCTATACTGATGACATTACTACCCTGGTAGCATCTGACACTTAAACCACCCTGGTGCAAGCTCTCATCATATCACAGCTTAACTATTGCTAGTTGGTCTCCTTGACTCAGATCTCTCTGCAATCCAATCCATCTTTTAATCAACTGTCAAATTAATCTTCCTAAAGCACACATCTATGTCATCTAACCATGCCCTTTCATTCAATAAACTCTAGTAGTTCTCTCTCACTTTCAGAATCAAATATAAAGTCCAACATTTGGCCTTCAAAGTACTTCATAACCTGACCTCCTTCTATCTTTACAATCTCCTCACACCTTATTCTCCTATATGTACTCTGCAATCTAGTGACATTGACCTCCTTCCTGCTCCTCACATATGACCTCTCCTGACTCTGATTGTCTTCACTGGCTGTCTCCCATGTCTGGAACACTTTCCTTCCTTATCTCTGCCTCCTGGCTTCCAAGGCTTCCTCCAAGTTACAGCTAAAGGTTCACCCTCTGCAAGAAGCCTTTCTCAGCCTTTTTTAAATCTTAATGCCTGTCTTAGAGATTACCTCCAATTCATCTCATCTATATCTTGTTTGTACATTTTTGTTTATGTCTTGTTTCCCCCATTAGACTGTCAACTCCTTGAGCAGGGACTGATTTTCCCTTCTTACCCTTCTTTAAAAACCCAGCTCTTAGCACAATAACTTAGAACCACAGGAGGTGCTTAAATCAATGCTAGCTGACTGATTGACTGAAATAACTAATCCTATTATATCCAAGAATCTTAGTCATTCTCACCTCTACCAATGTGTGCCAATGCATTAAAACTGTGGATAACTCAGTCCTTACATAGAAACATAACTGGGAGGATTAAAAATGAAAAAACTGGCAAAGACTAACTTATAAGCTTGAACAGCACAATTTCTGACTATGTTGCTTTAAAACTAGCCATATTTAAGTTACACAATATCAGAACTATTCTACTCACTAGAAACATAAAACATACAGTAAAAGTATGCTGCATACCAGTACTTACCTTCAAGGTTTTTACAGCCACAGTTAGGTTATATTTTTTCCATACACCTTCATACACTTCTCCATACTGCCCTCCTCCAAGTTTGTGCTTCATGGTAATGTCTGTCCGCTCAATCTCCCACTTATCATAGTTAGGAGACACTCCATATATGGTGGGTTTGTTTCTCTTGGGAGCTGGGTAATGCAGAGTGGTGATCAATCCATCTGCCACTGTTGAATGGTGATGAACCAACTCTGCCAAAGTGTTAAAGCGGCTTTCTGAAGAGACGTACAGCTAAAGCAAGCAGAAAATGGCATTTTGTCAGACAGCATAGATATAAGATGAAAGCAAATCAAATGAGAAGGTCCCATTAAACCTCAATTTAACAAGCTGCCAAATAAAACATTTACCTTTCCTCTTTATTGATTAGGCTGGGGGTATCACGAGTCATTTCCTACTCCATGACACATGCCAACTATACCTTCTCTATTAGAACCATCATTGTAGTTTCCTCCTTAGTGGTTACTATGGGCTAGGACCCTTGGTCCCTCAGTTCGGAGAGGTGAGTTTCTGCCTTATCTTACTGGGACGCAAACTTCCAGGATGCTTGCTGCCCCTCAGAGCTCCCTTCTATGTGCTGTCTTTCCCCTATGAGAATGTAAGTTCCATTCAGAGAAAGATCAGAAAGATCAGAGTTTAAAGGCAGCCTGAAGCAATGCATGCTATGATTCTTTTCGATGCCTGGCTTTTGTTTCTCTTTTCTCATTGTTCCCTCCATTGGCTATAACACCTATACAACCAGACTATTATACAATGTGAAGGAGTTTGCAGATCCTATACATGATTGTATGCCACCATGGGGGTCGGGGGGATGAGGAGGAAGGGGAGAAAAATCTGTAACTCAAGTAACTCTGGAACAGAATCTTGTAACCTAAAAGTAAACAAACAAGTCAATTTAAAAAAAAATTAAAAAAAAAAAAGAATATAAGTTCCTTAAGGTCAAGGACTCTTGTTTGCTTATAATTGTATTCCTAGGGTTTAGCACAGTGCCTGGCACATAGTGATCACTTAATAAATGCTCACTCACTCTGAATATCTGTCTGTCTGTTTGTCTCTCTCTCTATCTCTCTGTCTATCTCTCTCTCTGTCTATCTATCTATCTATCTATCTATCTATATCCATCTATCTATCTATCTATCTATCTATCTATCTATCTATCTATCTATCCATCCATCCATCCATCCATCTATATCACAATGGGTACATAGATAGGTATATTTCTATTAAGGAATAGTGGAAAAGATATGGATATGAACAGCACAGGTTGCAAAGTTTATGAGAGGGGGGTATTGATGAAGAATATACCCATAAATTAAATGAAAGATCCAAATAAAGAGGTATCTTGTCTTATCCTAAACAGTTCAAATTGCATTTTGGGTAACATAAAGTAATCCACAAATATAAAATCCTCCGTTTGGTGTTCAAATCCCTTCATAACATAAACCATTCCCACTCCCCAGCTTTCCATGTATTCTTCGTGTACTCTTCAATCCAGTGACACTGTTCTCCTTGCTGTTCCTCAAACAAGACACTCTCATCTCCCAACTCCAGGCATTTTCAGTGGCCACTCTCCATGCCAGGAATAACCTCCCTTTCAACTCTGTCTCCTGGTTCTCCTAGCTTCCTTCAAGTCCATCTTGAAATTCCATCTTCTTCAAGAAGCTTTTCCTGGTCCCTCTTAGTTCTAGTGCCTTCTCTCTGTTGATCGCTTCCAACGTGTCTTTGTACCAGGTTTGTTTCTACATAGCTATTTGCATATTGTCTCTCCCATTAGACAGTGAGCTCCTTGAGAACAAGGACTACATTTTACTTTTCTTTGTATCTTTGGCATGTAACACAGTGTCTGGCACACAGTGGGCTCTTAACAAATGTTTACTGACTAGCAAATAGGTACTCAATCAAGCAGGAAAAACAACTTACAAAGAGAAACCTAATATGCTGATTTGGAGAGGGAAATCTTATTTTCTCATTATGTTTCATTTATTTGTCTGTTTGTTTTGGGGGCTTTTTGGAAAGGGGAAGGTAGGCAATTGGGGTTAAGTGACTTGCCCAAGGTCACATGGCTAGTTATGTGTTAAGTGTCTGAGGTCATATTTGAACTCAGGTCCTCCTGACTCCTGGGACGGTTCTCTATTCACTGCACCACCTAGCTGTCCCTTCTCATTATATTTTAAAAAGGATTTGTTCCAAGGAAGCCTGAATAATAAGAAGCTAAAAGTTATCAGGTATATAAGATCCCCTATGATTCATATTTTTTACTCTTTAGTCCACATGTCAAGCATCATGTTCCCAAAGTTCAAAAATCTGACACGTATAACCCTCAAAAAATGATGCAATACAAAACAAGCTTGCCCCGGTCTTCCTAGTGGATTCAGGGCTAAAGTGTCTCAATAAAGTGGAAGGAAAGAGGTAACATGTCCTCTTCCAATCAAGTTCATCATGTGAAAGCACAAAAATTTGTAAGGCAAAAATCATTTCACTTTATCTAGGACTTATAACATTATGAAACTGTTACAGTCAAAATATCTCTCTGTAGATTGGAAGGAAGGAAAGAAAGGGGGAAGGAAGAAAGGAGAAGGAAGGAAAAAGTGAAGAATGGAAGTGAGGAAGGGAGGGGTCAAGAAAAAGCAATGTGAATGTTGGTAACTGTGTGTCTCATTCTTTTAAAGGGGTAAACTATTGCTTCCTAATTTTTTAAAAAAGGACTCTATTTTAAATTCCTCAAAACATACATACAAGACCAGAGATATACTATAGGCATCTAAGACTGTCTGCTTACTCATATCAACTAACTTTACAACAAGTAGAGAATGGCAAGACTTGTATGAAATCCTAAAAGAAATAATGGCAAAACATTCAAGCCAATCTATACTTGAACCCACAAGAGGATAGAAAGTAGTTATGCTGGCAAGAATAGCTTTATGGTTTTGCTTAAACTAAATGCATTGCAAAAGCTTTATAAGGTAGGCTTCAGCTTTACAAATTTTTGTGAATCAATCCAACTAATTTAATTAAAAAAAAATTTTCGGCTAGAAATGTGCTCTTGGAATAGAGACAGGAATAGGTCACCAATATTTACAGCTACATGTACATCATTCTAACATGCTATTTCTATTGAATGATAATACTTTTTCCCCCAATTTTTTAAACATTTTTTACTTAAAGTTTTGAGTTCCAAATTCTATCCCTCTCTTCCTTTTCCTCTCCCTGAGATGATAAGCAGATATAGATTATACATGTGAAATTATGTAAAACATGTCCATATTAGTCATTTTGTACAAGAAGACTCAAATAAAAGAGAAAAAAATGAAAGAAAGTAAAAAATAGCCTACATTCTGTATTCAATCAATATCTGTTCTTTTTCTGGATGATAGCATGCTTCATGACAGCATCAGTCCTTTGAGACTGGTTCACTGCACTGCTAAGATAGCTAAGTGATTCACAGTTCTTCAGCAAATATATTACTGCTACTAATTACGTTTTCCTGGTTCTGTTCACTTCACTATGCATTGGTTCTTGTAAGCCTTTCCAAGTTTTTCTGAACTCATCCTGATTATTGTCATTTCTTATAGCACAATAATATTCTATTACAATAATATATCCACAGTTTGCTTTACAATTCCCCAACTGATGGGAATCCCTTTTACTTCCAATTTTTAGCCACTACAAAAAGAGATGCTATAAATATTTTTGTACAAATAGGTCCTTTCCCTTTTGGGGGGATGTCTTTGGAATATGGACATAAGAGGGGTATTGCTGGCTCAAAGGGTATGCAAAGTTTTATAGTCCTTTGGGCATAGTTTCAAATTGCTCTCCAGAATGGCTGTTTAGTTCATAACTCCACCAAAAGTGCTTTAGTGTCCCAATTTTCCCACATCCCATCCAACAGTTTCCCTTTTTGTCATATTAGCCACTCTGATAGGTGTGAGGTGGTACCTCAGAGTTGTTTTAATTTACATTTCTCTGATCAATTGTGATTTAGAGCATTTTTTTCACATGAGAATAGATAGCTTTGATTTCTTTGAAAACTGGCTATTCATTATCCATTGGCCGCTTATCAATTGGAGAATGACCTTTTACATATATATATGTGTTTGTGTGGATATGGATATGAATATACACACATATGTATTTATAAACTGGACTCAGTTCTCTACATATTTGAGAAATGAGGCCTTTATCAGAGATACTTGTTACAAAATTTCCCTCCAGTTTTCTGCCTTCCTCATAATTTTGGTTGCATTGGTTTTGTCTGTGCAAAAACTTTTTGAATTTTATATAATGAAAATTATCTATTTTATATTTTGCAAAGTTCTCTATACCTTCTTTGGTTCTAAACTCTTTCCTTACCCATAAATATGACACATAAACTATTATATGCTCTCTTAATTTACTTATGGTATCACCCTTTAGGTATAAATCATGTACCCATTTTGACTTATCTTGGTATACAGATGTTGGTCTGTACCTAGTTTCTGTAATACTGTTTTCCAGTTTTCCCAGAAGTTTTTGTCAAATAACAAGTTCTTGTTCCAAAAGCTTGGATCCTCTGGGTTTATCCTAGACTAGATTTCTATAATCATTTACTATAATGTAATTTGTAATTAATCTATTCCAACGATCCACTTTGTTTCTTGGTCAGTACCAGATTGTTCTGATAATTACCACTTTTAACAGTCTGAGATCTGGTACTACTAGACTATCTTCTTTTGCATTTTTTTCATTGATTCCCTTGATATCCTTGAAATTTTGTTTTTGCAGATTAATTATTATTTTTTCTAGGTCTAGGTTTTTTGATAGTGTGATTGGTATGGCACTGAATAGATGCCAGAGAGATATTTTGACTGTAACAGTTTCATAATGTTATAAGTCCTAGATATAAAGTGAAATGATTTTTGCCTTACAAATTTTTGTGCTTTCACATGATGAACTTGATTGGAAGAGGACGTATTACCTCTTTCCTCCCACTTTATTGAGACACTTTAGCCCTGAATCCACTAGGAAGGCCAGGGCAAGCTTGTTTTGTATTGCATCATTTTTGAGGGTTATTGTGTCAGATTTTTGAACTTTGGGAACATGATGCTTGACGTGTGGACTAAAGAGCAAAAAATATGAATCATAGGGGATCTTATATACCTGAAAACTTTTAGCTTCTTATTATTCAGGCTTCCTTGGAAGGACACTAGGTAGAACTGTCATTTTTATTATATTAGCTCTGTCTACCCATGAATAATTAGTATTTTTCCAACTGTTCAGAGCTCACTTTATTTGTGCAAAAACTGCTTTATAGTTGTGTTCATATAGTTACAGGGTTGTCTTAGCAGGTAGACTCTGTGTGTGTGTGTGTGTGTGTGTGTGTGTTTTAAATGGAATTTCTCTATCTCTTGCTGTTTGAACTTTGTTGGTAATACATGGAAATGCTGATGATTTATGTGTTGAATTTCTGAGATTAGTGGTTTCTATAACATATATGTTGTTATGTACAGAGTTCCTTTCCATGTTAGGTACTAACAATATTAGTATGGCTTATACAGAAAATTAAGTGGAAGGTCAGGGATATTTAATAATCCCTTCCCTACTTCTAAGAGAAGTCAACAGTAACCTAATTATTTCACTAAAGTGCTAATTATGTTCCAAATCCTCCCTCTTCAGGTAGTTCATATGATAACTTTCAACATTATGGAGAAAAGGCAAGCATATACAAATTCTACAAGATGCTCCTTGGAGTAAACATCCCTAATAATAAGCTACATGGAACCAGAGGGAACAGAAAATGCATTTGGCTATTAGGGATGGAGCAAACTCACCTGGGAGGATTGTTCATTATTCAGTTTTTCCTAGTTATAGTATGAAGTACAGAGTCTATATACAAGGAGTTCCACCTGATACCACAAGATCACATTCCTTCTGTGGCACAGAATCTTTTTAATAGTTCCCCTAAGCCCTTATTTAAACAGATTTTGCTCTTAGACCTCTTTTCTTACCTCATAGGCTACTCTGTTTAAAAAAAAAAAAGATTTCCAAATTATGGCAAGTTTCACAGAGAAGGTCAACTTTATCCTTTTTAATAATTAAATTTATAGTTCCTGTGACTTATTTCCTCTTCTACTATAAAATTTACATACTAAAACACATTAAACATTAAACATTAATATTAATTAATCATTAATAATTACACTGTATATTCTGTTCATGATCATTTCCTAATGCTCCAGTGTGCTATCCTCCTTCCTCAATTCTGGACCATGCTCTCTGGGGAAGAATTATCCCGAGGAGCTGCAATCTGTACCAGGAATTCATGGCATGTTCAGAGAAGAAAGTGAAATTAACAACTATGAATGACCTGGTACTTTGGTTCTGAATATTTCGTACATGCAGCACATTTCCAGGACTACCTCTTTCTAATCATCCCAGTAACCTGAAAGATCTTCACGTCAAAAAAAAAAAAAAATTCAAGACTGCACTTCACTGCTAACAACCAGACCCAGAGGCTTAAGCGCACTTAACTTGTGCAGCACTGGGCAAAACAGAATGTTGCTGTCACACGTCTCCCATCAATGTTTATAGGCTGCTCCATCCCAGAGCTGATGCTCCCTTGGGACCTTCTACATGCTACTAGGAAGGCTCTAAGCCAATGGTGTACTGGAGCCAGAGTACAGTTCTTAAGAGTTAACTGTTACATTTTCAGTGTGAGTATTTACACCTCAAGAATTGGCAAAGCTACAAATCAGGGCTAGAATTATCGTTTTGTTGATTATCTAGACTTAAGAAAGTGATGGGGAAAATGTTAATAACACAGATTAAATTTTAAACTGTGTCATGTGTACATTTCTCCCCAGAGAGTCAGCTGTTAAACTTTACCAGCACACCAGCACTATAAATCCAATTCTGACACTAACTTTCCAGGGTTTTCTGCATGGGAAGGCTTGGTGGGACTTTACTAGTTCTGCTCTAGTCCTACTATACCTACTAAGTCTTTGAAGGTAAAGTTTAGAAAACTTGAGAGATCACA
Organism: Pseudocheirus occidentalis; assembly: GCA_028646575.1. NCBI lineage: Eukaryota > Metazoa > Chordata > Mammalia > Diprotodontia > Pseudocheiridae > Pseudocheirus > Pseudocheirus occidentalis. Next base: position 108,159,851 of record CM053595.1, on the reverse strand, counting down.
GAACTGGTTCATTGATTTTGTCCAAACTCTACGCTCATCAACCTGAACATATTTGACTTGTCATCAGAGCAATCCATAAAAATGAAATTATAATGAATACTAAACCTCTCTTCTTAGGAAAGAGGAATAAAATGTAAAAATTAGCACTACAAGGAAGTGCTAGCAACAAGAGAACTACAATAAACTTGAACAAATGAAAATATAGCCTAAAGTAACTAGAACACCTAAAAAAATGAACAAACCAACCAAAACACAAACTTCAAGACCACTCACATCCTAAACTCCAAAAATACCCTAAGAACTGTGATAAAATCCCAGTAATCCTTGTTATGAAAACTTAAGAGATTTTAAAGCCAACCAGAAAATAACGATTGCTCAACATGGTTAGGGAAAAGGAGAACAAGAGCTTCTAATTCAAAACAATAAAAGATTTCTGGAGTAGACTAGTGGCCCAGGTCTGGCAGCTTTGGGTCAGCTGGCTGGAAATGGTCATTTATAAACTCTTCTATGAAAGTCCAGGAACATAAGAGAGAGATGAGCCAAAAGGGTGGAGGCAAAAAGAAAAATCCTTAGGGGACTTATTTGCAAATCTGCTTCACTCCAATACATTTTTTAAAGATTAGCAAATATGAAAATAAGAATAATTAAGCATAGTCAAAACTCAGCCTACCCTTCCTAATCACCCTTAAAATTTCCTTTTGGAAGCTTTCAAAAGACTGTATCAAAGCTCTGCTATGTTAGGCATACTTTTAATGCCAAGCAGCAGTTCCACACATTTTTGCAATATCTCTCCCTTCCTATGCTGTTTTCACTCAGTCACAGGATATGATCCCACCAAAGCCATTCATCCCAGCTGTGGATATTAAATTCCTCAGAGGGACTGACTAATGACACTAAAGGCTGAGGTGTTCCCAGGTACTCAGAAAGATGAGTGAAAAAAAATCCTTATCTGAGGGCAGGGGGGCAAAGATTAGTACCTAGAAATCCAATCTGTTACCCAGGGGTGAATGTAATTGGACAAAAGTAATTCCCTGTGAGGAGTCTGGAACAAAAGGAACCTGCTTAGAATACTATTGGTTTTTATATGGAGGAGGCCTAGGAACAGGGCACTATCATCTCTGAAAATTACTTTTTAAATTCTTTTTTCTTTGACCAATATTTTAAATCACCCATCAGCTAATAGATTGTCATAATAGGTCATTTTTTGCATTCATTCTTTTTTTTTTTTTGTTTTGCCTTTTTTTTTTGGAGGGGCAACTGGAGTTATGACTCGCCCAAGGTCACATGGCTAGTAAGTGTTAAGTGTCTGAGGCCACATTTGAACTCAGTTCCTCCTGACTCCAGCGTCAGTGTTCTATTCACTGTGCCACCTAGCCTCCCCACATCCATTCTTAACAATGATAATCAAACATCTTTTGGGGGGGAGTACGGGGTGCAGAACACTATCTTTCCTAATTCAAGACGGATAAGAAAGCTTGCTTTAGGACAAAACCAAACTAATCACCTGTTTCTGAATGACTGTGGTCCTGGATAAATATAAGCAATGGGATCCAGATATTCAGCTTCAGAAAGTTACCCTGAGGTGGATGGGATAGAACAACTCAAAGCTAGTGCTCCTTGGAGCAGTAAACCCTACAAATAAATTGAATATTTTCCCCCAAAGTGTCAATGCCTCCAGGGGAGAACCTAGATAGAAAAGCCTAGCTCAACATTTTAGAAAGTGATGAGCTAAGGACTATTATATCTATAGTCATATTATATATTAATATTTATTTGTTTTGTTTTTTTGTTTTTTGCTTTTTGGAGGGCAGTTGGGGTTAAGCGACTTGCCCAAGGTCACACAGCTAGTTTTTTTCGTAAGTGTCTGAGGCCAGATTTGAACTCAGGTACTCCTGAGTCCAGGGCCGGTGCTCTATTCACTGAGCCACCTAGCCGCCCCCTATATTAATATTTACTAAGAGGCCAGTGCACACAGGAACTGTATTAAATGTGGCCAATAACTGGAAAGAGAAGAAAGTAAGGAATTTACACAATCAGTTATTGGTTAAAAAACAAAACAGGACTCCAGCTTACCATTTCAAATAGTAGACTGAAAAAAATAAAATACTAGTTAGGTTGGCCTAGGGAAACGATTATTATGCCTTAACCATTGACTCCTGAGGGTTCAATTATCCCAGCTAAGTTATCCAGGTCATATCCCTTACAAATAAAGCACTAGGATAAAAATAAATATATAAAAGCAGTTCCAGAGTCCCAGCTGATAAGCCATGTATTTCAAGAATAATCTAAATGAACAAAAGTCCAATACAACAAAGCACTGGTACATCTTTGTAACTGTAATGGGATATGACTCCAGCCAGCACTTTTATAAAAACAACAAAAATTGTTTTCCAATAAATGAAATGGTAGTTTCCAAAGGAAGAAGTACAAATTGTCAACAACCATATAAAAAAAAAAGTTCCAAATCACAAATAACTAGAAAAATACAAGAAAGCAATCCATTAGATTGTCAAAGTTGACAAAAAAAGAAAAATGACAATTGCTGGAGGGGTTGTGGGGGAAAAGGCACATTAATGCATTGTTTCAGAATGCATTGACATTCTGGAAAGTAATTTATAACAATGCCCCCAAAGTTATTAAACTGAGTGTATTCTTTTACCCAAACATGCCACTACTAGATCTATTCCCTAAAAAGATCAAAGGAAAAAAGATCCTTTTGAATAAAATTTTTCTTAACAGCTTTTTTTTTTTTGCAGTAGCAGAAAAATGGAAATAAAAGGCTATCTTTCTATGCTATACAAATATAATGGAATATAGCAGGGGTCAGTAAATCTGGACCACAGTCTCTTTTTATAAGATATGTGAGCTAAGTTAAAAATATAAAAAACATATTTTTTATATATCATAGGTCTTAGATCATAGGTCATACAAAAACAAGCAATGTATTCCATTTGGCATAAGAGCCAAATCCTAGAATATAGTACTGCTCCTAAGAAACTGTGAAATTGACGGTTTCAAAGATACCTGGGAAGACCTGAATGAAATGAAGCTGAGCAAACTCAGCAGAGCCAGGAAAATGATATATATATAATAACATTATAAAGAAAAACAACTTTGAAAGACTTAAGAATGCTGACCAAAGCAATGACCAAATATAATTCCAGAGAGCTGATGATGAAGTCTGACAGAGAGGTGGCAGACTAAAGATGAAGAATAAGTTATAAATTTCGGATATAGAAATGTAAGAATCTGTTTTGCTTGACTGTGTATATTGGTCAGAAGGGCTTTGTTTTTCTCTTTTCTCCCCCATGGCCTGAAGGGTGGGGTTAGGGGTGGGGAGGGTGGGGGAGGAGAGTAAAGGGATATAAAGATGGGGTAGCAGAAAGGGGAATAGGAAAGGGATAAAGGGGAAGGGGGAAAGAAAGATGAAAGGAGGCGGAGGAAAAAAGAAGAGAGCATCATTGAGGAATCCTTTTTTTCCCTCCCAAATTGAGAGAAAAGAACAGAAGGAATGTCAGAAAGAGGGCCAGACAAGCAGATAGCTCTGAAAGCTATAGGTTGTTCTGATTATATATTCAAAAAGAAAAGTAAGCTATATATAACAGAAACCTAGAGTTTCACATTTTCATATATAAGCCTCTTTTTCTGTTCATATAAACAGATATATAGGCAGAAATAGCTATCCATAAATAAAATCATAGGTAACATTTATATAGGACCTACTATGTACCAGGCATTGTGCTAAGCACTTTTACACACATCTCCTCATTCGATCCTCACAACAACCCTATGAGGTCAGTGCTAAAATTTTTTACAGCTGGGAAACAAGCAAACAAGGCTTAAGTAATTTGCACACAGCTAGTAAGTGTGTGAGATTGAATTTGAACTCAAGGGTTCCTGACCCTGGCCCAGTGTTCTATCAGCTATACCACCTCGCTGCCTCCATATACACCCCTTTGTATCTAAATGTCCATTCTATTTGATGTTTAAGTTCAGACTAAAAATAAAAATTAATTTTTAAAAAGAATGAAAATTATTGCTACCATCCACAAAATGAAACCTGAAATGTACTCCTGATTGAATTCTATAAGGCAAAAAAGAGAATTTCTCCAGTTCAGGGCTTTAGACTACTATCCTTCAGTCTATGGGAGACATCACTCTGACTTGATGTCAAGGAACCCAAGATTTAATCCTAAAACTGTTCAAAACTAGCCGGGTGACCTTAGGCAAGTTAGTAACTTCTTTGGCCTTTGATTTTCTTATCCGTAAACTGAGGGGGGATATCTATGTAAAATCTATGGATTCTTTATAGCTATATTTATAATAAACACAAAAATATGTGCACGTGCATATACACACACATCTACGTATATACACACATATGTACTCATATATACATATATACATGTACATGCAGACATATATACATGTGTACATACACATCTTTATGGCTTTCAAAGCACAAATGGTAAATTATTTTATTCTTACAACTCTAGTCTGTTGTCACTGTTCACTTGTGTCCAACTCTTGGTGGCCCTGTGGACCATACTATACATGGGTTGTTGTTGGCCATTCCTTCTCTAATGGATTAAGGCAAAGAGTAGTTAAATGACTTACCCAGAGTGACATACCTAGTAAGAGTCTAAGGCTGGATTTGAACTCAGGTGTTTCTGACTCCAGGCCCAGAGTTCTACCCAATGAACCAAGTAACTGCCTCCCCTAACACGAGAAGGTGGGTGCTATCATTATCTCCATTTTACAGACAAGAAAATCGAGGCAGACAGGTTAAATAAATTGCCCAGAGTCACAGAGATAGCAAGTAACAAGTGTATGAAGCCAGATTTGAACTTTAACATTTTTTGTTTCTAAGGCTCCATCTAACCCTTCTCTGGAGATCCTACCTTTCCATCAGATGCAGTGTTTATCCTGTAGTGGTACACCCTTCCCTCATATCTCAGTGAGATGGACCGCTGGCCTGGGCTGCTCTCACTCTCTCGAACCAGAAAGCTGCCATTGATTCCACTGCTCAGCAGATATTCGGCAGCATTTCGTGACACAGGCCCATGGTACCAGGAATGTTTCTCCAAACTGTTGACTGGGGTAATATAGTTGCTTGGAACCCATCCCTGTCCATTCTTGGTTTGGGCTTCGCACCATTCTCCATTGTGATTATAGCCCAAGACACGGAGCTTTTCACCTTTAGAAGAAAACCAAGTTATATATGTTATCCTCTGTAGGATTCCAGGTCAGCATGTTACTTCTTATCTATTTAATCTTATGTAATTACTATGCTGATTTCTTTAGATTCCTAAATATAGTTTACTTCACTTTTGCGAAATCCATCATTATGTACATTATGTTCACATGTATATAGAAACATGTATCTAGATTTTATGACTAATTTGGTCCATTGCTAATATTAGCCATTTATCAAAAATTATGCTTTTATCACAGATATGGATAGACACGAGGATACAGATATAAATCAAAATGTTTCAATATCTAGTTTGGTTTTACTCTTTATTATAAAAGATACTTTACCTTGCATGTTGACAGCTCTATTTTTCTTAAGCATTAAGGTGGTATGGATTTTTTAAAGCCATGATTTTTAAAAATCATTTACTAAAATGATTTCTTTCATTTTTTCCTAAGTTTCCACTATTCCGAACTTTAAAATCTATTATTTAAATTACATAAGCAGTGGTCAACCCAAGCTATGATTACTCTGAATTCTGTCTCTTAAAATCACTTCAAGCAACTCACAGTCCTCTTACCTTTAGTTATGCTTAGCGTGTTATCCCCACTGGCCACAAAATCGTACAGTGCAACAAAAAGGTTAGGGTCATTTTCACTGGGACCAGCAAGAAGGTTTTCCTTAGAGTTCCAACGAGCTGCTTCACTCAGACCTTGTGGCTCAAAATCAGATGCAGTTACTGGCCTCTGAAGGGCTTCTGAAAAAGAAGAAATGGAAAGGAGGGAAAAAGGAGGACAGAGAGAAAAAGAGAGGAAGGACAAGATGAGTGAAAAAGTTAGAAAACAGAGAGAAAATGAAGCTTGTGTTTACACCCTCCCCCCAGGTGCAATAATAAGAACCATTCACTTTTCTAACACATGTGAGTGCAAATAAGATCTCTTCACTCAACATCTGTACTCCTTGTGCCTTTGGATAAGCAGGCAAAAGAGATTCCTTAATTTTAAAATGATCCTTTAATTTAAATTTACTAGAAAAGACTAACCACTTTCATTCTGAGGTGCTCTGGTAAAACTACCTAGATTTTAATTCTGAAACAGAATCTAGGGAGACAGAAGGTATCCTGCACCTGCCAGAATCAAGGACAAGAGACAGTGTGACACCAAAGACAGAAGACTACTTGATTCTGGAATCAAAGGACCTGGGTTCAAATTCCACCTCTGGGATTCATTACATGTATATTCCATGGGCAAATCTCTTTCTTGCTCTGTGCCTTGGTTTCCTCAACTATAAAATGAGGGGGTTGGATTGGACAGCCTCTGAGGTTGCTTTTAGCTCTAGAGCTATATAATTCTAGGATCCTACAGAGAAACAAAATGTCTCTTTTGCCATAAAAAAGAAACTATATTAAATTTTCTTTTTCCCTGCACATAAAGCCTCACCCACTAACTAAAGAATAGTCCTAATTTTTATATTTGCTTCTACAGACAGCTGGATGTGCTCAGCTCTGAGCTAACCTTATTGCAGAATAGGGCTAAACCTTCACACCCATTACTCTGAAACAAGTTGGGGCTCTTTAGAATGCAAACCAACATAGTGGGGAGGGGATTGAGGGGAGGGAAGTCTTTCAGTTTTGGCTTCTGCACTCTGCAGTGAAGTAAATCTTCAAAGACGGCTTTTTTTTTTTTACAGATAATTTTTGGTTTGCATCTTCCCCAGATCTTGTTATCTTGCTGTATAAATCATGAGGGTAAGAGAAGTAGAGAAGAAACACATTCCATTTGAACATTTTCTAAATTATAAAATAGTCTCAGTGACTTATGAAGTACTTGCTCCTTTAGTATAAATGTTACAGGATTTGAAATAGTAAATACAACAATAAGTATCTTTGTAATACATTAAGAGACAAGGGTTAGTCCTTAACTACACATTAATATTAGAGAAAATACAATGAAACAGAAAAACTTGCTTTTGAAATATATAAGAAGATAGAGAAAAATACAAAGTCTCTTTTCCCCTTTTAAGGAACATAAGCACCTCACTACTCCAGAGTTGTAGAACACGTAAAACTTTTAAAGTCTGGTGGACCCTGGGTTCAAAACATGTGTTCCCTGGGAGATCCTCAGAAACTTCCTGGGCCTGAGATTCTTCGGTTTGTATGATGAGGTGATAGATTACTCCTCAGGTCACTTTCAGCCCTAAATCTATGATCCTGGCACTACATGAGTAGAGTACACATGTGCTGAACCCAGGTAGATTTGTGTATTCTCTGGTAATCAAACTAAAACCATGACCACAGAAATGGCTTTTGTTTCTGTTTTCTTCAAATGATACTTTATGATCTCTCTACAAAACACTGAACAAGGTCTGGGTTTTATAAAAGAAATTCCATGATGGGGTAGGCGGTGGGGTGGAGATGTGGAAATGACTAAAAAACACCTAGAGTCAGCAAAATGTAAATGACAGCCCGAGGACAGCTGACACCTCAAAGTGCTGAAGAGAGAGAAGTCCTCAGATGGGCTACCTCCAAAATGGAGGCAGATGCTGGGAATTTTAGGCAATAGGAGATGGCATTTCATAGGAAGGAAAGGGCCTCCCACTGCTTTCTGATTCAACAGGAAGGCAGGAAATCCAAGGCAGTCCCCCACTTTTCCTCCTCAGCTTCTTCCCTACTCCACAAATTAATGACTGAAAGCTAGTGGGGAAGCTTGCTTATGACTGCCTTTTAATCAGGATACTGGAGTAGAGCCACAATCCAACACCAGAATCCTCTATTTAATTCCCAGGCCAGACTGATGTCAAAACTGACTCACAATGTACAAATGCCAAGTTTCTTGCTTCATTTCATAACAAACTCCACTGTCAAAGCTTAAAAATGATCACCACTTACAAAACAAAAGTTGGATAAAATATACAGAAATCTTCCTTGTTTATTAATACTAATATATTAGTACTGCTAAGTAACTATACCACAAAAGAAGTCCCTAAATTTTCATCGATGCCCTTGCACATCTGAGGAGATAGCAGAAATAGAAACAAATTTCCTCTTTTCTTCTCCTTATAGATCCTTGGAATATTGTGGAAGTCCCTAAAGATAAGTAACCTTTAGTAGGTACCACATTTTTAAAAGGGCAGCTGGATGGTGCAGTGGATAGAGGGCCAGCCCTCGAGTCAGGGAGACGCATCTTCGTGAGTTCCAATCTGGCCTCAGACACTGACATTTCCAAACTGTGTGATCCTGGGAAAGTCACAACTCTCTGCCTCAGTTTTCTCATCTGTACAATGACCTGAAGAAGGAAATGGCAAACTACTTCAGGATCTTTGCCAAGAAAACCCCAAATGGGTTCATGGAGAGTCACACATGACTGAAATGGCTGAACAATATATTATAAAATGGCTTTGGAAAAAATTGTCTGCAGCCTCCTTGAATCCCTTATTTTAATGTACCTTATGATCACAAACTCCATAGCATCAGCCTTTGAAGACAGCACAGAAAACTGGACAGAGAGCTCGACTCGATCAGAAAGACCTGGGTTCAAGTTCTGCCTCTGCCACATGCTGGGCAAGTGACAATCTCTCAGTGATACCAGACAACCCTCTTAAGCCTTTAAAATACAAAGACGTAGTCATCTGCTTCAGGAAAATAAATTCCTCATCTGAGCCCCTCCTGAGAGGTCCCAGGTTGAAAAAAAAAAAAGGTTCCTTTAATCACATTTAAAATTATTTTCAAATAGTCATTCTCACACCAAAATGGCTCTTACCTGCCAACAAAACTACAAAATAAACCTGAACCATCAGACAAACACAAGAGTATATCAGCGACAAAGCCTCTAAAAGTTTCATGAAACCAACTGTAAACATATCTAAACAATTCAGTTTGTTCTCCTCCTTCAATATACTAAATCTGGAAGCGGATGTTCTGAGTCCCCTTCTAAGAGCACGGCTATTTGTATGGTACATTTGTTTGCTTTTTTAAACCACCCTCCCATTCTACATAATAAGTGCTTCTCTAAGATTGTGTTGTGAGTCAGTCAGTGATCAGAATTGTTTATAAAAGTTTCTCAAATGGAGAATACTTCTGGTCTAGACTTCCCAAGACTTGCTATTTAAGCAAATACTAAGGAACAATAAGGGAAGTAACCTTCTCATAAACTCCAATGGCTAACTATTTCACAAACCCCCAACTCCAGGAAAAACATCCCTGAGAGGCTCCCAAATTTCCTACTGGCATTTTACAAAAATCACAGTTTGCTTTAAATAGAGGTACTTGTCGGCTGCATTTCTGCATCTATTCTCATGTTTTCTATCTGTTGATTCCTCAGCCTCTCAGCATGGGAATGGGAGAGATACGAGTGCTGAAAGAATAAGGCCCTGCTCCCTTCAGCTTTACTCATATTTAGTTATTTAAGCACCTTACTTACCACTTTGCCCTTGTTATTTTCCTTATGGGCAGCTCACTGCTTCCCTCCACTTCACTGAATATCTATATTTTAAAATCTATAGAACAGATTCTTCCAAGAAGGAAGAAGGTTTCATGTTTTATTTAATACTTTGTTCCAGCTGGTGAGATCATACTCAGACTAGTCTCAAATCAGTTTATAAGAATCTCATATAACTTTTAATATGAACTTAAAGTAAAAACAGCATTTCCCATCATTTGAATTTGGTTAGTATAAGCCAATTTCTTTATGCCTAGATCATATGCATATATAAAGGCCTCAAGCTAAGTGGCCCTAGATAAGCCTGGTCACATCCTTAACTACTCTTTTAAAACACTTACTTGCTGAGTCCTTCCGACACTTTGCTGAGGATTAGAGGGAACATAAAGAAAAAAGATGGTATATTTCTTGTTCTGTCTGGAGTCTGACATCTAGGTAATAGGGAGGTAAGATTAATATGTATGAAAAAAACTGACAATAAAACAGCATCAAGGAAGTCATAAGGCTGGGTATATGCTAAATGAGTGGTACAGACGGAAAACGTTAAAAGGCAGGGGAGGGAGGAAGGAAGTACACTGAAAACTGGGAAGACTTCCTGGAGGAAACAGAACTTAAGCTTGAAAGACAAGTTTCACTTTTTTTTTCCCATAGAGAAAAGAGTTATAAGATTGGTTCACTTAGCAACCAGAATATTCAGAAATATTTAGACCAATAATACCTAACTAATCTAGACCTTTTCTGGATGGGGAAGAGAGAGTAAGGTTGAGAAAATAAAAGCCAAACTGAACATGAAAATCTACGGAACGTTTAAGAGATGTAGTTTGTTTTTCTCCAGTACATAGAATAATTACAACTGGTTGAAAAAATGCTTTATGAGGCAGGGGTTCTGACAAATCTGCTTTAATGTAAAAGAATGAATTATTGTGGGGTGGCTAGGTGGCATCAGCCCTGGAGTCAGGAGGACCTGAGTTCAAATCCACCCACAGACACAACACAAAACTAGTCTTGTGACGTTGGGCAAGCCACTTAACCCCAATTGCCTTGCCTTCCCCCTCCAAAAAAAGAAAAAAAAAAGAATTATTATATTGCCTACTTCCACTGTGAAGACCAAACAAAACAACCTAAGTCAAGTGCCATATAACTATTAAATAATCTTTAAAAATCATTTCTAAAGCTAGTCATAGCTACCTACCCCTCCAACAGCATAAAACTTAACAAAGCAGTCGAGGATTACTAGAAGAAGCTACAAGCAGAAACAAAAGACTAAAAAGCATATCTACTCTGAGGGAACTCTGAAGGTATCTTTGGTATCAAGATAAAACACTTAAAAATTAGACTTGGAAAGGAAAAGTAAATTTTCACTTGTTTTAAAAAAAAGATTATTCACTCATTAAAAAAAAATTCCCAATACTTTACCATAAAACTAACACCCAACCATACTTTACAAACACAGGAGACATTCTAATTAAGCTTTTAGCTATGAAGTACTGGAAAAAGCAGTGAATTTGAAGACAGAGGACTATGGCTGAAATCCTGGCTCTACCACTTGGCACCTCTGGGACCCTCAGCAAGTCATGTGCCTCCAGGTCGAAGCTCTTCACCTGTAATATGAGGAAATTATCAGTGCTTCTTAAACTACGGGTTTCAACCCAACATGAGGTTGTGAAAAATTTGACAATAGTAAGAGGTTTCTGAACGTGCAAAGACCAAAAATGAATTAAAAATCAAACGTGTAATGAATCTGGGATCTTTCTGGCAGCACTTGCCCATGTTACATTGCACAACTTTACTACAGCCTTGGTTCTAAACACAAAAGCATGCACACTTTGCACTGCACATGCCCTCCAGCCAGGAGAAAATTGAAAAGGGGTTGTGAATGGAAAAAATTTAAGAAGCCCTGGACTAGATGACCTTTAGGGTCCACCCATTCCAGCTGTGATCTTTAGTTGCTGTATGAAGGCTAAAACCCTAAAACATGATTGTATTGCTGGGGTGATTCAAATAGTGCTTAAGTTGGAGTCAAGCTGAAATAGTCCTTTTCTAGCCCTCAGTTCATAATTCAGGCTGTTATTTCCTGAAATATATGGAAATATTTTCATTCTGCCATAAACCATTTGCAAAGGATTAAAATCACTTCTTCTCCCTTATGGCAGCCATATGATAGTTTGAAAGCATTCATTACACATTTCCTGCTTTTTCGAACTGGATTGTAGTCATTTGGGGCTTGATACAGTGGAATAGTGGTTACCTTGGCTCCAATTTCTCTATAATGTATGGTTACCTATTAATACTTAATTAGTCTCATTTGCCTAGTTCAACGAATTCTCCATAACAGTAAGATTCTGTAACCTGTCAATTCAGGCATCTAAGGTGGCTGACTGCATAGACAACTAGGCCTGGACTCCAAAAGACCTAAGTACAAATATGGTCTCTGACATTTACTAGCCATGTGACCCTGGGGAACTCACTTATCATCTAGTTGCCTTAATCCACTGGAGAAGGAAACTGTACCTTCTCCAAGAAAACCCCATGTGCCATACAATCAATCAATCAATCTACCTAAAAAATACTTTATAGAACTAGAAAAAAATAGTAAAAAAAAATTCATCTGGAAGAACAAAAGGTCCAGAATATTTAGGGAATTAATGAAAAGAGATGCTAGGGAGGGTGGACAAGCCATACTAGATTTTAAACTGTATTATAAAGCAGCAATCATCAAAACTACTTGGTATTGGCTGAGGAATAGAACAGCAGACCAGTTGAATGGCAGTATACAAGACACAACAGTCAATGACTACAGTAATCTACAGCTTGATAGATCCAAAGACTCCAGCTTCTGGGATGAGAACTCACTATCTGAAATAGCATGGCAGAAACTGGGCACAGACCAACATCTTACATCATATACCAAAATAAAGTCTAAATGGGCGCATGATCTAGATATAAACATATAAAGATACTGTAAGCAATCTGGGAGAGCAAAGAATAAAAAAAAAGAATTTACCTGTCAGATTTATGATCTAGATATAAAGATATAAAGATACTGTAAGCAATCTGGGAGAGCAAAGAATAAAAAAAAAGAATTTACCTGTCAGATTTATGATCTAGATATAAAGATACTGTAAGCAATCTGGGAGAGCAAAGAACAAAAAAAAAAAGAATTTACCTGTCAGATTTATGGAGAGGGAAAGAATTTATGACCAAACAAGAGCTAGAGAGCATTACAAAATGCAAAATGGATAACTTTGATTTCATTAAACTGAAAAGATTTTGTACAAATAAAGCCAATGTAACCAAGATTAGGAGGGAAGTGGAAAATTGGGAAAGAATTTTTACAACCAGTATCTCTGACAAAGGCCTCATTTCTAAAATATGTAGAGAAATGAGTCAAATTTATAAGAATACAAGTCATTCCCCAATTGATAAATGGTCAAAGGATATAAAATAAACAGGCAGTTTTCAGATGAAGAAATTAAAGCTATCTAAAGTCATATGGAAAAAACGCTCTAAATTACTACTGATTAGAGAAATGGAAATCAAAACAACTCTGAGGTACCACATCTCACCTATCAGAGTGGCTAACATGACAAAACAGGAAAATTCTAAATGCTGGAGAACATGTGGGAAAGTTGGAACACTAACACATTGTTGGTGCAGTTGTGAACCAATACAACTATTCTGAAGAGCAATTTGGAACTGCGGCTAAAGGGCTATAAAACTACATACTGCCAGCAATGCCACTTCTAGGACTGCATCCCAAAGAGATCACACAAATGGGAGGAAGACTTGTATGAACAAAAATATTGATAGCAGCTCTTTTTCTGGTGGCAAAGAAAAGGAAATCAAAGGATTGCCCATCAATTGGGGAATGACTAAACAAGTTGTGGTATATGAATGTAATGGAATAGTATTGTGCTATAAGAAATGAGGAACAGACAGACTTCATAATAACCTGGACTTATATAAATTGATGCTGAGTGAGGAAAGTAGAACCAGGAGAACTTTGTACACAATTACAGACATATTATATGTGTGATGACTAAATGGGCTCCTCTCAGCAATGCACGGTTATAAGACAACTCCAATAGACTAATAATGCAGAGGGTTATCCACATCCAGAGAAAGTACTACAGAGTCTGAATGCAGATTAAAGCAAGATACTTGCTCTCTCATCTTTGTTTTGTTTTGTTTTGTTTGTTCTGTTCCTTCTTTCTCTTTGTTCATTCCATTGGTTATAATTCTTCTTTACAACCTAATACTTAGTGTGAAGGTATTTGTAGAACTTGTATCAGATTGCATGCCGCCATGGGGGGAGGTGGGGAGGAGAGAAAATTTGGAACTCAAGGGATTGTGGAACTGAATGTTGTAAACTAAAAGTAAATAAATAAATTTAATGTAAAAAAAAAAAAGTTAAGCAATCCTAAAGGTTAAAAAAAAAGAAAACCCCATGAACATAATAGTCCACAGAGTCACAAAGAGTCACACACGAATCAACAACAACAACTTGTCAATTCATGGTTTTGCTTTTTTTTAAACCTGAAAGTGTAATTTCATCAATGTGAGGGAACCCCTTCAGATGAGAAACTGCCCCTATCAATGCAGATTAGTAACTGTTCTTCAGCTACTACTCTTAGGGGGTTAACCTGAGAATACTGGTTAAGTAATTTGCTCAGGGTCACATAGCCAGTGTGTCAGAAGCAGAACTTGAACTCAGATTTTCTGGATTCAAAAGCCAGTTCTCTTATCCATTAGGCAAAACTGTCTCAAAATCCACTCTGAAAAACAATGATGTTCAATATATAGTTTTGTTTCCTAGGTTTGGGTTTTGGCACGGGTGAGGGCCAAGTCACTACAAAGACCTTTAAAGTAATGGGGTAAACAAAAATGCAATACAATGATAAAGAAAAATCCATAATTTCTGGTTATACAGAAGCAAAAAAAGTAGTGCTGGTTAGCCTCCATCTGAATTTCTGACTAAGATCTGCACTTATATTGAAACCACAATCTTCCTTTATCACAGTCCTAAAAGGAAAGGCCAACAGGCACAACCCTGGTTTTACTGATTTCATTTAAAGAGCAGACCATTACAAAGCCTGAACATAAAACACCAGCTACAAACATATTACAAGGCAAAGAAACCAGACTAGAGGTCAGAAGGGAGGCAGGCTCTCTCTCACACAGATAACAACAAAAACACCTTACTTTTTGAGTAGAGAAAGTAGAATTTAAAAGTTGATTTGAGGGGGGGCGGAGCCAAGATGGCAGCATAGAAGCAACAAAGCACCGCAGCTCCCACACAAACACGCTAAAAAACTCATAAAATGAGACTCTAAACAGATTTTTAAGCTCCAAAACTCTCCAAAAGACAGAAAGCACATCTCAGCAGGTGAGGCTCTTCACAGCAGTCTGGGAGCCGCATCTATAGGAGAGCAGATCGGCTGCACTGGAGGCACAGTTACCACATTTATCAGGCCAGAAGAAAAAAAGGCTAAGAGAAAGGTCAGTGGATTTTGCTAACTCGGGAGGAGAAGAGCAGGTCCGGTCAAACTGCTCCCAGGGCAAGGAAGCAGTGGGAGGCGGCTGTAGCAGCAGGAACGGAGGAGCAGCAGGGGCCTCCACTGGGCTGCTTCAGAGCCCTCTGCCTGCAGATAGCAGTGGGGCTGAGGTGATCTATCAGGGCCAAGGGGTCTTGCGTTGAGCGGCCAGGATCTGGATCGTGGTCTTGAGTGGTGGTCCTGGGGTGCCCTTTCAGTGAGCCAAAGCTGGGGGGGGGTGAAGCACCCCACTAATAGCTCTGGCAGTTGTGAGGGCCCCAGCGATTTTGGACAGACCCCCTCCCCCGCCCACCCCAGGAAGGAGAGTTCCACAGAGCTAAAAAAAAAAAAACAAGCAATTAATAGACTGGCCAACATGAGAAAAAGGAAGCAAGATAGGAACAGCAGTAAAACTCTAGAATCCTTTTTTTATTGACAAAAAAGATCAAAGCATGGAGCGAGAGGAAGACAACTCAGTCAGAACTCCCTCACCAAATGCTTCCAAGACACTGGAAGAATGCCTACTAGCTATATATCAACTGAAAAAGGACTTTGAAAACCAAATAAGAGAAGTGGAGGAAAAATTGGAGAGAGAAATGCGAATGATGCGATAAAGTCATGAAAAGAGTCAACAACCTGACTGAAGAAAACAATACCTT
>CM053595.1:108127710-108143528 GCA_028646575.1 Pseudocheirus occidentalis | reverse complement strand
TGGGAGGGATCTTACAGTGGGATCAATGTTCTAGGCTGGGGGGTAGGGACAAAAAGGGGGGAAAATTTGTAACTCAAAACCTTGTGGAAATGAATGATGTAACCAAGAAAATAAATTAAAATTAAAATAAATAAATAAATAAATGACAAGGCCAAGATTAGAAGCCAGTTCTTATGTGTCTAATTTCAGTGCTCTTTCTGCTGCACCCTATTAACTTGAAGATTATAGTTTTTAGGGATGAGGGAAGCTGCAAGTGATCAACTGTTCTAGACCCCTGTGTTTAATTCAAGTGAAAAATTATTTGGGATTGCTTTAAAGTTATTCCTCGATTTTACATGTTGTTTTGCTTCATAATTATTTAATGAGCTCGCTTAACACTGGATATCATAGCTATTTATGTCATCTTATCCCCCTTCTAGACTGAGTTCCTTGAAAGAAGGTACCATGGTTAACTAAACTGTGTATCTTCCTCAGCAACTAGCACAGCACTCTGAACATTAAAAGTACGCAATAAATGTTTTTTATATTGTAAAACATTTGCAAATCTTAAAAGGATGTTTAAGTGTAAATAACATTATTGCTCTTATTTTACCGATAAGACAAATGAGGCAAGGAGGTTAAAGGATTTGATCATTAAGCCACAAGATATAAAGGAGAGCTGAGAAACTAGGTCTCTTGGCTCCTATATCATGCTCTTTTGGGTACACCATTCTGTTTCTGTCTTCAAATTCTGTGTTTTTTCCTAAGGCTTTCTGTGAGAATTTTTAAGCACTATACATTACTTCAACATTCAAAACATTCTGGGATAGGGAGGAGGCAAGGACACCTCTGCTTTGTGGAAAATAAACTAAATAGTACCTGCCAACATTTGAGGCCTATGAGTTTGCAAAAATGATGGACCAATAATTTGGCTTTCCCAATAAAAGTTTGCTATCTTTTTCAGAAATCAAGTAAGTGACTTATTTTTAATGTCAGACAAAAATAACATAATGGAGTAAACACACCCAAAGGTGACCAACTGAGGGACTCAGTGGCTTAGTCATGGCATCATAACAGTTTCAAGGTTTTTTGTTCCATTCACTATTTTTCCCCCTCAATACAATACATACCAAATCATGTCATGAATATTATGTGCTTAGTCAAATGAGCAATATTTTATGTAATAACACAATTTAGATCCTTATGAATATGTTCTTCCCTGCCCAGTCTTCCAATAAGGAAGAAACAGAAAAACAGAATACTATGATTATATGAGTCTATAAGGCATTTCACTTACCACATACTAGTATCACGAGCTGTTCCAGGAAAGCCAGACAATTTCTTTCCTTGGAAATATTTACAAAGTAATAGAGACAATCACCTGTATGTATTAAACAATCCTGATGAAGGTGAGGAAACAGACACAATGGGTGCTTTGAGATCCATTTTGGCCCTATGACTTTTTTTTTTTTTAACAAAAATGCAGATTCTCCAAAGTATCTTTACTACAGAATGAAATAGTGATATGATATAAACTTGGGATGCTTGGTCCCAGCTTCAAGTCAAACACCTGCTGAAACATAAGACCCTCACTTTTAGGACATTAACTTCAGTGTCTTTAATTTGAAAAACTTCCTTAAATTTTCCCCATAAAAGTGTTTCTGAATTTAAAAAAAAATGTTCTGTTTTTGTTTCTACTTCATTTTATTTGATGGCTAGCTAGTTAGTCAGGACACAGTGCTGTAAGACTGTGGTAGGGACACTCAGGTCACTATTATTCAGATAAATGGCTCTTTTAAGCTTTTATTTTCTGTATTAGAGTACTCTATTATGTTACACTCCACAGGACAAGTGTCAAGTAGATCTTTTGGTCAATGATGATCATAAAGGTAGTTAGTTCCAGATTCACAGAACTATGAGTATCACTGGTCTGTCAGTTAAAGCCTTATACAGACCCTTTAGCTTATAATCTTAATCCAACAAGTCATCTTGCAAATGTTAATTAAAAATTCAAAAAAAGAAAGAGGAAAGAAGGATGGAGAAAGGGAAAAGGGAAGAAAGAAAACAAATAGAAAGGAAGAAAGGAAGGAGAAAAAGAAGAAAGGAAGGAGAGAAGGAAGGAAGGAAGGAAGGAAGAAGTGTGAATGGATTGATAAAAATCTATCATCCCTAATAGAAAACTCAGTGCCCTACCAATAGTAGGCCAGTAAAACTATCTATACTATAAGTACAGCATTACCATTTTTAGAATTATATTTCCAAGGAGCAAATTCTGATTGAACCTCCAAAGAGATTTTTCTTAGAATCTGTCTCAGAAAGGGACTTCAGAGGCCCTCTAGTCTAATGCCTTTAATTTTATAGATGAGAAAACTGAGACCCAAGGAGGTTGTGACCTTTCCAACGCAACACAAGAAATACATATCAGAAGCAGTATTTGAACCTAGGTCTTCTAACTTCAGAATCAATTCTCTTTCTACCAGATCATGCTGCCTCCCTAATGCCCTCAAAACTATACAATAATCAGTCAAAACTAGTCATTAGTCTTTGTAGGTTTAGCTACTTATTTAAATGTTTTTTCTCCTCAGGGTCCTACTCAGAAACTCATCAATTATACCCTATTTGGGGACAAGTAAAGTGTCTATTCTATCACAGTAACACTCATTTTTCACATTATGGCCATGCAGGTTGCTATGGTTCTGAAGCATGAATATGAGAGCAAACTGGGGGGAAAGAGGAAGGCCATGGCTATTTGGTATGTGTCTAAGGAATGCAAGAGGGGTCACAATCCTTAGTGAGCACCAACACATGCCACACGTTCCAATTCCTTCACATTCAGAAACTCCTGGAGTGAGGATTTTCCCAAGCCCTGGGAAACTTGGAGTAGGCAATAACCTGCACCCACTTGGTTTTCATTCTGCCAAATATAAATAGATGAATTAATCCAATTATTTGCTGCACCTATTTTTTTCCCTGCAAGAAAAAAATACCTTACAATGTCAATGACATCTCACGCTTATGACTCTTTTTATGTAATTCTATGAGCAAGCAGCTTTTCTATTGCTCCACTAGAAACAAAATCAGTAGAGTTAATGTGAATATTCTGATAATGCAAATATTCTGATAACTGAGATTGGAGGATTAGACACTTCTCAGTCCTTATAATATTGCAAACACCTCTAAAATAGGAATAACGCACAAGAGATAAAGCAATTTCAACAAGCAGCCCACAAAATTCCTAAGTGTGGCCAAACCAGATTTTTTTTTAATTGCAATATATTTAACAAAATAAATAAAAATACAATGGGGTCATTATTAAGGTTTAGTAACCCCCATTTCTGAGTTTGACACCACAAGTCTAATACCCAGGAAGTCTGATAAGGTTACAATCCTATAAACTAACAGCAGATAAAGCTAATCCCTCCTTTCAAACTCATTCACTCAATCAGCATCTTCTTACACACCAGTTACTCCTCTCTGGAAGGGCTGCACAAGCTGACCTAGGCAGGGATTATAATAATTTTACTCTATCCCTACATCCCTATGTGGAAAACCAAAAACCAGAGGCTTACTCTGGCTGGAACAGCAGTATGATGGCATTTGGTACTGTAGCGGTATTTATGCAGAGAATTAAAGAAAAGGGGGAAATGAAAAAGGATGAAGTATATTTGAGGTTTCTCCACTTCTGAAGCAAAGGTGACTGGCATGTAGACCATCCAGAAGTCACTCCATCCAGAAGAGACTGAAACCAGTGAAACATCAATTGCCTAGTTCAGGAAGAAGCTAAGAGAGCTCTGGTGTATAGTCCCAGGAAATTGGACACCAAAGGGAAGGAGTCAAAAAATTAGCAGTATTGGAATATAAGGAAGAAAAGTAATAACAGAAGGAAATATGGCCTCCAGATCATCCGAGTCCAGACATCTACAAACAAATATTGCAAGAAAATGAAAACAAATCAACATCTAACAAGGGGGTAAAAAAACCCTATGATTCCCAAGAGACTAAGGAACCACAGTAAGATGTTCCCAAACATTTCAAGAGAGAGATAAGAACTACGAAAGCATAACTTATGGTTTATACTGCAATGATAATTGGCAGAATAGAAAAGCCATAATCTATAATGTCAATCTTCATCAAGGATACAAAAGAAGAACAAATGATTGGGAGTAAAAATACACAAAAATAAAGAACAAGTAGGAAGAAGAGAGGCAAAATCAATAACATTAAAAAGAAAATAACTGCTACACAAAGCATACTGATATCAAAGACAGGATACAGAGTGATGATCTAAGATTATCGGGCTCCCAGAAGAACATATCAAGCAAGAAAGTTGAATGCCATAATCCAAGAAATAAATACAAGAAAACTACCCAAAACTTCTGAACACAGAAAACAAAATGTCAATTAAAAGGATTCACAGATCACCTCCAGAAAGAAAAGGGGAAAAAACCTGATACTGCAAACTCCAAGAAAAATAGTGGTTAAATGTAATTTAACTGCAAGAGGAAGAATCAAGATGGCAGAATAGCAGGAAGAAGTACAGTTCAACTCCCCAGTCATACCTCCTCTACATATATCTAGAAAACTGGAGAAATTTTTTTTATCAGGAAATTCAAAGGAAGAAAAAAAAAACCATCATGGGTAATTTTTCCTTCCCAGGTCAGCCTAGAGAAACAGAGAAGTATGTGGACTCTAGAGATGGTTTCTGTCCAGGAACACACCAGGAGCACATCATGCACAGAGAATTTCAACACCCAGGGACATAAAGAAGGCCAAGACTGGGCACCAAAGTAGAAAGTCCCAAGTCAAAAACCCAGGGAAGACTAAGGAGAGGATGTGTTTCCAAGAGTGGTAAAGAAAAATAGTTGAGGTCCTAACATTGTTATGAGCAAGAAACAAGTTCAAAAGCAGAAGGCAACCGTGTGTCTTTGATCTCAGAAGTAGAGCAAGGACTCAGTTAGAACATCTAACTCAAGCTAAAACTTCCAGTGGAATAACCAGGGCAGGAATCTCAAAGCAAAGGAGGTTTGCAGTTTTCAGTCACTCTGAACCAACAGAAATTCCCAGTGAGTTAAGTTCATAGCGGTTGAGTCGAACAGTAACTTACTCAAACTTCCAATTGAGAACAAGTTAACAGAGGTTTTGTTCAGATCCAAATCTCAGTCAGAAATTCTTACGAGTTCAGACCAGGAAGGCACTGACAGACCACCCCAAATCACATCACTCTGGGAGCACTGAAATCTTGTGGATCACCAACCAGAAATCCTGAAATAACAGAATATTCAATTCTCCAGGAAAGTAGTAGAAAGACTCAAGAAGAAAAAGGTTCAGGCCATATACTACACAGAGAAATACACGGAATCCAGTCAAAATACAGAGGTCAAAGTCAAGAAGCAGGTTGGAAGAATGAACAAACAAACAAAAAAGAAACTCACCATAAAGAGCTACTATGGCAACAGAGAAAACACTAGACAACCCTGAAGAAGAGAATGATTTGGAAAATATATACAAGGAAAGGCTCAATGAAAAATGCAGCTTGGGCATAAACCCAACCAGAATTCCTGAAGAGCTAATGAAAGGGTTAAAAAAAAAAAGATTTTAAAAATCATACAAGGGCTATAGAAGAAAAAAATGGGAAAAAAGGATGAGAGCAAGGGAAGAAAGATAGAAGAGAATAGATAGAAGATATATAAGAAAGATATAAGATATAACAGGTTGGAACAATAGGTACCAAAAAACTCACTCAAGTTAATAACCATCTAAAAATCAGAATAAATCAAATAGAAGCTAGTAATTCCATGAGAAATCAAGAAATATTAAAACAAAGTCAAGAGACTAAAGGGAAAAAAGGAAGAAAATTAAAGTATCTCACAGCAAAAACAAATGACCTGGAAAACAGATCACAGTCAGATAACTCAAAAATCATTAGATTATCTCAAAACCATGAAGAATCAGAAGAAAAACCCTAGATATCATATTTCAACATATCTTAAATGAAAACCTCCCAGATATCTTAAAACCATAAGGCAAAGTAGAAATCAAAAGAATCCACCACTCATCTCTTGAAAGAAAAACCTCAAAATGAAAATTCCCAAAAATATTATACCCAAGTCCTGGTCAAAGACAAAAATACTTCGAGCAACCAGAAAGAAAAAAGTCAAATACTAAGGAGCCAGTCAGGATCACACAAGATTTAGTTACCACCACTATAAAGGAGCAGGAATGTGGTATCTAGAAGTCAAAAAATCTAGGATTATATCCAAGAATAATTTGCCCAGGAAAACTGAGAATAACCCTACAGGAGGAAAATGAATATTTAATGAAATAGAAGACTTCTAAGTATTCCTGTTGAAAAGATCAGAAGAAAATCTAAAATATAAGCATCAGGAGGAATCACAAGCATCAGGAGGAACATAGGAAGGTAAATATGAGCAATCAATTATAAGGGATTAAACAAAGATAATCTCTTTCCATTCTTAAATGGGGAGAAACGTATATGTATGTATGTGCATATATATGCATATATACATACATGTACACATAAACCTAAAGACCTCTACCATCTTTACAAGGGATATTAATTGGACAGAAGGCCTAAGAATGAATCTCTTATTTTTTGATAATCTTCAAAGAAGACTAGAAAGGGAAGGGAAGAGGTTGGGGGAGGGGGGGCAGTGCATGGGGCACACAGGCAGGCAAAGCATGAAGAAATTATCTCACATAAATGGAGTGTGCAAGTAGAAATCTATACAATAAGGAAGCATGGGGAGGGAGCAGAAAGGGAGGGGGCAGAGAGGAAGTGGGCAAGTGGTCAAATAATTTCTGGGTCATGGGAGCAACAAGATGGAGGATTAGACATTTTCTCTGATCCATGACCTCTCAAAACTCTCTAAAACAGAAATTATGCTCTAAAGATAAAGTAACTTTCGTTGTCTTCACTATCTTAGACGCCCACAATCCTGCAGAAAGTTGGGGGAAAAAAAACCATGAACTGACACTCACCGACCCTGAGCTCATGCAGCACTCCTCTACCACCTACCACACTACTGGCAGTAAGCCTGCACTAGCATATCCAAGGTCATGATACTGGCTTACAACAAAACCCATCCCCACACCATGGTCCCTCTTTTCTGTGCCATAGAACCTAGTTCCAGACTGTGGAAATATGCCCTGGCCCTGACACCAGCCAACGTGACTACAATCCTTCAGAAGCAAAAGCCTGCCAGAACCTACAGCACCAGCAATGCAAAGTTCTGAAAGGCTGTTACTAGGTCAAAAAACTGAGGAAGAGGGTAAGGTACAGGATACTGTGTGTGGTTTGTTGTTGTTTTTTTTTTTTGAAGGAGGGGGGGGACAAGAAGGCAACACTCCACTAAGCCTGAGGAAAAGAGCACAGCAAACAACTGGGGCAAGTTCTGACCACTCAAAAGTCGCTTGGGGTAGAGACCTGGAAAGGTGAACTGTAAATTGCCCATTATGGAAGAAAGCTGAGACACTGAGATCCAGCTCCCAGGGAAATCAGAGGAGACGGAGTCAAGAAGCGAGTGATAAGAAAAATAATGGGGGGGTGGGGGGGGGTGGAGGGTGGGCCGGGGGAAGGGAAGGAGTAGCCAGGACAAAGACTTTCAAATATAAAGGAAAGGAAATTCAAATAGCACAAGACCATTCTATACCCACCAAAAATTATAGAGAGGAATAAAATGTGTTCCAAAGAGTTTAAGGTGCAAGGTGACACACCCTGCAAACCTAACCATTAATGAAAAAAACTGATGTGCAATTTTTTAAAAGAGGCATTTAAAGCATTCCTAGGAAGAAAACAAGACCAGAGCAGACTGTTTACTTTGCAAACATCCCAGAAAACAGAAACGAAAGAAAGGCAAGTAAATATAACAATCAAGGGAAACACAGGTAACAAAATGAATTACTTCAGGAAAAACAAGGCAAAAATTTTTTTGTAAGGAGACATCTATGAGATTACTTTTTTTAAAACCCTATAACAATGAAGAAATGATCAAGAAATTTTGTCTTGCTAAAAGTACACAAGGAAACAAGGGAGAAAGCAGAAGGTGAATAGAAGAAATAATGGTAAAAGAATAGGTCTAAAACATAACAGACTAAATGTCACAACACCGTACCTACAGATGACGCAATATTTTTCTGTGGTTCTAAACTACAGAATGGGAAGGTGCATGAAGTGGGAAAGGGGAAGATGCAGACAGAGGGAAATATGTAATGTGACTTCCTGTAGCCTCTCAGGCAGAAAAGGGCCTAGAGTAAAATGAGGAGACAGAGAGGGACTAAAACCAGAAGAAAGAAAAATGGTGATAAAGGGACCCACTGAAGAATATTCCCAAGATGGAAAAGAGCTATTCTATAATAAAAGATGGGGATCTAATAAAATGGATATTATGCACAGAAACTTAGTACTTGAAGAAAGCACTCATCTTGCCCCAGGAGAAGACAAATCAGAGCCCCCAAGGGCAAATGGCACCCAGAAGAGTGGAAGGACAGAAGGGGTGGAAGGAAGCCAGAGGGGTGATCTCACAGCAAATAAAGAAGGACAAGGTGATGCAATAACTGCACAATCAGGGACATATGAAATTTCCTGCCATGGGGCAATATTTCTATCTTATTACCAGCAGGAATTGGAACTTTTAAGAATGAAGTGCAAGAGATAATGGGGTTCAGCAACCAAGAGGAAATGACATAGAAACAGTTTAGAAGAGGAAATTTTAAATGGATACCTTAGAAGCTTTCATTCCATGAAAGCCAAGAGACTAAAGAAAGGATTAAATCAGTATAAATGCTATGAATAAAAGAAATAAAATAGAGATAAATAAAAATAGATATTTCTAAAATAGATAGAAATGGAAAATAAATACTAAACAGAACAAGGGAAATTCTTTTTAGAAAAAAAGGTGTAGAAATTGACATTTAAAAACAAATCATAGACTTCCCCAATCAATAGGCAGTCACTTTATTTCAAGTTTTGGTGTTTTGTATAGTAAACACGATTACAAAAAGTGCTCCTATGAATATTTTTGTAACATGGGACCTTTCTGTTAATGGTTCATTGCCTGAACATTTATATATTTTCATTAGTAGGTATGCTAGGTCTAAAGCTGTGAGCAATTTAATGAATCTTTCTCATATAATTCTAATTTTTTTCCAGATCAGCTGCATCATTTTACAGCTCCAGCAATGTATTAGTGAACCTGTCTTCCCACGTCCCTGCTAACATTATTGCCATCTTTGACCATCTTTGCCAACTGAACTGGTTTGAGGTAAAATCTCAAAATTATTTTAATTTGTTTTAATACAATGTAATTATTATTAGTGATTTGAAGTATTTAAAAATATAGTTACTTCTTACTTTGAAAATTGTTCATCTTTTAACTGTTAATAGTCAACTATTAACCTATTAAATTATGAAGACCTGCCAAACTATTATTCCCTTCCTCAGATTTTATTTTTTTAAAAAAGACTTATAAGTAAAAATCTTCCACATTGTTTATAAGCAATTACTTGGTGATCATGATCATTCACTACAATATAAACATAATTTGCTATAAACCTATGAATTATCTATTGTTACTTTTAACATCTCAAACCCACTTCCCCAGAATGCGTTAAATTACCTCCCCTGCTGTGTGCTGAGGAACTACTGCAAGATCACTTTAAAAAATATTTTGACATCTGTTTTTATATCTCCCCCAAATAAATCCTGCTGAGGATTTGTAAACTATACATTCAAAAAGAAAGGAAAAAAAGGCAGTAAAACAATGATCAAAGGATATGAACAAACAGTTCTCCAAAGAACTGCAAAGTATTCACCGCACATGAAAAAACGCTCCAAATTACTAATAATAAAGAGAATTGCACATCAAAATAATCCTGATCAAAACCACCTACCCTCCAAACTGGCAAAAATGACCCAAAAAAGGGCAATGTTCAATGTGGAAGGGATTGGCTGTGGAACAATAATGCACTACTGGCGGAGCTGTAAAATGGTACAACCATTTTGATAAGCAAATGACAAAAATGCCCATACCCTTTGACCCACATATTCCATTACTGGGCTCATACCCCAAGGAAGCCATCAGTAAAGAAGAAAATCCCCATGTTCACGAAATATTTATAGCAGCATTTTTTATAGCAAAAAAACGGAATCAAAGAAATTGCCCATCAACTGTGTATGGTTAAATAAACTGTGAATGTAATATGCTGTACAAAATTATGTGTGTGAATACATACAATGTGATGAAGAGAAGCATGGAAAGATCTATATGATGTAGAGTGAAGCAAAGCCAAGAAAACAATATACACCTGCAACAATGTAAAAAATTACACATCAAAAAATTAAAAGTGAATGTAGTGAAATTACAAAGATCAAGTGGGACTCAAACGAAGAGCCATGAAAGGGCATCCTCAAGCCCCTCCTTCATGATAGTAAGAGGTCCATAGGTATTACACATTGCACAAGTTTTCAGACTTTTTCAAAGTACTGATCAGTTGAGTTGAATTATTTTACCTC
Source organism: Pseudocheirus occidentalis (assembly GCA_028646575.1). Lineage (NCBI taxonomy): Eukaryota > Metazoa > Chordata > Mammalia > Diprotodontia > Pseudocheiridae > Pseudocheirus > Pseudocheirus occidentalis. The sequence continues at coordinate 108,133,018 of CM053595.1, read as the reverse complement.
TCTAACTATGTGTCATACTGGATGGCTCTCTGGGAAGCATAGGGGAAGGGATGCTGAAGATAACTATGATGATAAAAGAAACAAGACATGAATAAAAATTTACTTTTAAAAAATTTAATACAGTGTCTGAATAATCACTCTTCCAAATGAAACTGCTCTCTCCCCAAAGTTATCACTGATTTCTTAAATCAAAATTTCTTAAAACAACTTTTTCTCAATCCTCATCCCTCCTGACCTTTCTGAAGCATCTAAAACTGTTGAACCCCTCTTCTTCCTAAATATTTCTCTATTCTTTGGGTTTTCATAATACTGTTCTCTCTTGCTTTTCCCCCTACCTATCTGACCATTCCTTTTCAATCTCTTTGACAAGTTCATAATCCACATTATAAGCCATAAGAGTGGTTTTACCCAAAGCTCTATCCTACATTTTATTCTATTATCTCTCTACACTCTTATTTGATGAAATGAGTTTATGTGGGTTTCTTTATCATCTCTCTGCAAATAACTTACAGACCTATAGATATAGCCCAGGTCTCTGTCCTGAAACCAATTACATCTCAAACTCCCTACTGGATTTTTCCACTGGAAGTCCTACAGGCATCCAAAACTAGATTATTCTTCCCTCAAAACCCAACTACCACACTTCAAATTTCCCTGATTCTGTGATCCTTTGAGGCATACAAGTTTACAACCCTGGCATTATTTCTGACTTCTCACTTTTCTTTACTCGACATAACTTGTCAAAAAAAAAAACAAAAATATAACTTGTCAGTTGCCAAATTTTATTTTTACCTCCACAATATCTCACATTTTTCTCTTCTTTACACATACAACTGTCACCCCAGTCTAGGTCTTCATCACCTACTGCCTAGACTATAATAGCCTCCTAACTGCTCTAAGTATTTCTCCTTTCTATTGCTCTTCTATACACTGAGCTAATCTTACCACTCCTCTACTCAATAAACTGCAATGACTCCCCCTAGGATCTAGTTTAACTAGTTTTAAACTGCTCTGTTTAACATTCAAGCATTTCATAACCTGGCTCCAATTTGCCTTTCCAACTACTTTACTATTACTCTTCCTTCTCATATTTGACATCCAGACACTCTGGCCTAATTGCTGTTTCTCACACGTGACAACTTCTGCACATTTGCATTTCTACTTTACCTTGTTAGGATTCTTTGTGTCTTTCAAAACCCTGCTTAAGTGAGACTGATAGGGAGACTTTCCAATCCATATAGCTAAGTGCCTTCCCCCCTTCCATTTTCATTAAATTTATTCTGTATGCATTGTGTTCACACTTAACTTTTTTGTTGCTATAACCCTAATAGAATCGAAACTCTTTAAGGAAACTCTTTTTTTTTTTTTTTTTGCTTTTTGGAGGGCAGGTTGGGGTTAAGTGACTTGCCCAAGGTCACACAGCTAGTTTTTCGTGTTAAGTGTCTGAGGCCAGATTTGAACTCAGGTACTCCTGACTCCAGGGCTGGTGCTCTATTCATTGCGCCACCTAGCCACCCCTAAGGAAACTCTTAAAGACAAAGTTTGTATCCTCAGCAACAAGTCCTGTTCCTGGAATATTACAGGCAATAAATGCTTTCTGATAAACTGATCAACAAAACTGATTATTCATTCCATACAATTTTAAGCGTACAGTGACTGATTTATTCGGTCCTCATGATGGGGTGCTTGTGCTTGGAACTTAGTCCTAGGACCATATCTTTCCCCAGTCCAAAGACCCTATCTCTGGCAATAATCCATAAGTGGGCCCCAGTGAGGTAAACTATCTCTCCCTGTTACAGGAACAAGCTAACCTCTGTAGAATTTCCCTCGTACGAACAGGACTGACTATCTTGTACCAGCAGAATGATCATTTACTGATGCCCACAGTTACTATATACAATCCAGAAGTCAAGCTATAGACATCAACTTCCGAGGTTATCTTGTTACAGAAAGAGTAGACCAAAACTACACCCCTTTGAAGCCCTCCCCAACATTTCCAGTAGTGAATGACACCTGCACCCAAGATACAGAAACTGTATGTCACCACTTAATTACCATACTTGGCTCACCACTCACTGAACTTTTCTATATAAGCTTTAGCATCACCCCCATTAAGTTGGAGTTCTCTAAGGAGCTTCAGCCGATTTATTAGCATTACAATAAACTTTCTGCCACTTGACTGGAAGACTGCTAGAGTCCACAAATTCTTTCCAGATGACCTACAGGTAACAGACAGGGCAGACCTGACCATTAGTTGGCTTTGTGACACTGCAGGTCTAAAAACCACACGTTTAGTGTCTGCTTTCCCCACCCCTATCGCCCTCCTGGTGAACTCTGGGCAAAACATCTGCACAGTAGATACAAAAAGGGCATGTTCCTTTAAGAACTGACCACTCCCTAATCCCACCCTGAAACATCTAATTAACATATTTGGCACATACTTCACTGTAATTTTTCCTATATAAACTTCAACCACACCCCTTTTGGGTTGCAGGTTCCCTAAGAACCTTTGCCCACTATATACCATTACAATAACCTTTTGCCACTTGACTGGCAGACTGCTTGAGTCTAAGAATTCTTTCCTGATGACTCCATCCTGTACCTCAATAGTCTGGGATCCCTCCTAAAACTACACCACTAAAAGTGGGAAATTCCTTAGAACTGTAGTGATACTACACAAAAATGGTGTCTGAATAGGTTGAAGAAACTTAACCATGTCCCCTGGGACTGTCTATAAACTACCAAACTAGCATTCACTAAAGAATAGAAAAAGAATGGCATTCCAACACTCCCTGGGAACAAATACAGGACTGAGCTGTAACAGCTTAAGGATCTTGAGGATCATCAACTCCACAGAGTATCTCATTTAATCTCAGAAGACCCAGGATGAATGAAGGCCTAAGAAAATGTGTTCTCTTTCTGTAACTTCACCTCCTGGTACGTTTCTATCTACCAACACTAAAATATAATATTCTCTCTTGTTACCCAAATGTTTCCAGTAAATTAAACTGTGCAACCTCTATGTAAATGCTAGGGATTCTCTTAACTGGGGACTCAGAGCAATTGCGGTTGAACTCATAACTTTTCACCTAAAATAAACTTCCTAAAGCACAAAAGAAGGAAACCTTGAGGATCTTAAAGGATATTATACCATCTATAAAACAAGCTAATGTACTTGAATGCTATTTGGTCAGCAAGGACAAAATCCTACTTGTCTATAAGAACTGCTTATTAAAAACAATACCATAAATGTTTTTCTAATAGAACAGTATATACTCAATTATTTGGAATTTCACAAATTCAAAATTTATAATAATGAAAAAGGTCTGGATTTAATATTTACCTTTGAATTAGCCAGGGTGGGGGAAAGGACTTATTGAGCAATATGAGAATATGAACAAGATTGAGAGGAAGAAAAGATACAAGAAATTTAACAGAATCTTAAAGTCAGCATCTTAGCAATAGCACTGTTATGTAACTAAAAATTATTCTGACCTTGTCAATGAAGCAGACCTACCAGATAACTGCTAGTTAGTCATTGGTCCAGCTTTGTTTCTCTTAATACCGAAATGAAATAAAACTGAATCTTTTAAACTAAACTATAATTCAGAAAAATAATCTATTCTCCTCCTATGCTAAATTGTTCTATATAAGAGGTTGTTTGACTAAAACTTTCACCAAGTGCAGTACAACTGTTATATCTGATAGTATACTAGCATACAAAGTACAAGATTTTCTCTTTGGTGAAAAAATAGGTTGGCACATATGTGATATAGTTCTATTTGTTCTGAGGGCATCATGATGTAGAAGAAAGAGCATTGAGGTTAGGAGTTACAGCATGGGTTTAAATTCTAGGCCAAGTCCCACTTGGTCATTATTTGGGCCCTAACTGGCTCAGAGTGAATGCAAATAGCAATTGTTTCTGTTTGGGCCAAAAATCCTAAGGGTCTTCCCCTCTCAAATTGTATTTTTTCATATCTTTGGATTAGATTTAAAAAGGCTATTCTCTACCTCATTTCTTACGTAGCCTTAACCACTCAATGGACATTGCTTCAGTCAAACTGAGACCCCTTAAAGACCTTTGCTTAAAATGGCCCAGATCTCCTACTGCATCCAGGGCCATCTCCAGTCATCCTGATCTGTATCTGGACCCAAATGGCTCAAGAAGAGAAAGTAAGGTTGGTGACTTTGCACAGCCCTCTTTCCCTCACTTAAATCCAATTCACTTGTATGTCAAAGCAACACCTCCCTGATGTCATGGTGCTCTCTGAGAAGGAAGGGCAAACAATAATAAAACAACAACAAATCACAGCTCTACGACTCTCTGTATGATCAAATACCTTTTCTGGGTCTGAATTTCCTCTTCTGTAAAAAGAGAAGGTCGAATTTGAGATCTGTAACATATGATCTTATATACACTGTCATTTCTGAAAACAAATTAGAATCACTTGCTAAAGCACTGACTAAGGCACTCAAGTGAGGATCAAAGAAATATATCTTTCCTTGTTCAGGATACAAAGTAGAATGCTGAAAAACAAAAAGTGAAAAAGTTACACTCATTGAAATTCTCTGCCTAGAAACCCTTTTCAACTCAGGAAGAGAAAGTTAACTTTAAAAGGAACAAAAAGCGGTTGGGAGCCAAGATGGCGACATAGAAGCAGCAAAGTCTCGCAGCTCCCACAGAACCACCCTAAATACCCACAGAGAAAAGTTCTGCCCATCTGCCCCCAGGGCAAGGAAGCAGCTGGTAGGCGGCTGTGGCAGAAGGAATGGTTGAAAGCAGCGACTACCTCTACTGGGCTGCTTCAGACCTCCTGGCCTGCGGACCCCGCAGGGGGGGCTGAGTTGATTGATCATGGCCAAGGGCTCTTGTTGAGTGGCCTGGATCCGGATGGCGGTCTTGGGTGGTGGTCCTGGGATGCGCTTGCAGTAAGCCAAAGCTGGTGGGGGCTGCAGCATCCCCCTAATAGCTCTGGCAGCTGTGAAAACCCCAGCAATTTGGGACAGAACCTTCCCCCCCTGGAAGCAGAGCACTACAAACCTAAAGAAGTCAACCAATTAATTGACTGGCCAACATGAGGAAAAGGAAACAAAATAAGAACAGCAACCAAATGCTAGAATCCCTTTTTGGGGACAAAAAGGATCAAAGCATAGAACAGGAGGAAGACAACAGAGACAGAACTCCCACACCAAATGCTTCCAAGAAACATGAAGATTGCCTACAAGCCATAGATCGACTTAAAAAGGACTTTGAAAACCAAATAAGAGAAGTGGAGAAAAAATTGGGAAAAGAAATGAGAATGATGCG
>CM053595.1:108101922-108127210 GCA_028646575.1 Pseudocheirus occidentalis | reverse complement strand
TTCTTTTTCCATCTGGCAAATTCAACTTTTTAAGGCATTCTTCTCCTCATTGGCTTTTTGGGTCTCTTTTGTCATTTGAATTAATCTGTTTTTTAAGGTGTTATTCTCTTCTGTCAGGTTGTTGACTCTTTCTTGCATCATTCTCATCTCTGTTTAGCTTTTAAAACTCTTTATAGCTTAGCCCCAGCCTATCTTCCAGCGTCACCATAAATTATTCCTCTTTTTTTTGTACTCTGATTCAGTCAAACTGGCATTTTCTCTGTCCTCACAAAGGACATTCCATGTTCCATCTCTTTGCTTTTGCATTGCCTAGAATGTATTCACTCTTTACAACCCTGACTCAGAGTACCTCTCTTCCTTTGACATGATGTGCAAGTGCATTCTTCTGCATGAAGCCTTTCCTGATCTTCTGACTTCTAGTGTCCTTCTTCCCAAACTACCTTATATTTAGCTATTTTGTATGTGTTTGTATTTATATGCCTTATTATTGCTGCATATATTTTTTATGTGTACTTATTATCTCCCCAATTAGAACATAAATTCCTTGTGAGTAAAGATCATTTAATGCTTTGTTCTTGTATCCTTAGGACTTAGTACACAGTGTCTGGCTCATAGTAGGTCCTCAATGTTTAAATACTCATTACTTGATTAATTGTGACCTTGGACAAATAAATTAATTCTCTTTGTGCTAGTTTGAACATTTTCTTATTCTTTGATCTTTGCAATTAAAATTAATTAGTCCTTCTAGAATATGATTAAATGCTTTTGAATTGCACTGGAAACTCAAAGTGTTTTATTTGTTTTAGAATAGAATTGCTTCTATGGTATTAGATCCTATCAAATGTGAAATAGGGAAAAAAAAAGGGATCATTATAAGATGACCTTTACCTATAAAGTATGAACCTTAAGGAGTGTGGTATAACCAATAGTTTTGAAACTTTGGTTTAAGCCATGCAAACAATTGCTCATGTATGCGCATTTGTGTGTGTGTCCCCACTGACTATAGATATGTGTGTATATTATATACATATTTAACAAATAGTATCCTTATATATATTTATATATATAAGAATAATACAAAGTTAAAAACTGTTTTGTGATTTTTAAGCATTCATCAACCTAGGGAGTTAATTGGGTTGCCCTGTCTGTTCTTCTTATACCCTGGAAAAAACATGAGAAAACTCACATTTTCCTTTTAATTTAGTGGCAAGAAGATAGCCATACAGTATAGTGTATTTTCCACAATGTTTTATGGCTTGCTCACCCTGGAAGTTATGAGATATGAATCAGGATTCAAAAGCAGTAATGTTCTTGATGGAAGCCAGTGTTTATTTTCCATTTTCTTGTTGTGGTTTAACTGAACCCTGCCTGTTGGACTCTTATAGCTTGAACTTGCCTAAGCTATGTTGTGAGCACTTCAGATGTTTGGCAATGGACAGGAACTTGATAAGAAGAATCCAGTACTTCTATATTTTTGGCTTAGAATGGATAATTTCTAGGCTTGAAAGCTTGTTCTTTCTAGTCAAGAAGTTTTTAGTAAAGATTTGGCTTTTAAGCCCTGGCAGTGAAAAGTTGAAAATATTTTACATGAAATATAGGATATATTAGAAACTGAGGCCTAGAAAGGCAATGAGTTGCTGCAAATTGTGTTAGGATTGTACTCAGGTTCCTGGATCCCCATCCTGTTTTTCTTTAACTCCGCTGAGCTCCCACTCTTTGACTTTAATGGGTAAATACATGTGCCTTCTTTCTTCCTAGGTGGAGTTTTGCCTAGTATAGTCTAGATAAAATAAACAGTGGAGAGGGCCTAGTAATTCACAATTCACAGTAATTCACAAGAGATAGTATTTGTGAAGATTTGCAGTTCTTATGCCCCACAAGTCTATGTATAAAGCCTCAGTATGAGTGAATTAGATCTTAACACAAAGGAAGTCACTTTTAGCACATGAGTATTATTGCTGAGACTTATGGGATGTAATTAGTGACCACAATGTAGCAATAGAAAGTTTTACCTTATTTCAGAGAAACTATGATACATTGGTATTCTCATTTATGTGGGTACTACTTCTAGTGAATGGAGATTGTGGCTAATCCATACCTGCCCATTCTGTATAATTCTCTGCATTTTCCTGTACATTCTCCTAAGGGAGTCCAACCAACATTCTTAAAGAATCGCTTGGCACTGTGCAGATAGCTCTAGAGCACATATTTCTGCTATGTGACTGGCTCATCTTTTTTTCTGGTGATATAGCTTCTTGATATAGCTTACCTTACATCAATTCTCTGTGGTTCTAGATTTGTAATGTTAGTCTGGTTGTATCTACCACGTGTCCCTCTCTTGTCCTTTGGGTGATCTTTAAATTAATTAAATTTAAATAAATTAAATTCTTAAGATTCCATATGGTATTTCATGAATTGTAGCTGTTGAGCATCACTTGTAGAATATTGTTGTTAAAAAAAAAATTAGGTCCATGTTTCATGGAGTAGGATGGGGTTATTGGAAGTATTGTCCAGTTTTGCAAAGGTATTCCCACCTGGCTTTTCTCCCAGTCAGCATAGGTTGTTAAGCATTTGCAGTTTCTGCCCAAGATATATTTAGTGATGGACTACTAGCTCATGGTCTGGAACAGTGGTGTCAAACTGAAAAAGAAACAAATCTTGCCACATTCTGACTTAGAAAGCCACAAGTTAACATGTCGTATTGTAATTTTTATTTACTTTGTGAATCATTTCCCAGTTTCATTTTAATCTGGTTTGGGGGCTGGTGTTGTCCAAGAGTTTGACATTTCTGGTCTGGACATTGAGCATTCTTCAACCATTTTGTTATTCCTATGGTGATATAGTGAGATTCAATTATTTTGTGTGATTATTAGTCTCATTTAGAAGTTCCAAAGCTTGGTGCAATTTCCATAATTCAACAGGTGCACATTAAATAAAAAGGATAGTAGCATTTCATTTTATATCAAGACAGCATGGTGTAATGCAATGGTGTCAAACTCAGAAACATAATCCTGTAGGTCACATATTTACTTCAAAACCACAATTTAAAAATATCTATGTTGTATTATTATTTTATTAAATTAAATATTTCCCAGTTACATTTTAATCTGGTTTAGGCTGCATTGGGGAGTTTTTCTGGGCTTCAGGTTTGATATCTCCACATAGTAGATGGAGTGCTGGATTTTGGAATCAGGAAGACCTCAGCTGAAATTCTACCTTAGACACTTTATTCTGTGACTCTGGGGAGATCATTTAACCTCTCTGTGCTTTAATTTATTTTTCTGTAAAAAATAGGGAATTTGATTTGATGGCCTCTAAGTCCCCTTCTAATTCTAAATATGTTATGTCATGATCCATGAACTGGAGTAGGAAGTTATTTAGGTGAAGGCCTGTGAAGGGAGAAAACAAGGTATAGTGTGGTGGGAATATATGTAGATCAGTGATTCTCAAAGTGTGGTTCCAGGACCCCTGAGACCTTTTTAGGGAGACTGGGGAGCCAAAATAATTTTTATAATAATACTAAGTAAGACATTTTAATTTCTAATACAATAGGTATAACCCATATAAACAAAAGTAATTTGAAGAGGAGGTCCTCAATGATTTTTAAGAGTATACGGGGGTCATGAGACTGAAAGGTTTGAGAACTGCTGCAGCTGCAGACTATCTAGTCAGAAGAGAAAGTGAATAATGAATGGGCCCTGGGTTCTAAAACTGATCATCTCTCTCCCTTCCTTCTCCCCTTCTCTCTTTTCTCTCCTCCCTCTTTTCTCTCTTCTTTCTCCTCTTTCCATTCTTTTCCATATACAAAACAAGAGTGCCTAATAAGTTCTGGACTTGCCTTGATAATAATCATATTCTTCCAAAAGTGGAACCTGATTCCTACCAGTAGGGAGGAGCTGGTTGTTCAGTGAAAATATTGGGAACCTTGGAATGAAGTCACTGTGCCATCTTAAACTTCATAGTAAATGAGGGAGATAAAGCCAGGTCTGGGTATATTCTAGATTTTAGGAGCATATATTTCAAAGAATTCAGAGAAAGGTTAGGTAGGATCCTAAGATTCTATCAGGAACTTGGCTAAAAATCTAATGACATACAAATGGATGCCATTTCTCACCCTCCACTCTTTTTCCACTTCTTTGGACCTCTTTATCCTTCCTTCACCAGGAAACTCATCACTGAGAAATCTCATTATACTATAAGACTAAATCTGCCTGGTCTTCTCATCTCATCAATATCCTCTGATTGGAGGGCAGGGCCATGGGCTCCAAGGCCTCTGTTTAAGGAGTGGACTCAGTTCAGGTTTTCTCATTTCCTACCAGCTACAATGCTTTTGGACTTCTTTGGAATTTTGTGTCATGCCCCACATTAAGTACCTTCTTCCTCCTTTCTACCCCTTGTCTCCCAGCATCCATTTGTGTGTTGTCTTTCCTGGTCCTTGAGGGCAGTGTTCATCTTTGTTTTTATTTGTATTCATACCCCCAGTGTCTGGCACATAGTCCAGGTTTAATACATTTTTGTTGACTGGCAAATTATTCTGATGAGGAGGAAATGGAGGACCTGCCAAAAGAGACTTATTTCTTTTCCGTTTTATTGAAGTCTTTTTTATAGCACTGGTACATGGTAGGGCTTAGTAACTTTGACTTGATTTGAAGGGAGAGACTTTTCCTTTTCTTTTTATTCCCAGCACTTAGCACAACCCCTAGCCCATAATAAGGGCTTAATTAGTGCCAAGATTCCCAGCATTTCTACGGAACACCAGTTCCTCCCTATTGACCGAAATCAGGTTCCAAAAACCAGTTCTGCTTCACTCTTCACCTTTTGAAGAATGAGATTATTACCAAGGCAAGTTCAGAATTTATTAGGCACTCTGCTTTTTGTGAAGGGAGAAGAGAGAAGAGGAAGAGGAGGGAAAAGGAGAAAGGAGGGGAGAACAAGGGAGGGAGACTTTTATCAGTTTTGGGACTTAGAACCCATTATTCATTTTCTCCTTTTGACTATATTGTATAGGAACTGCGGTTCTCAAACTTTTCAGTTTCATGATCCCTGTACACTCTTAAAATTATTGAGGACCACCCCTTCAAAATCTTTTTATTTATGTGGGTTATATCAAGTTCTGTCAATTCTTCCTCCATCTTTTATATCTGCCCCTTTTCCCTCTACTTCCATGGCCACCAATCTGGTTGAGATACTCATCATCACACATTTAAACTTCCAGTTGCTCTCCTCATGAACTCAGCTTCACATTGCTGCCAAATTTCATCCCTAATTCCCAGGTCTGACAATGTCCCACTCAGGTTTAACTTTCAGTGGCTACCCATTACCTCTAAGATAAAATATAAATTCCTCAGCCTTGTCCTTAGAGCTACTCATAGTTTGGTTACAGCTTACAGTATTTCATACTATGTTATATGCAAACTAAACTTGTTGTTTTCTGAATTTAACATAATCCATCCCCCTCCCCTCCACTTCCTAATATTTGAACAAGCTAGCTTCTCTACCTAGAATACACTCACTTTGTTGCAAGTCTTTCAGAATTCTGATCTTTCTTTGAGGACATCTCAGGTGCTACCTCTGCCTTCCTTGAATCACTTCAATTGTTATTGCTTCTTCTTCTTCAAATTTTCCCAAAGTACTTTTTCTGATCTTTCCCTTTTTCCCTTCACTTCTTACATCGTGTATTATACTTACTGTGTACCTGTTGTACTCCTCTCTAGACCACACATCTTCCTGTAAAATTATATGTCTTCCTTGAATATAGGTACTGTTACATATGCGTTTTTTAAATTTTTGGTGTTTAGTAGAGTGTCTGGAGTAGAGGGTGGATGGCTCTTTATGAAGGATATTATAGTGAGGATTCAAAATTCAGATTAGCATAGATGTTTTCTTAGATCTCTTCCAACTTTGTGATTCAGGGATTGTTTATCAGAGGAAAGAGTTCAGTTAACCAGTGATTGAATCTTGTTGGGACTGTTTTTCTATACCTTTAAATCACTTTGTCTAAACTTGATAATTTGCACTGCTTCTGTATCTGGTATGTATCCTATTAAGGCATAGTTTCTTGAAACCTGAACTCTTAGGTCATCAGGCCTAATAATTTTTATTTTGTTACCTAGTATTTTCAGCATAGTTTTTGTGAAAAAACTATTGAAGTATTTGTTCTGGCTGTCCTCGTTCCTGAAAGGTGCTTTTTCTTACCTTTACCTCTTAGATTCCCATGTTTCTTTTAATACTTAGCTTAAGTCCCATTTTCTACATGAAGCCTTTTCTGATCCTACAGGCTGAGAGTCCTCACCCTTCCAAAACTATCTTGTATATATTCTTTATGGCCTTAGAGATAAATATCTCTTCTCCTCTAATGAGATGTGAATACCTTGAGGTGCTTCTATGCCTATACCTGCCATGCTTAATATACAGTAGACATTTACCAAATGCTTATTGGTTCATTCTGTTCATATGTAATTGCAGTTTAGTAACTTGAAGGAGGGGGAGAAGGATGCTTTTTTTCTGTTCTTTTTGTTTCCCCAGAAGAAAATCTGGGAAGATGTGATCAGTAACTTCTTTGAGTCTTCCCAGAGAATCTTTTAATGCCTTTTAGGAGACAATTTGTGACACTAATTTTGTTTTCCATTTGAGGTTGTGAACCTCTAGAGAGTTTGTTTGGCAAGACCTGAGTTTTATTCCCAGGTCTGTCACTAAACTACCATTGTGACCTTAGGTAAGGCATTTAACTTTCCAATGTCTCTGTTTCCTCATCTGTAAAATGGCAGAATTGGACCAGATGATCTCTAAAGTCCCTTCCTGATAAAACATTTTATAATACTTGGTTCTAATATAATCCCTTTTCTTACACCCAACATTTTTCTTTTTCTTTCCTTGAAACCTGAAAAATTGGTTTGATCCTTAAATTAGAGAGGTGCCTCTTGATCCAAAGCAAATTTGTTGAGCCCAGTCTTAAGGAAAGATTCATTGAGAGCAACTAAATACAAATGTTCATTTAGGCTACTACTATTTCCTATTAAGCCTAATCATTCAAAATCTTGTAGTGCTCTGGTATCCTGTTTCTCTTGCTGGAAATCTCCACTTACTGTCATCCATCTGGAAATGCAAAGGCTGGTTACTGGCTCTTGGAGCCTGTAGAGCTAAGCTTTCAGGAAGACAAGTGCAGTGTTTCATTTGTACTCTTAATTTATTTGCAAACCAGCCAAGGAGAATAGTAATTTATTTGCAAACCAGGAAAGGAGAATAGTAAAGAAGAAAAATCTTTCATTGATCTGTGTCATAATCCCCAAACAGTAATTAAAATATTGTAGATTTTAACAAGAACCATGATAGACAAAATGGGGAGAGAATGAAGAGATGGATGAATAGATGTTCTTTTCATGGTAGGGACCATGAATGTTTCTGCATTTTAAATTTCCATTGGCACAACAGTGATTTTTATCATTGTTGACTTGTTGGTTGATTGAACATATAACTTTTGAAATTTCCTTGTTTTTGTGATTCTTATTTGTTTTAGTTTTCTCTTTTTAAATTAAATTTTAGGTTTTTTTTTTTACTCAACAAAAATCTATCTTTTCTCCTTCCCACATCCTCCAACTCCCATGGGGGAAGGTTGAACTCTTGTAACAAATATGCATAGTCAAGCAAAACCAGTTCCCACATTGGCCATGTCCAAAAAAATATATGCCTCATTCTGCACCCTGAGTCCATCACTACTTTGTCAAGAAGAAAGAAAATAATGTTTTTTATTATGAGTCTTCTAGAAGTATAGTTAGTTATTGTGTTGATCAGAGTTCTAAAGTCTTTGAAAATTGTTTTTTTTTACGGTATTGTTATTGGATAAATTGTGCGGCTTCTCATTTCACTCTGCATCAATTTGATGCTTATAATTCATAAATTGTGGTTATTGATAAGCAAATTATTATCCAGGTTATTTTCTTTAAGATTGATGTGTTAGATCTTAACTCTAAACACCTTAAAATTTTAGAAATTTAAAGATTCTAAGAAGTCTTCTGCAGTTATAACTTAAATATATCTCTTGCTAAAACTCAGACTTGTATTAAGAGGACCAGTTGCCTCCTGGGCTACTATTCATTGTTGAATAGAGCTAGATTCAGTCAATCATTTAGCATTTATTAAGCACTTATGTGTCAGTCACTGTGCTAAGCACTCAAGAACACAACCAACTAGGTTACATCAATAGATTCATGTTATCCAATTTCATTGGGGCCTTATTGCCTTAAAGTAATTCTTTTATTTCTCCCTAACTGATTTCCTATTTTACTTCTCACATAAATTTTTCAACGCCTTCTCATCTCTCGTGAAGCCTGCCGTATCCTTTTTCTTTCAACTAAGGACTTTATCTCTTACTTTCCTGAAGAAATTGAAGCCATACTTGTTGAGTTCCCATTTCTCCCATTCTCTTTACCTCAAACTCCTTGACATTTTTTTCCACTCTTTCTTCCCCAGTGTCTGTCGCAGTGTTGGCCTTTCTTGTCAAGGCAAACTCTTCTACTTCTGCACTTGATACCATTGCCTCCAATTCTCTCCAGCAATTTGATTGTATATTCAATCATCACTCCCTTGCAAATATTCAATCTTTCCATATCTACTGGTTCCTTTTCTGTTGCTTTCAAAGGCATGCTCACCCCTTGCTCCCATCCATGAAAGTCTTCACTAGATCTTCCCATTCACTCAAGTTCAATATCTTTTCTCCCTTTCTCAGTCATGTTCTGTGAAAAAGCTGTTTATATTTGTTGTCTCCGCTTCTCTCATTCACGCTATCCGTTGTTCTCTACCTTCTGATTTCATCACTTAACTGAAAATACTCTTTCCCAAGTTATCTATGATTTTTTAATTGGCAGAACTTATAATATTTTCTCAATTCCCAACCTTCTATTTGCTAATAATTCTATTTGCTACATTTAACCTTGGTGACTATTTTCTTCTTTTGGACACTCTCTGATTATTCATGATGCTATTCTCTCCTAGTTCTCCTCTCACTCTTCTGACTACTCCTCAGTCTCCTTTGTCCCTCTGTCACCCACATTTAACCCCATAATTGTAGATGTTCTCCAAAGTTGTGTCCTAGGCCCTCTTCTTTCCTCCCCCTACATATTGTCTCAGCTCCACTGAGTTAAAGATCATCTCTATGCATATGACTCTCATATATACACATAAATGCACACATCCATGTATATGTACATGTACACACATATGTATGTGTGTGTATGTATTCATGCCAAGTCTCTATCCTGACCTTCAGTCCTGAATCATTAATTGCTTAACAAGTATTTCGAACTAGATGTCTCGGAAACATCTCAAACTCAAAATGTCCCAAATCTTCTCTTTACCCCACCCTCAACCCTTCCCACTTCCAAACTTATTCAGTTTTGGTGAAGCATTCTTTCGAGTCTCCCAGGTTAATCTAGGCATCATTCTCCATGATTCAGTTCATCAACCTAGCATATCCAATTAGTTGCCAAAGCTTGACATTATCTACCTCTACAACATTTCTCAAATCTGGCCCCTTCTTTTTATTCACACAGTTAACACCTTAGTTCAGCCTTCATCACCTCTCCTCTAGATCATTAAAATAGTCTTCTAATTGATCTCCCTACCTCAGGTCTCTTCCCATTCCAACCCATACTACTTCCAAACATAGATCTGACCATGTGACACCCCTACCCAGTCAATTCCAGTGGCTTCTCATTGGATCTAAGATAGTATGTAAACTCTTCTTTTTAGCTTTTAAAGCTCTTCATAACCTGATCTCAAACTGTCATTCCAACCTCACTGGACATTACTCTCCCTCCTGCACCTTGCATTGCAAACTGGTCTTCTCTGAGTTCCTTATATGACCTTTCCTTTTGGCTTCTCTGTTCCCAGGCCTTCACTTCCACCTTAGAGAGTCTCTTGTCTTCAGGACATCAAGTACCATCTTCTACATAAAACCTTTCCTGATCCCCCCAACTGCAAGTACCTTCCCTCCCAAACTTCTTTGGGTATAACTGTTTTGTATTTATTGGCTTTATTTATAGGTTTATACTTACATAGATACTTTCTTCCCCTTTAAAATGTAAGTTACTTGCAAGTGGGAATAGTTTTATTCTTATTTATCTTTAGTGGCTAGCACATAGTAATCCTACCATTTTGCTTCACTACATTGTAGAAAATACTTGATTTGCTAAGAGAAATAAAAATTGTAACAACACTGGTTTCACCTCACATTAAATTGGCAAACAGGGAAAAAAGCCCCAAACAAATCCTGAACCAGCAGTGCTGAATGAGCTTTTGAAGAAAAGGCACTAAACTTTTTTGAACCCTTCCAACCCAGATATCCATCTACTACAAGGCACATAACAAAATGACATTAGAGGGAGGGAGGTGGAAGGAGAGCCCCATGTTACTAATAGCACTTTTTTTTGTGAAAGAAAAAACAAATTTGAGTTATTCAGAGAAACTAGGGAAGATTTGTATGAACTTATCTATAACTTCACTATAGAAGTGAAGAAAGGAGAATCAAGAGACATGTTTCATGGAAAGAAAATACAAAAAAGTAAAGATTCAGGTAATATTAATCATAAGACTGATGAAAAATGTTTTTTCTGTCAGCAGAGGGTTGATAGTGTTTTTGGGGGGTGTGAAATAGTGTATCCACAGTGTATCAGTTTCACTTAACTGTTTTTGTTACCTAGGAGTGGGGAATGAGGGTAGAGATAAATATAGAAATACTCTTTTTAAAAAAGCAATAAAATTTTTTTAAAAGAATACTTGATTTGGATTCTGGGGACCTGGATTCAAAACTTACTAGTTTATGACCTTTAGCAAGACATTTCACTTCTCTGGGCCTCAGTTTATTTTTCTGTAAAACAAGGAAATTTGACTAGGTATTTTATGATAATTAGAATTGGTTAAAAATGTAGTGATACCCAGTTGACAAATGGTCAAGGATATGAACAGGCAGTTTTCAGGTGATGAAATTTATCTGTAGTCATTTGAAAAAAATGTTCTAAATCACTATTGATTAGAGAAATGCAAATCACCATTCTGTGGTACCATATTTCACCTATCAGAGTGGCTAACATGACAAAACAGGAAAATGTTAAATGTTGGAGAAAATGTGGCAAAATTGGACACTAACGCATTTTTGGTGGAGTTGTGAACTGATCCAACTGTTATGGAAAGCAGTTTGGATCTATGCCCAAAGGGCTTTAAAATTCTGCATACCCTTTGATCCAGTGATATCACTTCTAGGTATGTATCCCAGAGAGATCATAAAACAGGAAAAGAACCCACATGTAAAAAAATATTTATAGCAGCTCTTTTTGTGGTGGCCAGGAATTGAAGGTTGAGGGGATGCCCATCAATTGGGGAATGACTGAAAAAGTTGTGGTGTGTGAATATAGTGGAATACTGTTGTTCCATAAGAAATGATAAGCAGGCAGACTTCAGAAAAACCTGGAAAGACTTATATGAATTGATGCTGAGTGAAGTAAGCAGAACCAGAAGAACATTGTATACAGTAAGAACCACATTGTATAATGACTAACTTTGATAATGCTTAGCTTTTCTCAGCAGTGCGAAGATCTAAGACAACTCCAAATGAGTCATGAAAATGCCATCCATATTCAGAGAAAGAGCTATGGAGTCTAAATGCAGATCGAAGCACACTGTTTGCACTTTCTCTTTTTGTTTCTTCTTTCTCATGGTTTCCCCCATTGGTTCTAATTATTCTTTACAACATGACTAATATGAAAATATGTTTAATAGGAGTGTATAAGTAGAGCCTGTATCAGATTGCACACTGTCTTGGGGGAAGGGGATGGATGGGGAGAAAATTTGGAACTCAAAATCTAATGGAAGCAGGCATTGAAAACTAAAAATAAGTCAGTTAATTAAAAATAAAAAATGGAGTGATGTTTTAGAGCATGTTTCATTAAGTTATGTTACAGAGATTACTTATAGGATATTATCAACCAGGAGAGGAAGACCTTCAGAGTATTGGGTAAATCATCTAGATTAGAGGATGAAATATTGAAGTAAATGGAAAAGTATAATTAGGTCCTCTTGGAACTTGGACTTCCTTCTTAATGACAAGAAGAAGACCCACAGACTCATATCAGGCTCCCTGGGCTTTGTAGGAACAGGAATTGTACATTTTTGTATTTGTTTTACAAAGTTACTGTTTTCTGATATTTCCACTTTTTTAGTCGGCTACTTTTTATAGTGAAAACCATATTTCTTGCCTATGTAGTATATTCTCAGCCTGAATTCTGTTAGATATTTGTGTAGTTGACACCTAAGTGTTGACCCTATGCATTTTAAATGACTTACAGTGAGATCTTTGAAGGTCAAAATTTGAATGAAAACATTGTTGTATAGATGCTCTTACCCAGACAGGTATGTATTTTTGCAAAAAAAAAAAAAAAAAGCTTGTGGTGGTTTCAAGAATTATCCATTGGTTGAAAACAAAGCTTTACTATCTTGAATTAGTTTTTCTTTAACACTTATAGTACTTGTTACCTATTTTAGAAATTTTGGGTGTTTTGAAGCCATAACTTAATTTTTTTTGTATGTCTGTACTTTTTGATGCTCAATTTTTTATCTCCCTCATTGTGTCTATATCAGTGTTAGGTGATGGTCAAACACCAGAAAATTTGAAGAGCAAGGGCACTGATTCCAATTTATCTGCAAAAGATAATGATGGGTATCTTTCCAATGAAGATCTGCCAAATTCTTTCAATGAGAGTTACCTATAATAACCTTAATTCAGGAAAAAGAATAAGAGAACCCTGTCAGCATTGGATAGAAGGGGAACTGACAGAAGAGAGAGGTATACAAAAAAGACACTGAGACAAGAAGTGATTGGTGGTGGTGAAACAAGAAAAGGACAATAATAGGAGAGAATGACAGGATTTTACAAGTCACTGTTAATTATAAATTACAACAGCAAGGGAGTGCCTGGATTAATTTAGCGTATCACAGATCCTAGCACCTTCAGGGGAAAAACATTTCTTTGAGAGCAGCATTCCAGGTAAATAGCTTCATTTGTACATTGGTGCTGTGGCAGTAGATAACTTTTTGGGTATTATGAAATTTCTCACATTGGAAATCAGCAGAGAATTAATTTACTGTGGTCTGAGACAATACATTTTCATTGTACTAAAACAAGAAAAACCACCTGGGAAATTTTGAGATCTTCCTGAGTAACAAATCCAAAATTCAAAGGTTTTATTTTTGACGTGATTTTCTCAAAATTTCACACTTCCAATGGACTCTTGAATAGAGAGGAGAACTAGACTGGAAATCATCCTGCAAAAAGTTCAGCTCTCCCTTGTAACAAAGCAAAACAGGTAAAATTAAACCATAGAGTGATGTGGCAGACAGTATATACTGCATTTCACAACCAGAGGCGTGCCACCCCCTTCCCCCATGAAAGGAGGAGTGTTTTTTAATGCATTCTCCTGGATTAAGATTGGTCTTTACAATTAATTGGAGTTCATACAGTTTAATGTTGTTTTAGACATTGTGTATGTTCTCATTTGGCTTAATTCATAAGACATTAGTTCATTTTGTATTGAGCAATAATATTCCATTACATTCATATGCCACACTTTATTCAGCCATTTCTCAATTGGTAGGCATCCCACTTATTTTCATTGTTTTTGTTGGTGGAACTGCAACAGCACCAAGGATATTTTGCTGAATATGTGGCCGTGATTTCTATCTTTGTCCCTATTGGTGATATATACCCAGTAGAGGGGGGTGGTGATTGCCCTGGGTCAAAAGGTATGAATTTAATGACCCCCCCCCATAATTACAAATTGCTTTTCCAGAGCAGACCCCCAGTAATACTCGTATCATTCACTATTTTTCTTCATGTTTACCAACTGGATGGTTGTCAGGTGAAGCTTCAGAGTTGTTTTAATGTTCATTTCTCTTATTAGTGATTTGGAGAAATACTTTGAATGATAGTTGATAATTTCAGTTCATCTTTTGAAAAAATTTTGTTCATATCCTTCTACTACTTGTATATTAAAAAGAATGATTTTAGATGTGCCTATTCTTGATTATTGTGGAAACTCTACAGCTGGTTCAGATATTTGGTTCTTGGCTCATATTCATAAAAGAAAAAATACTTAGTATGGGTGGAACAGATTACATGAATTATTGTAGGGATATAGACTTTGGTTCCCTCTCACCAGCCCTCAGGAGGTTTTCTGTTTGTTAAGTAAAATTGAAATGAAATTGCTTGCCTAGCATTTACTAAGGAGTTCATTTTAATTCTGTATTAAAATTGCACTAGATTATTTATTATTACTGCTTTAAGGAATATGATATATACCTTAGGCATTAAATCCTATTTTGTGTTGCTGTGTATGCTAGTTGATGATGAAGAGTTTCAATTGAGAAGAGTGCTTTTTGTTAAGGCAGGTTTCTTAAAGTCAAGTCTACAAGCGTTTATTAAGGATTTGCCATATGCCAGGCAGTGAGCTAATAAGCACTGGGGAAACAAAGAAGAGTGAAAACAGTTCCTTCTTTTAAGTAGCTCACAATCTAATGGAGAAGACAGCACGAAGTCAACTGTATAAAAGTGAGATATGTGCAAGGTAAATGAGAGAGAATTCTCAGAGAGAAGTGTCAGACCAAAATAGGACCAGGAAAAGTTTCTTACAGTCCTTTATTGTCTGTGTAGATTTCTCCAAGTCACTCAAGGACTGTGTTGACCCGTTTCCTCCTGATATTATTGAAGTTCAAACTAACAGAGCAGTTTCTCTTAATGTTAATCACGTCATCCTTAGTTCAGTGCTATGATGCCAGATGTCTCCCTTTAAACTTAAAACATAGCACCCTGTTGTCATCTGTGCGTTTGTTTCTCTTAGCCTTAATGCTACTGTCGAACGTGCTAAGGGTGAACAATCAGGCCTTATATGTGTTTGTTTTAAACCTTGACAACAAAAACAAATTGGGGTTGGATGTTTTGAAGGCACAGGCTTTTAAAAAAACTTTAGAATTGTCATGTTTTACTTCTCGAGACCTTTTACAATTCACCAAGATACTCATTTAACTCTGCTGCTGAGGGTATTTGAATAAAAAGAGTCATGCATATATACTTTTTCAGTCCATTTCAACTACCCTGGAGATAACTTGGATAAATATTGGCTCCTCCATGTCCCTCCTAATCCCTGCTGGGTCTTTCACTGTGCTGAGGTTCAGAATACTTGTTTTCTTTTCCTTTTCAGCCCTTCTTCCTGCACCCCATTCCCCTCCTCCAGTGTAATGTGATCTCTCAGGCCTGGTCTTCTGCTTTGGCAGATTCCTTCAGTCTTGAATGGAAAAAAAAATTAACCATTTTCTTACCAGTTCTAAATCTACAAAACTTTAAAAGTCAGATATCATAAATTTATATGCCAAGGTTGTTTTTTTTTGGGGGGGGGGAGGTGAATTCTAGTGAGATATTTGTTTGAAAAATATGCCTTTTCATTATTTTTTCCTTTTGAAGCCTTTTACAACTTTGTGTCTTTTCTTTTCTTTTTTTTTTTAAACTCCTTATTCCTCTCCTTGTATTTTGCAATCTAGCTATACTGATCTTGTAATTTCTTACACAGGACACGCTATCACCTTACTCTGTGTCTTTTCCTTTACTGTCCTCCCATGCCTGGAATGTTTTCTCTCCTTACCTGAACCCCTTGACTTCTTTCAAGACTCATATTAAATTGCACCTTCTACAAGAGACCTTTTCTATCTATCAGTTTTCTCTGCTATATTCCCCAGGTATGTTCCTTGTAATATTAGATTATCTTTCTGTGTATTTTGTACATTCAATTTTTTGCATGTTGTTTCCATTAGAATATAAACTCTTTGAGAACAGGGGCCATATTTTTTTTACTTTTTTGGTATTCACAGTGCTTAATATAGTTCCTGTTGTATAGTAAGTGCATAATAAATACTTGTTGACTGTTGTTGACTATACAGCTCCTTTCAAATACCAGTTTTGTTGTTACAGTTACATATTTCATTTTCTAGGATTTCCAAAGTAACAATGCAATTTTAAAAAATTCTTTATTTTGTGGACTTTTCAATCTAGGTACTACATCTTGATTAAAAAAACAACCACCAAAAACTTGACTGATTTCTTGAAATTCTTTGGCATACATTTCAAAATTTGACTGAAGGGAGGAACCACTGCTTTAAATGTGGATATTATAAAGACCATTAAAAATTACTGCTTGTACATTTTCTAATTTCAAGCCATATTATAGTGATTTTATTTTAGAATGGAGAGGTTAGTTGTTTCTTCCGTTACCAACATGAATATCATGGTTCGTGATCTATAGTTTTTGACAAATATTAATGATTTCACGTAACCTCATGTCCTTGTCATCTAGATCTCAGTAAATTGTCACCTGATTTGTTTTTTCAGTAGTTGAATAATAATATGGTAAAATCTCACTGTAACAAAACTTGATAAAGAGCAAAGTTTGCAACAAAACAACTCTGTCTTCTCTTTTGGGGACTTATCCTGAGGCTTTAACTACTGAAATAGCCAAAGGACCTTGTTCTGAAGTAGTGTTATCTAAAAGGCAGTGAAACCCCTTGGCCCCAGCTTTCAGTACAAAAATACCCAGTAAATGGATTGTGCTTCCCTTTTCCCATTTGGCTTTTGTTCCCAAACCCATACCATAGGACTGAAAGGCCTGTATTCTTCAGTTTTCAGTGCTTTCATTCCTGTGGCTAGTGTTTGTTTCTCTTGATAACATTTTTCTTGTTGGTCCCCTAAACTTTTTTTGGCCTTTGTTTCAGTCTCTTCTGAATATATATTCATTTGTTATCTGTACCTTTCATTTCTGACATTTTAATTTTGATGGATCTCTCTCTTCCAACTTTTAACTACTCTCTTTTTCCTAGCAGAAACTTCAGCCTTTTAAGGACTTCCATGTAAACTCTAGAGAGCATTCTGCAATGTCCAGAGAAGACTTTAGGGAACATAGATCTAATATCTTTGAGATATTTCACAATTTAGTTGCAGTCCCAGTGATTGCAAGGGAAAGAAATATACTTTAGCTACATAGTAAAAAGATGAACTGTAGAGATGAAATTTTAATAAGGATATATATAAAACCCCGGTTAAAGTGTTTGGTTTTTTAAAAATCAGTTTAGTAAATACAGACTGGCAGAGGTATATCTGGATGAAAGTTTGTACCAAAAAGTTCAGGGGTATTTTCCAGAATGAAAGCTAACTATGAATCAGTACTATGACATTGCAATCAGAAAAAGTGAGGGCATGACCCAGCAATAACACCACTAGGCCATCCCAAAGAGGTTTAAAGATGGAAGTAAAGGACTCATCAGTATAAAAATATAGCAGCCCTTTTTATAGTGACAAATAACTAGATACTAAGAGGATTTTCCATCAATTGGGAAATGACTAAACAATTTATATTATATCTGTGTAATGGAATACTATTATTCTGTCAGAAAAGATGAAAAGATTTCAGAGAACCTGAAAGACTTGTATGAACTAATCAGACAGAACCAGGAGAGCAACAACAACAATGTTGTACAACTTGGAAAGACTTAAGAATTCTGATCAGTGTGGTGACCAACCATGATTCCAGGCAGATGGTGATGAAGAATGCCACCCATCCTCTGACAGAGAGCTAATGGACCGAAGGTGCGGAATGCGACATTTTTTGGCTATTGCCAATGTGGGAAATTATTCCTCTTGACTATACATCTTTGTTTAATGGAATTTATTTTCTTTTCAGATTGAGTGGAAATTAGGAGTGAAAGAAAGTAAAATTTTATTGAGTGAAATTTTTAAAAAAATTATCATTTTTGAGGAATCTATAAGAAAATGGGAAATTTAAATGTCATTCCTATTAAGTGTGACATCCGGAGAGGCTTGTGTGAGGATAGAGAGAGCTAACAGGACTTTCCTGAGAGTAATAATAATAATTATAATAATAGCTAACATTTACATATAGTACTTATGTGCTAGGCACTGTGCTAAGTTTACAATTACATCATTTGATCCTCACAAAAACCCTGACATAGATGCTGTTTTACAGATTTTACAGATTAGGAAACTGAGGCAAACAGTTAAGTGACTTGCTCAGGGTCACACAGCTACTCAGTGTGTGAGGTTGGATTTGTACTCAAATCTTCTGACTCCAGACCTAGAGCTCAATCCGCTGAGCTGCCTAGTTGCCAATTTAGTTCACTGTCAAGAAGAGAGAGTCTAATGAGACATTTCCTGAGGGGGAAAAACATTTAACTCCTGTGTTGTAAAGAAACATTATGAAGAGAATTTTTGAGAGATTATGACTTTGATTTTGAAAGAGTTGAATGATGGGACTGTCTCTCCAGATTTGAAATCAGCAGTTGAAGATGATAGCTGGAGTGACTCTAGCTATAATCTTTCTCACTAACAATTTAAATATTGTTGAAATATTTGGATATGTCTTTGTATTATTTGTTGTACTGTTAATAAATTGTATAACTAGTAAGGGAAAGAAAAGGACAAAAAACTGCAGTCTTAGATTGCATTAAGAGAGACAGTATCCAAAAATGAAAGAAGTGATAATTTTGGTTGTACTTTGTTTTTAGCTACGTGTTAGGTATTCAGTTTTGGTCCCTAGCATTTTACTAGCAAGTAATGGAAATCAGCAATGGAAAAAAATCATTTTATATCATAATGGAAAATAGTGGGTTTGAATAGAATCCATACTTATTAAGGGCTTCAGCATGGTACGTCAGTTACTAGTGAAACACTTTACTAATTTATTCTCTGATGCAAACCTGATTTCATTTTTAGAGGGATCAGACTTTGGGTGGGATATTAACCATTTGGTATGTCAGGGAGAGTTGAGGGGTAACCTGAATAGTAAGGGAGATATAGACCATGCTATATGAGTATCAGGTGAAGGAAGTGAGAATATTTGGAGAAGATATAGATGTGGGGCATGAGCTGTCTTGACTATTTGAAAGGCTGTTCTGTGAATGAGAGATTAAATTTGTTCTCTTTGATCTCAGAGAACAGAACTAGTAGAAATGGGTAGGATTTGCAAAGAGGCAGATTTATTCTTGATGATATGAGCTAGTAGGTATTTCCAAAAATGCAATGGTTTGCCTTGGAAGTAAAGGATTCTCTTTCTTTCTTTTTGCAAAGTTTTTAGTTGAATTTTCCGTTTCCTATTTCACCATAGTTATTCTACATTATTCTCTCCCTCTTGCCTCTCAGGGAGCCATCCCATATGAATAGTATTTTTTAAAAGACATCCCGCCTTTCCCCCCAAAATCAGCACAGCTGATTGCTACGTTGAAAGCGTGTGAAAATACGAGCAATGGGCTGCATCGCCACAAAGGGGATTGGTTGGGGGTGTCTTCTCATACCTCTCCTTTTGAGTCCTGCTTAATATTTATAATTTTGTTACATTTGCTGTTGATGTTTCGTTGTGTTATTCTTTACACTAATATTGTTGTAGTTACTATGTATATTGTTTTCATTGGTTCCACTTACTTCACTCTGCATCACTTCATATACATCTTTCCATACTTTTCTATATTCATTATATTCATCATTTCTTACAGCAAAAATAAATTTTTCATTACATTCACGTACCATAATTTATTTAGCCATTTCTCAGTTGATGGGCCTCTGCTTTGTTCCCTGTTCTTAGCTATCACAAAAAGTGCTGCTTTAAATATTTTGGAATATATACGGATTTTTTTTTTTCTTATTGATGGCTTCCTTGGAATACATGCCCAGTAATGGAGTTTCTGGTTCAAAGGGTGTGGACATTTTAGTCACTTTATTTGTGTAATTACTTTCCAAGATCATTGTATCATTTCCTAGGTCCACTAAATGCTTTAATATACCTGTTACTCCATAACCCCTCCAATACTGACTGTTGCCATTTTTCATCATTTTTGCCAATTTGCATGGTGTGAGGTAAAACCTCAGGGTTGTTTTGATTTTCATTTTTCTTATTAGTGATTTGGAATATATTTTTCATGTTGTAAATATTTTGCAATTCTTTTTTTTTCCTTTTTGGAGGGGGGAGGGCAGGGCAATTGGGGTTAAGTGACTTGCCCAAGGTCGCATGGCTAATAAGTGTTAAGTGTCTGAGGTCAGATTTTAACTCAAGTCTTCCTGACTCCAGGGCCAGTGCACTATTCATTGTGCCACCTAGCCGCCCCAATATTTTGCAGTTCTTTTGAGAATCATTTGTTTCATATAAAGGATTTTCTTTCACTGAAGGTCTTTGAGCATAGTGAATAACTACTTGTTGGTTATGTTATAGGGGGTGTTGTCGTTAAGATGTAGATTATATGATCTTTAAGGCCCCTTCTAACTCTTAAAGTTCTGTGATAATGTGAGTTCAGCATTTTGGCCTATCTTGTACAAGAGAGAGTCTAATGAGACATTTCCTGAGGGGGAAAAACATTTAACTGATCAATTTAATACTAAATAAATAAATTTAAATAAATGTTTTAAATAAATTTTAATACTAAATGATTTCTTCCTTGAAATTTGCATATGAAATGAATATGCTTGTTCTATGGTTGTTAGTGTCTTGTTATGATGCTTGCCCATGGTAGCAATATAGAAACAGAGAGATTATAAAAATAACTAAAATTCTAAGATACCTGGTTCTTCTCTTTGTATCTTCTCACCTTTTTAGTTCTCTTAACAATGCTCAGTTAAGTGTTGGAGCCAGGAGACACAATAGGATTATAGATCTAGTTGTTATCTCCTTGAAACTTTTCATTCTGCAAATGAAAAACAGAGGCTTAGAGTGAGAGGTTCAGTGATTTGTCAGGATTTCACAAGGAGTAAGTGGCAGAGTTGGGATATCAATAATTTTTTTTATTCCCCTTTGTACCTGGTGGAAGTAAAATATTACCATTTACTGACATAACTACATATTTGGAAACTGATGTAATGAAAAGGGTATTGGATTTGTAGTCACAAAAAATGGGTTCAAATTTTGACTAGCATTAATAACAATAACTAACTCAAAATTCTACTAGTTTCTTGCTTGTAATTTTTGGGGTGGGGAAGATGGGGTACAGAAAAGTAGAGAAATGCCAGTCAAGGTTTTAGACAGCAGGAATGAACATTTTATGTTCTGAGACCGTTAAGGTAGATGTAAAAGCATGGCAGGAGGCCTGAAATGCTATTGAATTAGACTTTGGTGATGCCACTAATTAGTATAACATCTATTCACAATAATATATCTGCTTCTGAGAGTCAAAGAAGGCGGAGGGGCAGCATAGTGTTGTAGACTATCCCTATTAAAAACTGTTTTGATGATTAGCTTGAGAGAAGCCTGTGGTTCTCCTCCATGTTCTTATATCACAAGAAGGCAAAGTGTGCTGGAACAAATCAGATATACTAATACTCTGAGTGAAGCAAACGTTTCAGTGCCAATGGAGGTGAATGATAAAATAGACAAACCATGAGGGCACATGAAGTGGACTGAAGATATGAATATTTTCATTATGTTCTAAATGGAAATGGATCTTAATAATTATAATCAATACTTCCTCTTGTGTTTAGTCAATGATATCCTCAGTTCTAAAGTGACACAATAAAGTATTATTAACCAATAAGGGAAATCATAAAAAATAAATTCCTATAAACCTAGATCAGATGAAATAAAAGATGAAATTTAGGAAGTACTAAAATCAGAAGGAAAAGTTGAGGAATCTGAAATCATTGAAAATCTTTACTTAATACAGAACTTCAAAAACTATACTTAATAACAAACTCTATGACTGAAAAGGAGATGGGCATACTTGAACTGGAATTTTGTAAAGCCTTTTTTAAGTTTGATAGGATGAATCCAACTAATAACTCAGCTGTGCTAGAACAGATTAATTTTTTAAAAATTAAATTGCTTTATTTACTTTTAGTTTACAACATTCAGTTCCACAGTCCCTTGAGTTTCAGATTTTCTCCCCCTCCCCCTTCCCTCTCCCCATCATGGTGGCATGCATTCGGATACAGGATCTACAAATATCTTCCAATTAATCATTAGTCAGATTGTAAAGTAGGATTGTAACTGATGGAATGATCAGTGGGAAAGAGGAAACAAAACAAAACAAGAAAAAGAAACAGAGCAAGTACTTTGTTTCAATCTGCATTCAGATTCTGCATCTCTTTCTCTGGATGTGGATATCTCTTTCAATCATGAGTCTTTTGGAGTTGTCTTATAACCTTATATTGGCTGAGAGGAGCCCAGTCGTCACACGTATGTTATGTCTGTGATTGTGTACAAATTTCTCCTGGTTCTGCTCTTCTTGCTCAGCTTCAGTTTATATGAGTCTCTGCAGGTTATTATGAAGTCTGTCTGCTCCTCATTTCTTATAGCACAGTAGTATTCCATTATATTCATATACTACAACTTGTTCGGCCATTCCCCAGTTGATGGCCAACCCCTTGTTTTCCAATTTTTTGCCACCACAAAAAGAGCCATTATAAATATTTTTGTACATACGGGTCCCCTTCCCACTTCTCTGATCTCTTTGGGATATAACTTGCTGGGTCAAAGGATATGCACTTATTTATAGCCCTTTGGGCATAGTTCTAGATTGCTCTCCAGAATGGCTGATCAGTTTGCAGTTCCACCAGCAATGCATTAGTGTTTGAATTTTTCCACATCCTCTCCAGCATTGATCATTTTGCTGTTTTGTCATCTTAGCAAATCTGGCCAGTGAGATGTGGTACCTCAGAGTTGTTTGTTTATTTTTTTATCTTTTTTTTTTGCTTTTTTGGAGGGCAGTTGGGGTTAAGTGTCATGCCCAAGGTCACACGGCTAGCATTTATGTTAAGTGTCTGAGGCCGGATTTGAACTCAAGTACTCCTGACTCCAGGGCCGATGCTCTATTCACTGTGCCACGTAGCCGCCCCCTCAGAGTTGTTTTGATTTGCAATTTTCTAATCGCTAGTGATTTGGAACATTTTTTTCATATGCTTATAGATTTTTCAATTTCATCTTCTGAAAACTGTCAGAACAGAGTAATTTTTAAAAGCTGATATTGACATAAACATTATGCAAAAATACATTCTCCCGTAATATTTGACACACAGAAAGAACCATAAGAGGAAAGTTGGTGCTATCAAGGAATATTCTTAAGAACAGTTGCCAAACATCACTGTGGCAAAAGCTAATTGAGAGATCTCTTGAAAATCTGTGAATAGATAGTGGAGCAACACCTCAGTATCTTTCCAGTACATGCAGGAGAAAACGTGAATACTGTGTCGCTCTGTTAAAGGGAACAAAAAAGAAATGTGTGAAACAGAATTTGGAAATATGAGAAATTACAGATTCCCTTTATCAGCCATTGAAAGCAAAAATCAGAAAGTTATAGCAACACTGGATGTTAAAACAATGCAAACAACAACAAATTAAATAAACATTTTTACTTGAAAAGCAGAGAGATCAGTTAAGACAGAAAACCCCCCCAGGAGGAGGATGTGGTAATTCTTGTCATCCATTTGCTTATAAGAAGTTTAATATAACAGAAATGCAAGTTGTCAAACAAAAAACAGGAGAGTGTGCACTGTTATTCTAATGAACCACAAAACATTTTTGTCAAGGGAAATAACTGAAGAACTACTTTGTAAAGCAGCTTCTCTATAAAACTAAAAAGGTATGGGTCTGAATAGGATCCAAAGTTATTAACTCAAGTAAGTGGTTTATGGTGGCCCGTTAATTATTACCAAAGCTTCCTTTCAAATTCAAGGTTGATCTCGTCTTTTTCTTAACAGAAGGCAGCAGATATTCATTACTAAAAGATGAGAACACCAGTGACCTTCCAAATATGGGCCATGTTTATATGCTTTTCACAAAGCATTTACAGCTTGTAACACTCAGAAAAAAAGTCTGTAAACATTATGAGAAAATAATATATTGGCTAAAGAGGAGAAAAGAGTATGCCAAAAAATCCCAAATCTTTACATGTAGAGAACAACTTATTAATGATTTGGTGATTTATTGAACAAGCTACTGAAAGGCATCATAAAATTTACATCATAGTTATTGATTGCTGCTGCCTTTGACTCAGTTCCACATTCATGGCTTAGTCATGTACTACAAATATATTAAATAGATCTAAGAATTAGTATATTTGATATCCATTTGGAAAATTGTTCTCGATTTAAAAATCGCCACCACTTCAATGTCGGCAAAAGTTTATATAAAATGAAGCAGTGTAGTACAGTAGAAAGAGCACTAGCTTTGGAGTCTGAGGACACGAGTTCAGTTCCTACCTCTGGGCAAGTCACTTCACCAGGACAGGTGTTTCTTTATCTGTAAAATGAGGTTATTGGACTAGATGGCCTCTGAGGTCCCTTTGTGGTCTAAATCTGTGATCCTATGATCTTCCAGGGAGACCATTTAATCTCACCAAAATTCTACCTAACTTTAAATCCATCATCATCATCATTTCTGAATAAAACTAAGTATAATTTTCAAGTCAAAGAGTGATCTCTACAAAATACCATATTGATCACCTGATAAGTCTCATTGATATAAAGTTATACAGACCGCCAAAAAGCAGATTGAAGTTACTGCATTTCAAAGCAACTTTATAAAACAATATCAGAATATTATTTCAACCCAGAGAGACTTCTTTTTTTCCTTTTTAAATATATTTTTGTTTTCTTGTTTTTCATGACATTTTTGAATTACAAATTTTCTCCCCGTCTTGCCCCTGCAGCAACTCTAAAACAGCAATCCCACTGTAAAGCCCCTCCCCTGCTCTGCTCTCTTACTTTGTGGTAGGGCAGGGAGGGTCTCCCTATCCCAGCCCCTGTGTATCTGAATTCCTAGTTGCAGGTATTGCAGAACTTTAAATTCTAGATTCTTTTGATTCCTCCCTTGTCACCCACCCCCACTGGAAGGACAATCAATTTAATACAGGCTGTCAATGTGTGATTCTACAGGACATCTTCATAGTGAACATATTGTGACAGTGATCATCTATCTCTCCTTCCTGTCCCTCCCCCCCTTGTTCTGTTCTCTACCCTGTCCCTGTCTCTTTACTGAAGTGTGTGCTTCCAGCATCCCTCCCCCAGACCCTGCCCTCCCCTTCATCATCCCCCTTTCATCCCCATGCCCCCTACTTTCCTGTGTGGCATGATGCCCAGTTTAGAGTTTATGCCATTTCTTCCCTAAGCCAAATTCAATGAGAGTAATTGAAAGTAAAGTTGAAACAGTTATCCCTTGCCTATTCTACATGGGATGATTAACCCCATTTTGTCTCTCCCTGTCTC
>CM053595.1:108068513-108101422 GCA_028646575.1 Pseudocheirus occidentalis | reverse complement strand
ACTTTCAATTACTCTCATTGAATTTGGCTTAGGGAAGAAATGGCATAAACTCTAAAATGGGCATCATGCCACACAGGAGAGTAGGGGGCATGGGGATGACAGGGGGCATGATGGAGGGGAGGGCAGGGTTGGGGGGAGGGTTGCTGGAAGCACAGACTTCAGTAAAGGGACAGGGTAGAAAATAGAACAAAGGGGGGGCAGGATAGGAAGGAGGGACATATAATCAGTCTCTCATAATATGCCCACTGTGGAGATGTTCTGTGTAATTACACATGTACATCGAGTATTGAATTGCTTGTCTTTCTAGTGGGGGTGGGTGATG
Source organism: Pseudocheirus occidentalis (assembly GCA_028646575.1). Taxonomy (NCBI): domain Eukaryota; kingdom Metazoa; phylum Chordata; class Mammalia; order Diprotodontia; family Pseudocheiridae; genus Pseudocheirus; species Pseudocheirus occidentalis. Next base: position 108,101,100 of record CM053595.1, on the reverse strand, counting down.
AGGGAAGAAGGGAAAGAATCTAGAATTTAAAGTTCCATAATCAAATGTTAAAAATAAATATGTATATATATTATTAACTACATCCAACTGAGAACTAAGATATATAGGCACTGTGGTAGGGAGATCCATCCTGCCCTACTGCAAAGTCAGAGGGGGAAGGGAGGAGGGAACATAGGAGAGAGCAGACTGGGGGAGGGGTTATACATCAGGATGGATGTTTTAAGATGCTGAGTAGGGGAAAGATGGGGAGAAAATTTGTAACTCAAAATCTCGTGGAAATTAATTATGTAAAAAAAGAAAATAAATAAATGAATACCAAAAAAAAAGAGTGACAAGGAAAAAATAGAAAAAGGGCCACTTGATTTGGTAAATAAGAGACCCTTATGAACTTTGGAGAGAGCAATTTCAATGGAATGATAAGGCTGGAAACTAGATTGTAAGGGGCACTGAGAAGTGAAAGGAGAGAACGTGGAAGTACCTAATGTAGGCAACTTTTTTTGAGGAGCTTAGTTGCAAAGGGAAAAAGAGATAAAGGATGACAGTTTGTGGGGGTGGAAAGATCTTCAAGTGAGGGCTTTTTCCTCCAGGTAGCAAGGACTAGGGTCCAAAATCTGTTTTTTTTTTACTCCAGTGACAGTACCTTTCCATTGTACCACTTTAATTCTAGAAAAGGTAGAGAATGTCAGGCAAGAGAATGTCAGAAACAACTGAGTATAAGCAGTGACTACTCACAGAAAAGATTAGGCCAAAAAAAAAATTTGAAAGGTTTTACGAATTCAAAGAGGAAGGAAGGAGGAATGTGAAAAGTTTTTTTCAAAGTATGGTATTTCTATGCTTTTGTACATAGAAGAACAAATTATAAGCTCTCAAGATAGATTTTTACATCAGCCATTTAGCTCCTAAACATTTCTAGGTCTTCCTAAGAGAAAAGTTATACAGCTATTTGGACATTATCAAAATATTTCCTTGGTTACATCAACTCTGAAAGCAGACTGCACCATTTGTCAGCCTTAGATGGGAACAGGAGAGCAAAAAAAAAAAAAATCAACAATCTATCTGCTCCCTCTATGATCAAATTTGTAAAAGTGCAAGGTGGGTTATATTAACACCCAGGAGAAAAGGGAGACCAATTGATAATAATGCTACAGTTCACAATAGTATACAAAGTCCAACACTATAGGAAGTTGGCCAAAAGAGACAGCTATCATTCATTTTGACTTTACAAAATCACACAGTTCTCAATCTAACTGTAGAGTAAAAATAGATCTCTATATTTTGCCATATTAGGCAAAATATAAGTGTAACAAGAGACTGGCCAACAAGGGTCTGGTCTTTAAAGCATGCACAACATCCTCTGTCTGCTGCAAACCTAACCCACTAAGGGTTGGGATACCTTCTGCCAACCATGACTGTGGCAAGGAGTTTTCTCCAAAGCTTCCCAGACTAATAGACTTCAGACACTGAGAACTGAATTCACCTTCAAAAGGACTGATCCACTCCCATCTCAGCACTTCTGTACTTCTTCTTCCTGGCAACTAGCAAAGCAAGACCTGTTGTGAGCCACCACATGGGAGTTAAGGTAGCATCTCTTATCTCCACACAGTGTCAGTGACTCCTGAGTGCATGGTGCCTGACTCCTTTGTATTTATTCCTCCCTAATCTCAGGGTGAATGAGTATTTGGATACTGAATAGGGTCCAAGTTATGCCCTCATAAGGATCAAAAGACTGGAAGAGCCATCAGAGGTCCCCTTTGGTGACCAGAATCAGAAACAGAGACTAGAGAAGGCAACAGCAGTAGCAACTGAATCTGATACAGGAGTAACCCTGTGGAATGAACTTCTTGACTTAATCCTGCAATGGACTGACTCCCGTAGGCTCTAGCCCAAGTAAACAAGATCCATTAACTCCACTAGACCCAGAGGTAAACTTGGTAGAGACTGCAAAGAGAGAAAAAGATGCCCAGGGTCAGGGAGTACCCACTGGTCACATGCGTTTCCTACACTGTACCTCTGTACATCGTTTGAGCCTCCTCTCCTCGTGTGTACAGAGAGGAGACTGCACCCCAGGTTTGGAGAGGTTTTTGTACCTTATCTCCTTGCTATACCTTCTCAGTAACTATGCCCACCTAGAAGCTACTTGATATCAACTGGTTAATCAAAGTTAGAAGAGCATACCAGATGGGGGTTATGAGCAATAATGCAAGAAGTCATAACTCCTCACAGTTACCCCAAAAATCTTCCAGGAAGAAGTAGTAATCACACTCTGTGGACCTGATATGCCAATGAAAGTAAGAGTTGAAGAAGTCCCAAAGGGTATTAAGATAAATTCAACATAATATGAATTTACTTTTTAAAGAATGTAAATTTCAGAAATTATGAAAATAAACTCTAAGGCAGCAGTTCTCAACCTGTGGGCTGCGACCCCTTTGGGAGTTGAACAGCCCTTTCACAGGGGTCGCCTAAGAAAACACATATTTCTGATGGTCTTAGGAATCAAGACACTGCTCTTCAATCTGTCTCCAGGCAGATATGTCCACATGTAAGTATTAAAGGGCTGCAGCATTAGTTCCCTATAGTAGGTTGACATTGGATAGAATACTAGAGTTGGAAGCAGGTAGACTTAGATTTGAAGTCACAAACCCTCTGAGGCTGTTTCCACATTGTAAAATGGAGTTGTATCTACTGTACAGGGCTGTAGTGAGGTTCAAATGTGATTAATACATGAATAGCAGGGCTTATACAGAGTCTCTCTCCCAATCTCCCATTTCTAATATTCCAAGATTGCTTTAGCCCAAGCAAGAAGTAGGAGTCTGGCTCTCCCCCTTTGATAATTTCACATGTTTTAGGGTAGAAGAGAGAAACATCTATTTATACTTTGGAGTTTTTCCTACTGTGAACTCTTAAAAACTAAGTACTTAGTTGGCAATAAGGATAGCAAGAGGATGGCAAGCTGAGATTGCTCCACCATGGGGATCCACCGAAGACCTGGAAAAGGGAAGAAGAGGCAGAGTAGAATCAGATAGCTCAGTAACACATCAGGTCAACCATGGTGAGACTAAACAAAGTTGACTCTAAGATTTCTTTCTCTCTACTCTAGGAACAATTCCTAAAGAAATCTTTGTAAATTCTTTAAGAAAAAAACACTTTTCAAATCTTTCCTTTACATGCCCAACTTTTACTTTTTTCAGGTTAGGAAGATGATTAGGGGGAAAGGGGCATAAAACCAAGTTTCCACTATCCTGCAGTTTGCTATCTGAAAGTCTTTTTTTTTTTTTTTTGGCTTTTTGGACAGCAATTGGGGTTAAGTGACTTGCCCAAGGTCACATGGCTAGGTTTTTTTGGTGTGTGTGTGTGTGTGCGTGTGTGCGTGTGTGTGTGTTAAGTGTCTGAGGCCAGATTTGTACCCAGGTCCTCCTGAGTTGAGGGCCAGTGCTCTATTCACTGTGCCACCTAGCCACCCCTCTGAAAGTCTTTTTAAGAGTTACTGGAACTGATTTTTCCAATAAATTATATGGCCAATAAGAGCAAATTGTCAAATCTTATGAATGGGAAGTCATGCAAAAGGAAGAAAGAGCCAAACCACAGATGGAATCTTAAAGAGCAGAAATGAGAGATATTTCCTATTTTTTGGTCATTTGGGGAGCATATTCCAGACCATATCCATACCCAGCTACAAGAAAACATGGAGGAAGGAGTGAGTAATAGGAAAGGAAGGAGATTACTCATGGTTAACTAGAATACTATCTGATGGCCAAATATCTATATCCCTAAAATATAGTGTATCCCTAAAACAGTCATTCAATCATATTACAACCTATTATCCTCTGCAATAATACAAAGTAAGGGAATGAGAAAGGTGTGGGTGGATATAGTTCTGTCATTGCATGGGCCTAGGGTATACCACCTCCCCCATCCCTGAAGGGTAAATGCACAGGAATTCATACAAGGCAATTAATTATCATATGTGCAAAGTGCTTTGCAAACTTTTTAACCTCTATGTAATTATTAAAATATGACTTTATTATCATCACCTTTCTCTCACAGTTCTCTTTTCTAAGGACAAAGTAATTACACTGTCTACAACAGTGGTTCTCAACCTTCCTAATGCCGCGATCCTTTAATACTTATATGTGGGCATATCTGCATGTGGGTGGACCCGTCTGGAGATGGATAGAGGAGCAGTGTCTCTGTTCCTAAGATCATTAGAAATACTTGTTTTCCGATGGTCTTGGGCGACCCCTGTGACCCCTGTGAAAGGGTCGTTCAGCCCCCAAAGGGGTCATGACCCACAGGTTGAGAACCGATGGTTTACAGTCAATCTTCTATAGAATACTGTCCAGTGGATTAAAATGACTGGTCTCTATAATTTAATGAGTAGACTTTACAGTCAAGTGACCAGTAAAATGAAGTAACAGATATTTTCTATAATCCTTACAAACTCTTAAAACTTCCCAAAATAAGAATTACATACAAGAGATAAAGCAATTGCAGCTGACTCCATAACCCAATATGCCAAGAAGTCTGAGTAACCTCATGAGTTAATAACAGAGAAGGCTAATTCCTAAAAATACTTATTTAATATCCCTTGCCCATCAGTCCCTCCCTTACCCCAAACTCTGGATATGTGATCTGGGATTCACTCAGCAATTCATTTGCTGCTGCAGTCTGCTAGCACAACTTACTCTAGCTCTCACATCACTATTCTGTGGCAACAAGGAACAGAACTAAATTCTACCCCATCTCATCCCCTGGATTAGAAGTGTAGACAAGCAAAATCCTGCTCTGTCTGGGACTGTAGCATTTGTGCACTGGTCTAGAGTGGCAATTAGAAAATTAAAGAATTGTCTCCCCAGAGGTTCCTTAGTACAAGAACCAAAGCTGGCAAAAAGTAAATTCTCCAATGTGAGAGGACACTGAGGCACCTTTGAGGTATAGTCCTGGGAAAGCTGCCATCAAAGGAACAGAGACAGAAAGTGAGCAATGGGGGGCGGGGGAGAGGGTGCGAAAGGGGAGTGAGGAGAAGGAAAGGAAGGAAGGAATGAAGGAAATAAAGGAAATATGAGGGGAAAAGACCGAAATAAGCAAAGATCTCAGGAGTAGAAAAAAGTTTAAAAGACAGAGAACCAAGAGATCAACAGAGATGTTAAAACAGAAGGAAAGCTGGTCTCCAAAAAAATCTAAACAATCCAAATATCTCTAAATAAATATTTTAAGACAAAAGATAATGAATCAATGCCTAATGAAGCAGAGGATCCTATGGATTCCCAAAAGAGAACAGAACCACAAGTTCTCAAAAGGTAAGCCTCCTCTGGTAAGAGGAGTGGTGCCTTCCACTCAATGAACATTCTCACACTTGGTCATAACTTACATATGCCAGAGATTCTAAACCCTCTCTAAGTCATCAGTCAAACCCCACTACCCATCCCCCTGCTCCCATCTCTTAATGCCTCATTCTCATTTCATTCAACCTTCTGATCCCAAAGTCCCAATCAAACCACTCCTTACCCCCGGGAATATCTATTCTATAAGCAACAAACTTCCCTTCATCCTAATTTTTTTTCTCTTCCACTTCTTTCACCTACTATAGTAATCACTAAATCCTGGATCCTTCTTAATGACACAGTCTTCCTGGATATCCTTTCCAGTACTGGCTGCACTTTCACTCATTCTCCTCCTGGTGGAGGCAAAAGAATTAGAATATTCCTTGCTCCCCACCGCCACTCCAAGTTCCCCCACTACCATCATCGTTCAATAGCATCTTCTCATTATCCATGCAATCAAAATACTGGTAGCTATTGTCTATGGACCTCCAAGTAATTTTCCTTCTTTCCTCAGTGAATTCAGTAACTGGCTCATAAATTTCTTCTCTCCTACTCCTGGCTTTGTCCTAGACGACTTCTCAGTTCCTCAACCTATTTATTTCCCAAGACTTACTCCTCTACCCTACTTCAGCCACACCCACAAAGATAATCATACCCTCGATTGTGCTGTCACCCACAAATCCCCATATCTGACCATATTCTATTAGCTTTCTATCTCTCCTTCTGCCTCCCCTTACCAAACTCTAGTCTTCTTCTATACCACAACTTCCAATACCTCAGCCCCTCAGTTCTCTCCAGGGCATCTTCCCCACACTAGCCACTCTCTCCTCTTTTCCCTATTTTAACCCCTGGGTAAAGCAGTTCAGTTCTGTGCTGTCTTCTTCTCTTAAGTCCTTGGCTCCCTTAACATATCACTACTACTAAGCCTCAGCCTTGGCTCACATCTACCACCTTCATTCCTACACACTCATGCTGCTCAACAGAAGTAGAAGAAATCACAAAACTGTTCAGACTTTTGTCATTCAGTCATGTCCAACTCTTAATGACCTTATTTAGGGTCAGAGTGGTTTGTCATTTCCTTCTCCAGCTCATTTTAGATGAGGAAACTGAGGCAAAAGAAGGTTAAGTGACTTGCCTACAAAGCTAGTGTCTGAGGCCAGACTTGATCTCGGGAAGATGAATTTTCCTAACTCTATCCACTGTGCCACCTAGCTGCCCCTAAATTCAGTACTATGAACACTATGAATTTACCTTATAGTATCTCAACTGAGCCCTCAAGGATACCAGGCAATCCTTCTACAACTCCCTTACCAATTTAATATCTCACTTTCCACAGCAACTCTTCCAAGCCTTTTTCTTCTTTCCTTAAACTCCCGTGATTCCCATTCCCTGCCCCCTCCCAATCTGGCAGCTAATCAATCAAACAATAAACATTATTTAAGCACCTACTGTGTCAGGCCCTATGCTAAGCATTGGAGATAATATTTTCTAGGATCACACAACTAGTGTCTTGAGGCTGCATTTGAATTCCAGTCTACCTTACAGTCCAACACTAACCACGTGCCATCTTGCTGCCTTGCCTCAAATTTTATTGAGAAAACTGAGGTCATTCACCATGAGCTCCCTCTTCTTCCCTCTTCCTCATCTCCTAGCACTCATGTCTTCTGCCACTATCGCGTGCTTCATCCATGTCTCACAGAAAGAGGTAGCCTTACTCCTTACCAATATCCATTTTTCCATCTGCACTAGTGACTCCACTCCATCCCATCTCCTCTAATATGCTGCCCCCCTCTGTCATTCTCATCATTTATCTTCAATCTCTTCCTGTCTAATGGTTTCTTCAGCGCTGCTTATAAACCTGCCGATGTCTCCCCCATCCTCAAAAAACTCTCACTTGATCCTTACATCCCTATCGCCCTGTATGTCTTCTACCCTTTGAGGCCAAACTCCTTGAAAAGGCCATCTACAATATGGTGCCTCCACTTTCTCTCCTCTCACTCATTTCTTAAACCCTTACAATCTGGCTTCCAAATTCATCATTCCACTGAAACTGCTTTCTCTAAAGTTACCAATAACCCTTTAATTGCCAAATTCAGGGACCTTTTGTCAATTCTCATTCTTCTGGACCTCCCTAAGGCCTTTGACGTTGTTGATTATCCTCTTCTCCTTCATACTCTCTTCTCTCTAGGTTTTTGGAGCAGTACTCTCTCCTGGTTCTCCTCCTACCTATCAGATGCTTCTTTCTCAGTCTCCTTTGTTGGATCCTCATCCAGGGCATGCTCTCTAACCACAGGAGGCCCACAGAGTTTTGTCCTGAGCCCTCTTCTTTTCTCCCTCTCTACCTACTTGGTGATCTCATCAGTTCTCATGGATTTAATGATGATCCTCTATGGCAGTGGTTCTCAACCTGTGGGTCACAGGGTTTGCCTAAGGCCATCGGAAAACACCTATTTCTGATGGTCTTAGGAACCAAGACACTGCTCCTCTGTCCATCTCCAGGCAGGTCCACCCACATGCAGATACACCCACATACGAGTATTAAGGGGTCAAAGGGTCACAGCATTAGGAAGGTTGAGAACCACTGCTCTATAGGGATTGATTCTCAGATTTACCTATCCCGCCCTAACCTCTCCTGACCTCCAATTACTCATCTCCCAAGGTTTTTAAAACATCTCAAACTAGATGTCAAAGGGACATCTTAAACTCAGTATGTCAGAAACTAAACTCATTATCTTTTCTCCTAAAACTTCCCCTGCTTGTAACTTCCCTATTACCAAAAAAAAAAAAAAAAAGATGACACCATCCTTCTAATCCCTCAGACTTCAACTTAGATGTTATCCTTAAATCCTTACACTGTCTCTCACCCTCCTAGCCCCAGCATAGCCAGTCTATTACTTAGACCTATCAATTTCACCTTTTCAACATCTAAGATGCCCTCTTCTCTCCTCTGACACTGCCATCACCCTAGCACAAGCAGGCCCTCACACTTGAACTATTGGAAGTGCCTGCTGGTGGACTGGCCTACCCTCAAGCCTCTCCTTTCTCCAATCTACCTTCCATCTAACCACCAAAGTGATTTTCCTAAAGTCCTGGTCCAACCTTATCACCCTCCCTATTCAATAAACTCCAGCGCCTCCTCATATAAGCCTCCAGGATGAAATACAAACTCCTTTGTTTGGAATTTGATGTCTTTATAACCTCATCCCTCTATCCTTCCAGTCTTTTTATACCTTACTTCCTAATTCATACTCTTTGATGCAGTAGTGACACTGGCCTCTTTGTTGTTCCATGAAGAAGATATACTATATCTTGGCTACGGACATTTTCTCTGGCTGTTCTCCATGTCTAGAATGTTCTCCCTCTTTACCTCTGCCTCCTGGCTTCCTTCAAGTCTCAAAATCCCTTCTTCTACAGTACATTGTTAGAGAAATTGTGAGTTAATACAAACAGCTATAAGTACATTATATTTGCCTGGAAAACATCCCAAACAACAGAAACACAACATCCATTTATTCTAAAAGCCCTATTAAGTATAAAAATAGGGAGACTTTTTTAATATAAAAAATTATCTATCTAAAACCAAAAGCAAGTTATCATATGCAATTGGGCTACACTAAAACCTTTCCCAATACACACAGAAATAAAACAAGAATGTCCACTCTTCCTGTTATTTTATATAATTCCCAAAAGAATAACTGCTAACTATTAAGATAGTTTGGTCTGGTTCCTGCATGATTTAAACTTTTTCTGCTAGATCTCTTTCTTTTGAAAGATTTTCATTCCATGTAGCATCCATATACTATGAGTATCTGTTATTGCATAATTCTAAAATTGTTCTTAAATTTTTATAGTCAATGTTATGTCTGCAAAATTGTGAGCAACAGTTCTATCTATAATGATGCTCCAATTTCAATACAATTTATTTGCTCAATGCTCTAAGATATTTTGGTGTTTACTTGTATTTGATTCATAAATTATAGACAGCTTTTATATAATTCTAGCCACTTGATTGTGTCTTCCTACTTATCCCTGCAGAGGCAAATCTATACATTGGGGTTCATCGAGGGGCCCCTGATCAACTGAGGTTTCCAGGTAACAGAGACAATTAGGTGACAAAAAGTTTCACTCTCTTTTAAAAGAGTTTCATTGGCCAAATTCATAGCTGGTATAAGATGTGAAACCTTAAGTGTCTCTCCCCCAAAATGAATGAATGAAATATAAAACTTCAAGTATTTCATAACTGGTAAATTAAGTATAAAGGAGTGTTAATACTTCTTATTAGCATATATATATATATATATATATATATATATATATATATATAGAGAGAGAGAGAGAGAGAGAGAGAGAGAGAGAGAGAGAGAGAGAAGAGAGCGCTGCCTGGGGGGTAATGAATCCTATATTTCAATAACATTGCTAATTATTATTGTTGTTTATACCAGAAAAAAAAATTCCTCCCTAATCTGAAGCTGATATTAATTACTCCTTAGTAAACCCTTCCCTTATCTTTTTTGTCTTAAGTCATATAGTAACAAAGAACCTAATTTCTAAAAAAGTCAAACCAAAGCATTTTTAAAAAGAAAAATGAGATGAGGTTTTTTTAAAAAGGTATATAAAGTAGTCTGATCACATTCCCCCTCATAATCTTTCCACAGTTCTTCACCTTCTAAGTGTTCCCCTTCCCTTCTCAATCAAGATCACAGAAAGGTCGACACAAAAATATCCATAATAGCCCAACACTCAAAGGACTCCAAATCTCTATCAGAGATCACTGAAAGCCAGAAGAGCCTTTAGGATCATCTGCCTCAATACCCTCAGTTTCATGATCAAGAAATTGAAGCCCAGTGAGGTACTTTTAACAATAAGTCCCCTAGCCTACAAGGCACTCCTTTCCTCACCTTCATATTCAAAGGCCAGTGCAAGTGTCACCTCCAACAGGAAATAGAGAGGATGCCAGCATCCTCTCTCCAGAAATTTATTTTTCTGTGTATGTGTTGCTTTGTCCAAAAGAACCAAGGTTCCCAAACTGGGCACTACAGTGCTGCAGCAGATTCACAGCAGCCTCAAGTTCTGAGACAGTTTAAATTTTCTAGGGAAACACATCAATATTCCACTAGCTCAAAAAGTTCGGTTTTAACATTAGATCTAATTGAATTTTTGAAATATATTTTTGTTACTTGTAGCTTCAGTCACACAATAACTTCTCAAACTTTCTAGATGAATATCTCACTGTTGAGTGTTAAACCTCAGTGCTATGATTTTTTAAAAAGCAAGTAGCACATTATAAAAACAACAAGAAACAGGAAACAAGGCTAGAAGTGTCCAATATGATTTGCAAGGTTTGAGGAGTTCAGGCCCACATATCCCAATAACCAAAACATGTGGTTAAAAATGTTATTTTTTCAATTTTTATAAGTTGTATTTTTTCAAACAACTACTAAATTGTTAGAACATAAAAACTAAATTAATAGTTGAACCTAACTACTTAATAATCAGAATGTTAAGTATTTCTTTTAGTGTAGAGATGCCATGAAAAATTACTGAGCCATAAGGGCTCTGTGAACCAAGGAAGCTTGGGAACTGCTGCAACATAATAAAAACTTCTTGAGAGCAGGAACTCTTTCACTTTTGTCTTTGAATCCCCATTGTCTGGCACAGAGTAGGTTTTTTATAAATTTATACTGAATGAATAAAGTGACTAATCCAAATATTCCTGAGAACTGAACAGATGACATTATATTTTTATTCTCTTAAAAAGGAACAAACGTGCAGTGTATTTTGGCCAAAACCAAGTGATAGGAGATGTGTGAACAATGTCCACCTTACTTCATTGTTAATGTATGTCATCACAACATCAAATTGAGGCTAATAACCAATACACTAGTACCTCATACACAAAATTTACCTTTAGAATTGAAAAGATAAAGAGTAAGTGATGTAGCAAAAGGGGAACCATCCTCTTCCTCTCAACTCCTGTACTTTCTCAACCTTCCCACTCTTTTAGCAAAACCTATCAAATTGCCTTAAACTGTAAAAATAATCACTAAGGCAGAAAAACATTGGTGTGCCAAAAAAAAAAAAAAAGTATCTCTAGCTTAGAATAATGAAAAACCGCCATTTTTCAGCGTCAAAAAACAGCATAAAAAGGCAGTCAGTTCACACTTGGTGATGTAATATATTTTAAATGTACTAATGAATGAAATGAGCCCAATCAGTTAACAGTATTACAAGCTGAATATATGGCTGAAATACAATATGAGAACAAATAACATAAGGAAATTCTCTGGAGTAGGAGAAAATACAAAATATTCTTTTAGGGATCCTTTAACCTACAACCAACATCCTTCATGTAACCAAATAACTGGCTCAAATCTATCAATGAAGATGCAGAGATCCAAATAAATTTTGAAAAAGTAATTGTTTTAAGAAAAGAAATGGGAAAAAAAAGAAATGGGAAATCCCTTTAATTAACAAAAATAATGCAGAAAAAGCAAAGATAAAATATTACTTCCTAGTAGAGGACTAACAGAAACAGGCCACTGCATGTGTGACATTATGCACATAACTTTTATCTGTTCCTATTCTCATTATAAACCCATTTCCCATTAGGTTTTTACCCCTCTCCCTCTTACCAAATGAAGTGATCTTCCCCACATTGCTCAGCAATTAACACAAGACAATTTAGGGTTTTTATATACAAGTATCTTGTAAATTGTATAGTAATCAATTTGGTGGGATTTTTTTAATGTGACTTTTCCCTTAATTTTTTTACAAAATATATATTATTTCTATACAGTGAAATTCTTTAAAGATATGAGTCCCAGCTGTTCTTTTTTCTTTATTCTCCATATTCACTTGTAGAAAACTAGTTAAAGTCTAACTGATAACAACCAACTCACAAATTAGAACTATAGGGGATAGAGAACTGACCATTAAAATTGAGAATTTCTGGCACCAACATTCATTTTGTTATTGTTACAGCATCCAAACTTATACATACAAAACAACCCTGAGCTTCACAGGGTGTATCAGGAAGCACCCTATATACGTATACCCAGGATGACTGCTAGCACAAGTTCTTAGATCTGGTTTTGTAAAGGAAAGTAACTCAAAATGGGTTAACAGTCTTACTTTAATCAATCAAACATATATCATTTACCTAGTTCAGGGGGAAAAGTCAGCACCCTGAACTTCAGAGAATGCAAACAGAATACAAACAAGCTACAAGCAGAAATTACAAGCAGACAAAGAAACAAATCAGCAGATGGTCTTCTAACCGTCTGACCATTACATCCATACCTAGTCAGTTACCAGAGAGGGAAGTATCAACATCTAGGTTTTTCAAAGCTGGGTTTCAATGGCTTCTCAGAGTCTCATCTGGCCAGATCACACAACTCTTTCCAAAGTGAGCCCTATAGCAAAAACTCACATTAGAGTATATATAGCCCTCTCCTGTATCAGAGGATGTCACAGCTCTTGACCCACTACCCAATCACAAAGTAATAAGGCATGGGCATTCCTGAAGAACAAGCCTCCCACCACAGGCTCCATGTGACCACATTCAGCCTATTAGGGGGCAGGGTATATTTTCAAATCAGGGAAGGTTCTCAGAGTCACTTAAGGCACTTAAGCAAAGGGCCTTGAGGCAGGGAATATCTTCAGATCCCATAACACAGGGTCACATACAAGGTCTGCTCATTTACTAAGGTAAACAGTGAAAGAAAATTTTTTCAAGATGAAAATGAGTTCATTAATAGGAATGGCTTACAAATTACAAGTGTTTATGGCCAATTCACCACAAAAACCTAATTAAGTAAATGCACTGTATACATAGAAGTCACAAAAAGAATATGTCTTACAGAATGAAAAAGAAATAAGACAGAGTTCACCCAGAAGACTACAAACGTTCAAATTATTTTGGCTGGAATATTTACTTTGGGTAGAAACAGACTTGAAGTCTGTGTGAGAGCTGTACCAAATGTGGTGCTTTCATTTTAAACCAAGTGGTAGGTGAGTATACAGAGATATTTCTAATATTCTAACAACATTCTCTTGTCTTTTAACACAAACCACCTTCTATCTTAACAGGAAGATAACTGTATTTTGCTTATACTTTAAATGAAAAATCCATATCCAAGAATCTTTAATCAGTTATTCAGACTGTTGAAAATATATTTATTAAGAACTTAAGATGGGGGTGGAGCCAAAATGGTGGAGTGAAAGCAGGAACTCACCTGAACATCTCCATGAATTCCTTCAGTAACCTCTAAGAAGTCAATCTGAACAAATTTTAGAGTGGCAGAATCCATTGGGAAATGGAGCATGGCAGATTTTCACCAGGAAGGTACACACACGGGACTGGGCAGGGGAAATTTAGAGTAGGGTTTGCACCAGCACAGATCTGAGACCCGACAAGAACAGAGCCAGAGCAAGCCCAAGTGAACTGATTCAACCACAGCAGGGGCAATTCCCAGACCTCTCACCACAGGATGGGGGATGTGTCAGAGGTGGGTAAGAGAAAGTACAGGGCCCGCAGTAGCAGCAGCTAATTCTGGCACTACCAACCCACAGCCTAGATGTTTAAAAATCACTACTTGAGCAGAGCAGAATCCCAGGAGCCAAGATGGCAGAGTAAACCCTAGTCTGGCTCCCCTACTCTCTCCCTAAGACCCTGAAAACCCAGACAAGATTGCCTCAGGGTAAAATCCTGAAATAGCCCAACCCTAGGTAGGCTTGGGAGTCCTAGAGGAAGGGCATGGGTGTGGTTGTGCCCAGGCTAAGGTGTAGGGCCACAGCCGTCCCTACAAGACCCATCTCAGCTGACCAGCAGGAGATCCTGAACTCCAGGGGGGTGGAGCCAGACACTAACACCAGAACCCCAGGTGTGCCTTCACACAGGGAACTGGCAGCCACCAGCAGTTGAGACTGTCTGAGTTTCAGCCTAGGGGCTGCAAAGTGGAATCCTGAAGCAGCCAGATCACCTCTCCCCCACACCTTACACTGTGAACTTCAGAGTAATCTTGAGGCAACTCAGAAAGCCCTGGCCTTGGCCTCAGTCTAGACACCCAGAGGACACAATACACAAGGCCAATAACCAGACCCCCAGCTCCCAGCATAAGAAGCATGGGTCAGAGCCCTCTATATTCCAGAAGTAGAAATCCACTTTAAAGGCCAGGAAATAGGACATCACAATGGGAATGAAGCAATTTCCAAGAACAAAAACAACTGAATCCTTTTATAGTGAGCAAGAAGAATTAAATTCACAAGAGGTCAGCACTGACTCTACAACCAACTCTGAAATCTTAACAGTCTCAGGCCCAGAAAGCATTCCTGCAAGAGCTCAAAAAGGATTTTGAAAGCCAAATTAGAGAGGCAGAAGATAAACTGACTAATTATTTTTAAATTACACTTGCCAAAATAGAAAAAAAAATTTACTGAAGAAAACAGTTCCTTAAAAAGGAAAATTTGTGAAACTGGAAAAGAGGTGAAAAATCTAACTGTTGAAAAGAACTCCCAAAAAACAAAATCTGAATGAACATATGGAAAAAGAACTTCAAAAATTAATCAAGGAAAAAAATTTGCTAAAAATTAGAGTCAATTTGACGCTAATGATTCTGTGAGGCATCAAGAATCAGTCAAATAAAACCTAAAGAATGGAAAATTAGAAGAAAATGTAAAATATCTCAAGGGAAAAACAACTGACCTGGAGAACAGATCCAGGTGAGAGAATCTAAAAATTATCGGTCTACCAGAAAGCCATGATGAAAAACAGAGCCTGGACAATATCTTCTAAGAACTCATCATGGAAAACTGCCCTGAAGCTCTAGAACCAGAGGCTAAAATAGTTATAGAAAGAATCAGACACCTTCTGAAAGAGATCCCAAATTGAAAACCCCAAGAACTGTTATAGCCAAATTCCAGAACTATCAGATCAAGGAAAAAATACTGCAGGCAGCAAGAAAGAAACAATGCAAGTATCATGGAACTACAGTTAGGATCACACAGGACACAGTAGCTTCTACATTAAGATAGGAGGAATTGGAATATGATATTTTGTAAGGCAAAAGTACTCAGACTACAACCAAGGATCAACTATCCAGAAAAACTAAGCATAATATTTCAGGCAAGAAGATGGTCATTCAATGAAATAAGGGACTTCCAAACCTTCCTGATGAAAAAACCAAAGTTCACTGGAAAATTCGATCTCCAAATACAAGACTCGAGAGACATAAATAGGTAAACAGGCCAAACACATATAACTTGTTATTGAATAAGAGCAACCTGTATACATTCCTATATGGAAAGATGATACCTGTCAATATTGAGAACTATATAATTATAGCGACATATAAAAAGGGTTATACATAGTTAGAGAATGTGTGTCAAAACTAACCAAAGTGATGATTAAAAAAAAAAACCCTGCTAAAGAGAGCAAAGGAACTGTAATGGGAGAAGAGGAAAGGAGGAGGCAGAAAAGGGTAAATTATGCCACACAAAGAGACATAAAAACATATTATAGTAGAGGAAAGAAGAAAGGGAGATAAACATTTTATGAGCTTGACTCTCATTGGTTTTGGTTCAAGGAGGGAAAAACAGTCATTTAAGTATAGAATTCTAACATGAAAAGACACAAAAACCTATTATAATAGAGGGAAAGAAGGGAGGGAAAGGAGCACTGTATGAGATTGACTCTCATTGGTTTTGATTCAAGGAGGAAATAAAACACCTTGTTAAGTATAAAAAATCTATCTCGCCCTGCAGGCACTAGGAGAGGAAAGGGGAAAGAAATGGGGCAGTTGTTAAAAGGGAGGGAATAAGTAGTAAGGGGGAAGGATAGGAAAAGGGAGCAGGGTTAATAAGGAGGGAATACTGAGGGAGGTGGTGGTCAAAAGGAAAACTCTTAAGGAGGTGAAAGCAGAAGGGAGAAATAAAAACATAAATGGGGAGGGAAAAGGGTGCAGGAAAATATACAGATAGTAATAATCATAACTGAATGTGAATGGGATGAACTCCCCCATAAAATGGAGGCAGATAGCAGAATGGATTAAAAACCATAATCCTACAATATGCTACCTACAAAAAATACATTTGAAACAGGGGGATACACATAAGGTAAAGGTAAAAGGCTGGAATGGAACATATTATGCTTCAGCTAAAGTTAAAAAAGCAGGGGTAGTAATCCTTATCTCAGATAAAGCAAAAGCAAAAATAGATCTAATTAAAAGAGATAAGGAAGGAAACTATAGCTTGCTAAAAGGCACCACTGACAATGAAGCAATATCATTACTAAATGCATATGCACCAAGCGGTATAGCATCCAGATTCCTAGAGGAGAAGTTGAGAGAGTTAAAGGAAGAAATAGACAGCAAAACTATACTAGTAGGGGACTTCAATATCCCCTCCCTGAACTTGATAAATCTAACCTCAATATAAACAAGAAAGAAGTTAAGGAGGTGAATAGATTGTTAGAGAAAGTAAATATGATAGACCACTGGAGAAAACCGAAATAGGGTTAAGAAAGAATACACCTTCTTCTAAGCAGTAGATGGCACATATACAAAAACAGACCGTATACTAGGGCATAAAAACCTTAAAATCCAGTGCAGAAAGGCAGAAATACTAAATGTATCCTTTTCAGATCATGATGCAATAAAAATTATATGTAATAAAGGGCCACAGAAAGACAGACTAAAAACTAATTGGAAATGAAATAATTTAATCCTAAAGAATGAGTAGGTCAAACAAGAAATCATAGAAACAACCAGGAATTTCATTCAAGAGAATGACAATAATGAGACAGCATACCAAAACCTGTGGAATGCAGCAAAAGCAGTTCTTAGGGGAAGTTTTCTATCTCTGAATGCATGCATGAATAACACAGAAAAAATGAAGATCAATAAATTGGGCATGCAACTGAAAAAACTAGAAAAAGAACAAATTGTAAAGCCCCAATTAAATACTAAATTAGAAATGCTGAAAACCAAAGGAGAGATTAATAAAACTGAAATTAAGAAAACTATTGAACTAATAAATAAAACTAAGAGTTGGTTTTGCAAAAAAAAAAACAATTAATAGATCTTTAGTCAATTTGATTTAAAAAAAAAAAGAAAACCAAATTACAGTGTCAAAAATGAAAAGGGTAAAGTAACCTCTAATCAAGAGGAAGTTAAAACAATCATCAGGTATTATTTTGCCCAATTGTGTGCCCATAAACTTGATAATCTTAGTAAAATGGATGAGTATTTACAAAAATATAAATTGCCCAGATTAACTGAAAAGGAAGTAGAATACTTAAAAACCCCGTCTCAGAAAAAGAAATTGAACAAGCTATCAATGAACTCCCCAGGAAAAAATCTCCACGGCCAGATGGTTTTACAAGTGAATTCTATCAAACATTTAAAGAATAATTTATTCCAGGACGGCTAGGTGGCGCAGTGCATAGAGCACCAGCCCTGGAGTCAGGAGTACCTGAGTTCAAATCCAGCCTCAGACACTTAACACAAAAAACTAGCTGTGTGACCTTGGGCAAGTCACTTAACCCCAACTGCCCTCCAAAAAAAAAAAAAGAATAATTTATTCCAATACTTTATAAACTATTAGGGAAAATTTGAGGAGTCCTACCAAATTCTTTTTATGATACAAATATGGTACTGATACCTAAATTGGAAAGAGCCAAAATAGTGAAAGAAAATTATAGACCAATTTCCCTCATGAATATAGATGCAAAAATACTAAATAAAATATTAGCAAAAAGGCTATAGCAACTTATCATGAGAATAATACACTTTGATCATGTAGGATTTATTCCAGGAATGCAAGGATGGTTCAATATTAGGAAAACTATTAATATAATCAATCACATCAACAACAAAACTAGTAGAAACCATATGATTGCCCCAATAGAAGACAAAGCCTTTGACAAAAACACAACACCAATTCCTATTAAAAACGCTAGAAAGTATAGGAATAAATCGAATTTATTGAATAAATGGTATCACCAAGTATCATATGTAATGAGGATAAGCTAGAAGCATTTCCAGGAAGATCAGGGGTGAAACAAGGATGTCCACTATCACCACTCTTATTCAATTTGGTACTAGAAATGTTAGCTGTAGCAATAAGAGAAGAAAAATAAATTGAAGGAATTAGGTTAGGCGAAGAAGAGACTAAGCTATCAGTCTTTGCAGATGATATGATGATATACTCAGAGAATCCTAGAAAATATAGTAACGAAATTAACCTGGAAGAACAAAAGGTTCAGAATATCAAGGGAACTAATGAAAAGAAATTCTAGGGAAGGTGGCTTCACCATGCCAGATTTTAAACTGTATTATAAAACAGCAGTCATTAAAACTACTTGGTACTGGCTGAAGAATAGAGTGGTGGACCAGAGAAACAGATTAGGTACACAAGACACAGTAATCAATGACAATAATAATCTACTGTTTGACAAACCCAAAGACCCTAGCTTCTGGGATAAGAATTCATTATTTGACAAAAACTGCTGGGAAAACTGGAAAATAGTATAGCAGAAACTGGGCATAGACCAATATTTTACACTGTATATCAAAATAAAATCTAAATAGGTGTATGATTCTAGATATAAAGGCTGAGACTGTAAGCAATCTGAGAGAGCAAGGAATAGTTTACCTGTTAGATTTATGGAGAAGGGAGGAGTTTATGACCAAAGAAGAGAAAGAGAGCATTATGAAATGTAAAATGAATAATTTTGATTACATTAAATTGAAATTTTTTTATACAAATAGAATTCATGTAACCAAGATTAGGAGAGAAGTGGAAAACTGGGAAAATATTTTCACCACCAGTGTCTCTGATAAAGGCCTCATTTCTAAATATACAGAGAACTGAGTTAAATTTATAAGAATACAAGTCATTCCCCAATTAATAAATGGTCAAAGGATATGAACAGGAAGTTTTCAGAGGAAGAAATTAAAGATATCTATAAACAGATGAAAAAATGCTTTAAATCACTACTGATTAGAGAAATGGAAATTAAAACAACTCTGGGGTACCACACCTCACCAGTCAGATTGGATAAGATGACAAACAGGAAAATGATAAATGCTAGAGAGAATGTGGAAAAACTGGAACACTAATACATTGTTGGTGGAGTTGTGAACTGATTCAGCCATTCTGAAGAGCAATCTGGAACTATGCCCAAAGGGCTATAAAAAAAGTACATACCCTTTGACCCAGCAATAACACTTCTAAGGCTGTATCCTAAAAAGATCATAAAAGTGGGAGGAAGACCTGTTTGCACAAAAATATTTATAGCAGCTCTTTTTGTGGTGGCAAAGAATTGGAAATTAAGGGGATGCCCATCAATTAGGGAATGGCTAAACAAGTTGTGGTATATGAATGTAATGGAATACTATTGTGTTATAAGAAATGAGGAGCAGAAGGACTTCATAATAACCTAGAGACACTTATATAAACTCAATGCTGAGCAAGAAGAGCAGAACCAGAACTTTATACACAATTACAGACACATCATATTGTGATGACTAACTTTCATAGAATGGGCTCCTCTCAACAATGCAATGTTATAAGACAACTCCAAAAGACTCATGATGGAAACAACATCCCCATCTAGAGAAAATAACTACGGAATTTGAATGTAGATTGAAGCAAACTACTTGTTCTCTCTTTTCTGTTTAGTTTTGTTTTGTTCCTTCTTTCTCATTGTTCACTTTGCTGTTTATAATTCTTCTTTACAACCTGACTAATGTTTAATGTGAAGGAATTTGTAGATCCTATATCAGATTGCATGCCACCGAGTGGATTGGGGGGAAGGAGGAAGAAAATTTGGAACTCAAGGGATTGTGAAATTGAATGTTGTACACTAAAAGTAGATAAGCAAATTTAATAAAATAAAGTTGAAGGAAAAAAAGAACTTGAGATGTACCAAGCACTGTGCTGAGGCAACTGTGAAGATAACCCTTCCTCCACCTTTTAGAAAATAGTTTCCTAAGTTCCTCTGTCCAAAAAAAATTCTCACTTAGTGGCAAATGTCTTGGTAATAAGTCTCTTCGAATCAACCAGGTTAGTTCGCCAACAAGCACTATCTTTTCCATACCATTCATAACACCATTTAATTAAGGGCTGTCATATTTTGTGAGTTTTCCTTTACTTATGTCTTATCTGTTTTATATCTGTTTGCCACAGATTTAGCATCATGCTATGTATACTATAATCACACTACAGAATCAGAAAAACTGAAATTAAAATATAAGCAATCTAGGCTCACAGAATGTTAGAACCAAAAGTACTCTTTGAGATCATCTGGTTCAACCTCTTCATCTTACTATCTCAAAAATTCCCTGATGGATGGTCATCAAGCTTCTATTTGAATAGCTTTAGTAGGGAAGAGTTCCCTAGTCTAGAGGTATGGCATAGGTCAGACCAGGTGTGGGGAACCTGCAACCTTGAGGCCACACATGGGCCTTCTAAATCCTGAAGAGTGGCCCTTTGACTGAATCCAAACTCCACAGAACAAATCTCCTTAATAAAAGGATATGTTCTATAAAACTTGGATTCTGTCAAAAGGCTACATCCAAGGACCACATGTGGCCTTGAGGCCACAGGTTCCCCACCCCTGGGTTAGACTTTGAAAGTCCTTCCCCACTCCAGCTCCTCTCTGGTTTCTCACCCTTCTCCACACACCTTCCTTTCCAGGCCTCCTTCCCCTTTCCTCGTCCCAGGTACAAAACCATTCCTTTTACTTGTAACCTTTTAAAATTAAGTTTTATTAATGTGTTTTTTTACATTACAAATACTTACAGATTACTCCTATTTTCCAAGAGATCTCTTATAACAAAATATAGCTTTTAAATAAAATTAATGTTGTTCGTCCTTTGTTGTTCTGGAAGAGAAGGACCATGACACTACGGAGGTGAGGTCATGATATGCAAGTGAACTGAATTTAAGAGAGGGAGGGTTGTACAAAATCACCAACGTCACTTTCTCCTTTGGAGTCATCTGGGTTCAGTGGCAAGATATAGATCAGGACAACTGGAGATGACAGTGCACCTGAAAGTCCAAGTAACATTTCATAATTGTAGTGCTCCCCTACATCTTTTTTTTTTAATTAACCAAAATCTATTTTCTTTTCCACCCTCCACTCTATTTTAAAAAGAAAGATGAGAGAAATTATTATTAATAATTGAGTTGGAGAGATTGAGTTCCCCCTTTCTTTTCTATTTTCAATACTTTAGTCTTTAGGCAGATTGAGCTAAACTTCTCCTCTATTGGACCTGACCCGACCCAACGCAACACTACAAGGTATCTCTAATCCCAAGTGAACTGCATTCAATCTAGCTTGGGTGGAAACAGATTCTTTTGTCTAGACAGTACAACTGGGGGTGGTCTAAGCACAGAGATAGTCAGTCCAAAGATGGCATGATGTCACTTTCAACCCTTCATTCTAATACAGCTCACCTCTCAGTGTGAACCAATCAGAGCTGATTGCCACTCCTCTTTCAAAAGAATAAATAAACTGAAACCACTACCATGATAGTTTTTGGTCTAAGAAAAACCGCCAAATGACCATCCTTTCATTAATAATGTTCTGGCCTTATTAATAAAATTATTAAATTACCCAAAAAACTATGTTTCTTGAATCTTTTTTTAACCACCACTTACAACAAATATGTATAGCTAAATAAAACAAATTCCTTTAATAGTTGTATACAAAAACACATATATGTTCATTCTATACCCGAAATCCATCACTTCTCCATAATGGATAGCATGTTTCATCATCAGTATTCTAGAATCATGAGTGGTCATTGCATTGATCATAGTTCTCACAGTTATCAAAGTTTGTTTTTATACTGTGGTTTATTGTATAAATAAATTGTATTTATTGTATAATTTTTATAGTGTGGTTTATTATATAAAGAGTTCTCCTGGTTCTGCTTATTTTATCCTTCATCAGTTTATAAGAGTCCTCAAAACTGTTCATTTATATAATTTTATGGTGTTATAGTATAAATTGTTCTTCTGATTCTGCTTACTTCACTCTGCATCAGTTCATGTTAAATTTCTCCATGTCTTTTAAAAATCATTTACTTATTCCTTAAAGGAGAACAACAGTATTCTAACATATCCATATACAACAACTTATCCAGTCATTCCTCAATTGATAGACATCCCATTAAGTTCCAGTTTTTTGCCACCACAAAAAAGGGGGGCTGCTATAAATATTTTTGTACATAAATAACATCTTCCCTGTCATTGATCTCTCTGGGGTTTAGGCCTATCAGCTGTATAGCTGGACCAAAGGGCACATACTATTTTCTAATTTTTTTTGTGCCTAATTCCAAATTGCTTTCCATAATGTTGTATCAATTAACAGGCTCATCAGCAATACATCAATAATTGCTTTCACAGTTCTTCCAACATTCATCACTCTCCTTTTTTGTCATCTTTGTTACCCTGGTGAGTGTAAAGCAGAATCTGAGAATTGCTTTAATTTGCATTTTTCTAATTAACCATTATTTGGTATAGTAATTTAGAAGAGTTTCTTCCCTTGAGAATTTATCTGTTCATATCCTTAGGTCATTTATCAACTGAAGAATGGCTCTCTTTCTTATAAATTCGAATCAGCTCCCTGTAGAAATTGGAAATTAGACATTTATTAGAGAAATTTGCTACAAAGATTTTTTCCCTATTTGTTTCCCTTCTAATTTTATCTTTATTAGATTTGTTTGGGCAAAAACTTTAGTTTTATGCAA
This sequence comes from Pseudocheirus occidentalis, assembly GCA_028646575.1. NCBI lineage: Eukaryota > Metazoa > Chordata > Mammalia > Diprotodontia > Pseudocheiridae > Pseudocheirus > Pseudocheirus occidentalis. The sequence goes on along the minus strand of CM053595.1, from coordinate 108,078,023 downwards.
TCAAAATGATCAGTTTTATCTTCTGTAGTCCTCTCTGTTCTTCATTTCATCACAAACTTGTAACCAAAGAACCTCAGGGCCTTGCCATCTACCCTAGCGCTGCACAAATTGGACAAATGAAGAAAAATTTAGCTGCAGGGGAGATGATCTTTTCCCATCCACTCTGCAGTTGAGGGCCATCTCTCTATGAGCATTCAAGCTAAAACTGTCTCGCTTTTTTTTTGGGGGGGGGGAGTGGGGGGTGGTTCTGATTACTTAACAAATTTACTCATCTGAAATCCTCCAGTCCTAGGCTTTGGAACAAGCAGAGCTGGCCACTCAAACTGCTTGGAAGAAATGGAAGTCACCAAACTCCTTCCAATAAAATGGCAGACCTCAGCATCTTTCCTGCTATGGCACCCTAAGGACAACAGACCTTACTGTCTGCCTTGCAACTGCAACCTACAGATCCTTCCAAGTATCTCTATATGTCCTGTTACTGTACTTTCCAGACTACTAGACTTTTCCACAAATCTTGTAGTCAAATATGTCACTGTTTCCCAGTTAAAATGTGAGCTTCTTAAGAGCAGAAATTGCCTTGATTTTTCTATTTCTAGTCCCAGTATTTTAGCATACTGCTTACCATATAATAAAGGCTTAAAAATGCTTTTTCACTCATTCACTCATTCATTCAAATAAGGAGAGAAAAAAGTCCACTACTGGCAAGTTCTCACCATCATCAAATTCTTACACAGAGTAAAATGGAAGTGCCTTGAGGGCAGAGATAGTGTCTGGTTTTGTTTTGTTTTTATTCTTTGTACTCCCTGTGTATAACACAGTGCCTTTTCCCTTAATAAATGTTTGCTGAAATGAGCCAAAGTCTGTCTCTTCATAACTTCTATCCATTTATATTCAACAAGCCAGTTACTCAAATATTTGAAGATAGTATGACCCCCTTAGCCTTATTTTCCCAGAGCCAGTCATTACTCTTCACTTCTACACTCTTCAACTGTTCCTCCTTTAATGCAGTTTCCAGATATTTCACCATTTTGATCATCTTCTGGATGAACATTAATATGTCAAATAAGCATTTAGTTGAAATATGAACCCTAAAGTGAGTCCTACTTCTAAGTCCTCAATAGATTAATTGATACTATGATATATGACTGATATTATATCAGGTGCATTCCTATAACTAAGCAAATATTTAGAATTACAGTGTATTGTTTCAAAAATCAACTTCTTAAAAAAAATTTTAATCGACTTCTTTCTGAAATAAATGACTGCTAATTTGTTTCTGCAAACTCAGACATGAATAGCACAAAAAGTGTACAGCCCTGTCTTATAGAGATCATTATACTATCTGAATTTGCATTTGTGCAAAAACATTATTTTTATCTCAACCCCAAATCTACTGAGGAAGAAAAGAATCAATAAGATTATTAAATACCTACTGTTTACAGTGCTTTTCCACCAAAAAAAAAAATGAGGAAGGGAATAGGAAAGTTACTAAAAGGTGAACACTAAAAAACGCTGATAAACCAATTGAAAAGTTAAAATTTTAATACCAATACTTTTCAAAGTGGATGAGAAAATACCAAAGAATACTGCATTAGTGCTAAGAGTTGTTGTACTTCCAAAAAATTAGGACTTATTAGCAGCTTCATATAATTTATTAAGTAACCACTAAGCTAGTCAAGGAAATTTTAATAATATGTATGTAGTTAAAAATGCATTTGGGATGACAAGTATGATTAACCTATTGCTGGCCTTCCCTGGAGAGCAATCACATAGACTTATGTGATCAAAAATTAAAATTTCCTCTGGTCTTTATAAAGTAGGATGAATGGAAAAGGATCAATGTAGAAAAAATGTACAATATTCTTGTCTGGAATTGATTATCTTCTGGCACGTTAAACTAGAAAATATCTCAGAGGTCATCTAATTAAACCTCTTTATTTTAAAGATGAAGAAACTGATGCTCCAAAACAGCTAATAAGTATCAGAACCAGAACTTTAAAATGCAGGTCTTCTCAGTTTTGACTCCAACTGCAATACTCTGCTCAAAATATCACTTTATGGTTAAAAGATGAAGGATGGAACACCAAACTCCAGAAATTTTTAACTAAGTACTTTTTACTTTTAGTAAAATGAAGAAAGTCATTTTAAGATAGGTAAAAATTAATTATTACATAATTCTCTATCTCATTTTTTTTACTCCTGTTCACTTATTTCACTCTGCTTCACTTTTCTGAACAGAGATTATTTATTCATTGCAAATGGCCACCAATACTCAATTAATTCTCCTTAATTCCATAAAAGCCTAAGCATATAGAACTTAATAAAAGGGGAATAGGGAAGATTAACAAAATGTATTGCTGCCTAAAGATAAAATAAATGGCTACTGCTTAGAATATCATATATTAAATATTCCTAAATGTGATATACAATGACATTAAACCACTAAAGGTTTAAAGCAACAAAATGACATACCATCTTCGTGTTTTAAGGAGAAAGTTTAAAAAAATTTTTTTTCAATAATTTGGCAGAAAAGCATAATCTCAGATTTTTATAATCTCATATAAAAAATATAAAATAGCCTCTTCTAAAGACTGAATCATATCATTAGTTGGTCAACAAACATTTAAGTGCCTACTATGAAGCTTTTTCTTTCCCATCAGGCTGTTTTCCTATGGACTTCTCCAGGATGAAGTCTCTTCATCTCAGATCACATCAGCCTTGGAACTCTCAACTCCTCTGATCTGTTCTTCCCAGAACCTTTATTTAAGTAATTCCTCTGGATTTTTCCATCAGTATCACCCCCTCTTCCCTTTTCAGCTTTTTTTTTTTAATGTGCTGTCTTCCCATCAGAAGGAGCTCCTTGAAAGCTAGAAATGTCTTTCTTTTTGCTTTTATCTGAATCTCCAGCACTTAGTACAGGCTCTGACAAAGTAAGTATTGAATAAATCTTGTTGTCTGACTAACAAAAAATGTGCCAAGCACTGTGTTGAGGCCTGGGAAATACAAAGAAAGGCAAAAAAAAAGATAGTGCTGCTGTCAAAGAACTCACAGTCTAACTGGAGAAGCAACATGCAAACAACTACATAGAAACAAAATATATGTAAGATAAATTAAAAATAATCTCACCAGAAAGTCATTAGCAATAAAGGGAATCAGGAAAGGCTTCTCATAGAAGATGGGACTTTAGCTGAATCTTGAAGTAAGCCAGAGAAGCTAGGAGTAGGAGGCAGAGATTAGGAGGGAGAGCATTTTGGGAATAGGGGATAGCCAGTGAATATGGAGTCAGAAAATGTAGTGTTTAGGGCAAAGAACAGCAAAGAGATAAATGGTCAATGGATTACTGAGTACATACATGGGGGTTGAGTAAGGTGTAAGAAAACTGGAAAGGGAGGAATGGGTCATATTATGAAAGACTGAAAGCCAATCAGAGAATTTTTTATTTGATTCCAAAAGCAACTGGGAGCCACTAGAGTTGACAGAATGGAGGGAGTAAAAGTTGTGCTTCAGGAAGATCAATCTGAGAGCGGGTAGAAACTAAACTGGAGTCAGAAGAAATTTGAGGCAGGGAGAACAACCAGAAAGTTACTGCAGCAGTCTAAGTAAGAATAAGGTGATGTTTTGCCTACATCAGGCCAGTATTAGAGGACAGCAGGGGGTGTATACAAGAGATATTATGAAGGCAGAAACGGCAGGTCTTGGCAGCTGACTGGCTATGGGGAATGTAGAAAAATGCAAGATTGTAAATCACAATTATCAAAATAATTTTTGTTATTTTATATTGCATTGTAATGCCAAGCAAAGGCAACTTCCAAGGGTCAGATTACCAGCATAGCAAACCCCATTTATTCAGCAAACATTCACAGAATAGAGAAAAGTCAAAATACAGTATACCTCAATCATTTAGCAAGTTCTCAACTCAATCCAGGTACTACTCCACCCCTAGACAGTACATTCATCTAGTCAGCCAAAGTCTCTTCTCAAATGGAGATCAGTTTCCAATCATAAACAAAGTACATTCATTTGGTCAATCACAGAGCAAAAAAAGGGCACAAAGTAATTACAATACCATCAATTAAAACCAAGTACTTCCTCAAAAGAGGCAGGAGAGTGCAAAAGGCCATCTACCCTTAAGCTACAACAAAGTTAAGATATCATCTCAGCATCGAAAACCCAAGGAAAGGCCCTTCTTTCATCTTGACCCAAGGAAAGCCCTCAGCAATCTCAGTTCCTGGGGAGACAAGGCTCAACAAAGCCATAGCCAGTGTCCTCATCAAGTCACTCTCTGCCTGTAGAACAGTCTCAGAACCCCTGAAAACATCAGCAAGGCCCTCTTCAAGGATTTCTGTGAAGGTGTCACAAGAAAATCCTTCTTCAGGGCTTCTGAACCAACAACCAGGTTCCAGGACCTCTGCAACAGCAGCACTGTCCTTCACCATCAGGTGAATCTGGCAAAAACAACATCAAAACAGACAAAATACTGGCATCATAGCCATGCCTCTTCAGTTCTTGCCAGCTCCGGGTGGCAGTTCTTAAAAGTCCTGGGCAGCTCCAACCGGCTCTTAGCAGTCTTTCTCTTAGCAACTCAGGATCCAAGATACTGAATACTGCTCTCCTCAAGGCCTTCTGACCTCCTCTCGGCTTGGGCCTTACTCCCAATTCACAGCTCCTCCCAGTTCAGCCCTTTCTCTTTACATCAACAAGTCCATCCCACAAGTGGGATTCACAAGCTCTGGGTTTTAACAATCAACCTAAAAACCAAGCCAAGAGAGGAGCATCTCCAAATTCCATTACCATTACATCCATAAGTTGAAAAATGCACCAAATCCCATTCCCTTAATGGGGTAGGACATCCTGTTCTGTAAACATGTTCCTGAGATAAATTGCATCCATACCTTCCTGATATCCAGCTGATGTTCAAGTTGACCTTTACCTTGATTGGTTTAAATTATTCTTGCTAACACTACAGAATGGGGCAGCTAGGTGGCGCAGTGAATAGCACTGATCCTGGAGTCAGAAGGACGTGAGTTCAAATCCGGCCTCAGACACCTGACACAAAAACTAGCCGTGTGACTTTGGGCAAGTCACTTAACCCCAATTGCCCTCCAAAAAGCAAAAACAAACAAAAAAAAATCTAACACTACAGAATGCTGCCTTAAAGAGGCACATAAAAGAATACTGGTGAGGGTCAGCTTCAAATTTAATTCCACCATATGAGTGAGAGGAGTTAAGGATGACACCTAGGTTAAGAGTCTAGGTGACTGGGAAGATGGGGGTACTCTCCACCCTAATAGGGAAGTTAGAAAGTGGGAATAATCTGGAGGTAAATACAAGGAGTTCAGTTTTGGACATCACTGTAAGAAGTAGGAAAGAAGTCAGTTGATAGGGAGAGAATGAAGGTAAGTGAGAAGGCAGGAATGATAAAGGGAGTAAGCTACTGAAAAAGATGGGATAGAATGGGAAGAAAGGGACTATTCTGGTAAATTAGCATGAAGTAGAGGAAAAAGCACTGAAAAAGGTATCAGGAGACTTGGTTTCAAATTCCAGATTTCCCACTAGCAAGAAACTCGATTTCTCTGGGCTTCAAGTCCTTCGTTGATAAAATAAGGTTGGACCCAGGAATGGGGAACCTGTAGGCTCAAGGACACATGGCTCTCTGGGTCCTCAAGTATGGCTGAATCCAAACATCACAGAAAAAAAAACACTTTGAGGACCTAGAGAGCTACATGTGGCCTTGAGGCTACAGGTTCCCCACACCTAGACTAGAAGATCTCTAAGGACCCTTTCCATTCCTAACAATCTATAAGTCTAAGTCTTCTAGAGAAGGGGAAAGAACAAGGACTAGAATGATTTCAAAAAATCTTCCAAGCTAATCAAAAGTAATGACATTCTTATAATTTCATTTAATTTTTGTTATATAAAGCATCTTCTGTGATCATTTTTTCATTATTATTTTCAATGACCATCTTTATGTAATAACTCTCAACTCAACTCAACCAGCATTTATTAAGTACCCACTATGAACCAGGCATATTACTAAGGACTAACTCCTAGTCTTGAGCTCCTGTCCCATATCACCAACTAACTGTCCATTGGACATCTCCAACTGGATGTTTCAGCACCTAAAGTTGAACATATCCAAAACAGAAATCATTATTTTTCTTCATAAATTTATTCCTCTCTTTTGGTTACCAAAGTTCATGACCTCGGAATAATCTTCAGCTATTCCCTATCTCTCAAATCTCACTCCACCTCATCACAATTGCTAAGTCTTATTAATTTTTCCTCTACATCTCTCCCATCTCTTCCCTTCTCTCCTTTCACACAGCAACAACCCTATTTCCAGGCCTTCATAACCTCTTGCCTAGCTTACTGTAACAGTCTCCTACTTGAACCCCCAAGTTCAGTCTCTCCCTTTCTCTACAGTTATATATATAATGCTGCAAAAATAATCTTCCTAAAAAACAAATCTGACCTACATCACTGCCCAGGTCCTGCTTCTTATTAACTCTATATGCCATTGAGTGTCTTAAGCTACAGTTACACTATTAAAGTTTAAAACTGTACTAAGACTTTTTAGAATACCCTGTATGTACTGATGTTAATGCAACTTTCAGCAAAATGCAATTTCCCTGTTTATCTCTTTTAATAGTCTATTTTTATTGCTTTGTCTGAGATCATCATTACTATTACCTGGGCTTCTTTAAATTCAGGTAAAGCATAATAAATTCTGCTCTAGCCCCTTATTTTAACTGCACAAGTCTTTAAGTTTCAAGCGTGTATCTTATAAATAATATCTTCCTGAATTCTACTTTCTAATCTATTCTGCTAGTCCTCTTCAATTTTATGAATAAGTTCATTCCATTCACATTCATGATCATGGTCCTCCAAAATATCAATTCTTCAACTTGGCATTTAAAGCCTTTTGGAATCTGGATTTAGTCAGCCCTTCTACCCTTCTTGCACATATATTACTTCTCTTCATGCACTCAACACCATGGCCAAATTGACTTATTGATTCCCAGAAGTCAGGTACTTTATATAGACCCTCATGACTAGAATACATTTTCACCGCCCCCTCTTAGAATCCCTAAGCTTCCTTCAAGCTTCAACCCACGTGCCAAGTCTTATAGAAATCCCTTTCTGATACTATGAATTTCTGATACTTTCTCAGCCTTGAAACTAACACCTCTGGAGTACACTTCTGTCCCTGATGCTCCTCCTTCCCTCTGTTTAGAGAGGATAGAGAAAGGCATTAGAAGAGTCCTTTCCAAATTCTCCATTTAAAAAGGGCACCAATGGAGCCGCTAGGTGGCACAGTGAATAGAAGCACCAGCCCTGGAATCAGGAGGACCTGAATTCAAATCCAGCCTCAGCCACTTAACACTTATTAGCCATGTGACCTTGGGCAAGTCACTTAACCCCAACTGCCCTGCCTTCTCTCCTCCAAAAAAAAAAGAAGCAAAAAATAAAAAAATAAAAATAAAAAGCGCACCAAGGCAGTTATTTCATCATTTTCTACTCTCATCATGCCCCAGCACAGTAGGGTACCTACTCTCCTCTACCCTTTCAATTGCTTCCCCCTCACCCCCCATTATCTTCACATATTAGATGGTTCTCCTTGAGAACAGGAATTGTCTTTGTCTTTCTTTGTATCCCCAGCACTTATAAGTGTTTGACACACAGTGGGTGCTTAATAATTATTTACTGACTATTCACCCTTCATAATTAGTGCTCTCTTCCTTCTTAAATTATCATTTATGTTATTATCTACTTATATCATACCACAGATAAAATACAAGCAGGGACTATTTTTTCATTCTGTCTCTGTACACTGTAATGGTAATAGAAATCTGAAGATCTTCCCCACCCTTGGCCCCTTGATAGGCTGAAGTGAATTTGATTTGCAAATATACTCTGCCCCCTAATAGGCTGAATGTGGTCACATGGAGCCTGTGACGGGAGGCTGGTTCTTCAGGAATTCCCACGTCTTATTACTTTGTGATTGGGCAGTGGGTCAAGAGGGTTGTGACATTCTCTGAACCAGGAGAAAGCTTTAAATACCCTGATGTGAGGTTTTGCTTTGGGATTCACTTCGGGAAGAGTTGGGTGATTTGGCCAGATGAGACTGCTGAGCCCCTGTTTGAAAACCTAGATGTTGGTGTTTCCCTTTCTGGTAACTAACTAGGTATGGATATAATGGAAGCCCTGTCTGCTGGTATGTTTCTCTGTCTGCATTTTTTTTTGTCTGCTTGTAACTTCTGTTTGTATTCTCCCAAGTTCAGGATACTGACTTTTTCCCCTGAACTAAGGGATAAATATGTTTTATTAAAGTAAGATTGTTAACCCATTTTAAGTTGCTTTCCTTTAGAAAAGCAGATCTAAGAACCTGTGCTAGCAGCCATCCTGGGTATGCTAGGGTCCTTGCTGCTACATACACCCAGCACCTGCATATTACCTAGCATACAACAGGCACTTTAAAAATGTCTAACTGCGGGACAGAGCCAAGATGGCAGTGTAGAAGCAGCAGCATCTCACAGCTCCCACACAGCCACCCTAAACACTCATAAAAATATGACGCTGGACAAATTCTAGGACTCTCAAACTCAAAAAATACAGAAAACACATCTTTCGCGGAAGGCAGCTCGGCAGCAGGGGATCATCTTAGCAGGACATCAGCTCGAAACCAAAACCTCGGCCAGGCCCCGGGGCGGTAGGAAGGAGCCGAGCTGAGCCGCAGCCAGTCAACAAAAGAGAAGAGCTACAGCCTCCAGCAACTCCACATCTACCAAGGTGTGAAAAATAGGGAGTAAATAAAGGTGTGAAAAATAGGGATTAAAGAAAGGCAGCTGGCTGGAGGGGCTCATCCCAGGACTGGAGCTGAGACCAGCCCAGCCTGAAACCCATGTGGCCAGGCTCCAGGGCAGCCTGGAGGAGTCGAGCCTCCCAAGCCACAGTGTGAGTCTACTTCAGAGAAGATCTATTGCACCTGGAGGAATCTTCACATCGACTAAGCCAGGATTAAAGGTCAGTGAAACTGAGTGAAGCTTTCAAGCTAAATTTGGGGGAGGAAAAGCAGTTCAGCCAATCTACCCCCGGGGCAATGAAGCAGTGGGGGAAGGGCAGAAACTGCTGTAACCTGCGGATGCCCCCACTGGGCTGCTTCAGGGCCCCTGGCCTGCAGACCTGGGGGGGGGAGGGCTGAATCAATTGATCAGAGCCAAGTGCTCTTGTGTTGAGCAGCCTGGATCCAGATCGTGGTCTTGGGTGGTGGTCCTGGGGAGCACTTTCAGTAAGCCAAAGCTAGGGGAGGCTGCAACACCCCCCTAATAGCTCCAGCAGCTGGGAAAACCCCAGCAATTTGGAACAGAGCTTTCCCCACTGGAAGCAGAGTTCCACAAAGCTGAAAAAAAAAAACCCAACTAATTAACTGACTGGCCAACATGAGGAAAAGGAAGCAAAATAAGAACAGCAATAAAACTCTAGAATCCTTTTCTGTGGACAATAAGGATC
>CM053595.1:108041358-108068013 GCA_028646575.1 Pseudocheirus occidentalis | reverse complement strand
TCTCATGAAAATGAACAATGTAAACAAGAAAACAAATAAAATTTATTACATTTAAAAATTGTCTAATTGCCACATGTACAAAAATATTTATAGCAGCTCTTTTTGTGGTGGCAAAGAATTGGAAATTGAGGGGATGCCCATCATTTGGGGAATGGCTGAACAAGTTGTGGTATATGAATGTAATGGAATACTATTGTGCTATAAAAAAATAATGAGCAAGCAAACTTTAGAAAACCCTGGAATGACTTTATATGAACTGATGTTGAGTGAGGGGAGCAGAACCAGGAGAACACTGTATACAGTAACAGCCACACTGTGCAATGACTAATTTTGATAGACTTAGCTCTTCTCAGCAATGCAAGGACCTAAAATAACTCCAAAAGATGGAATGATGGAAAATGCTATCCACATCTAGAGAAAGAATTACGGGATCTGAACAAAGATCAACACATACTATTTTGTCTCTCTCTTTTTGTTTTGTTTTGTTTTGTTTTGTTTCTTTTTTCTCATTGTTCATTCCATTACTTATAATTCTTCTTTACAACATGACTAATGTGAAAATATGTTTAATACAAATATATATGTTGAGTCTATATCAGATTTCATGCCTTCTTGCAGAGGGGAGTTGGGAGGGAAGGGAAGAAAATTTAAAACTCAAAAGCTTGTAGAACTGAATACTGAAAACTAAAGATAAATTTTTCTTAATTATTTTAAAAATATCTAACGGACTGAACTTTCTAGTGAGTCAGATGGAAGAACCTCATTTCTTCTGCCCTCTCTTGTTCTCTCTGAAGGCTAGAGATCAGTTAGGAGGTAGACATTGTACCCCATACAATCTTTGCTCTTCTTCTGGCCTCAGGGAACATGCACACAGCAGGAAGTGGAAGGTTCCCCCTTAGATGGGAGGTCAGATGGTACCAGGTGAGCAAGTGAGCACAGAAAGAGATGGAGGCTTGCACCCATTTCCTTGCCCAATCTCAAGTTTCTTTAGTCACTTTTATTGTTATCTTCTCTCTCTTATTTGTTTTACCTTTACCTTTCCCAGCCCAGGGATAGTTTGGTACATCTATCTACCTTTTGGGTCAAATCAATTCAGAAAGTATCAATAAAGTACCAACTACATGCTAAGCACTCTACCAGAGACAGAAAGGCAAAAATGAAAACAGTTCCTTTATTCTTGGGGAAAGAGCACTCTGAGGTCATGACACTAGAGTTCAAAGCCTGCCTCTTATGTTTATCACCTGTATGACCTTGGGAAAGTCATTTAAGCTTCCAGAGCTTTATCCGTAATGTCTCTTTATCTATAATAAAGGTATTAGACTATCTAGCCTTGAAGATCCACTTTAAGATCTAAATCAGGAGTTCTTAAACTTGTCACAGATTCCTTTGGCAATCTGGTAAAGCCTATGAGCTCCTCAGAAAAATGTTTTTAAATGCAAAAAATAAAATACAAAGAATTACAACAAAATCAATTATAATAAAATACAATTATCAAAATATATTTTTTAAATGTTCACAAACACCAAGTTACAATCTCATCTAGAATCTTCTTCCTGTCTTTGCTGCATTCTGGGATTCATATATTTGAATATATAGTGGAAGAGGTTACCTCTCACTCCATCTTCTCAGTAATTGTTCTAATCTATAGATTTGCATGCACTGTGTAGCCTCAGGAAAGTGCAAGTTACAATAGTATTACTACTACAATCCTTTTTTGATTTTCCTTTTTACCCTTATTGTTTCCCGAGATTACTTAATCAGGAATACAGAATTAAATGAGGATTTTGGCAAGTGTTTCATAAACTTCAATTACTATGTAAATATGATCTATTATGTTATAACTACTATTATGAGATAAGCGGCATGGCATAATCAATAAATGCTGAACTCTGAATCAAGAAAAAGTCAGCTCAGTTCTAGCCTCTGACACTAACCATATAACCATGGGTAAACCAGGTAGCCTCTCTGAGCCTTATGCAACTCACTTTGACTGTAAGTTATATTCAGGTTTCACTTTAAATAGGTATTGAGTTCCCACAGCAAGAAAATCTGAAGCTTCTGACAATACTAGAGAAGAAAGAAGTCAGATTCCAATAAAGGAATTGACAAAGGACAAATCTTTACAATTACAGTCTATAGACTAGATGTACAAAATATTTTTTATGAAAAAAAATGAATAGGTGGTATCTTAAAGAAAGTTATGTGTAATAGGTTAAATAGGGACTGTCCTATTTTCAGTGTCTGTAGATCACATTATATACTGTTTAGTACTCTTAGTCTTAATTTACTGGGATATACACTATTTTATCAATTTATATTGACTTATATTTTATCATTTTACGCACTATTATATTAATTCAGTTTAACAAGTAGTTATTAAACATCTATCAGGGGCAAAACTCAAAGGTGCTAAGAACATAAATTTCCTGCCTCCTAGCAGGCATATATATGAATTTCAATTACTTCTGAACTAATCAAGCATTTTTGAAGTTTCCAGAGAAATGAGAAAGTCAGCTGCAGTCAGGAAGCATTTATTATTCACCTACCATGTACTAGGCACTGTTCTAGACTCTGGGGAATACAAAGAAAGGAAAAAGACAACATCTGCTATCTAGGAGCTCACAATCTAAGGGGCGGGGGGGGGGGGGGAGAGACAATATTCAAACAATTATGTACAAACAAGATGTATACAGCATAAGTTGGAGATAATCAACAGAAGGAAGGCACTAGCATTTAAAGGGAATCTGGAAAGGCTTCTTGCAGAAGATGAGAATTTAGCTGGTAAACTAGATTGTGATGAGAGAGAGTATTCCAGGCATGAAGGGGAGCTAGTGAAAATGCCCAGAGTCAAGAAATGTAGTGTCTTGTTCAAGGAACAAGGAGGCCAGTATCACTGAACAGCAGAATTAATCAAAGAGAAGAATGGAAAGGTAAGAGGGGGGCAACTTACAAAATAATCTGAATGCCAAACAGAGGATTTTATATTTAATTCTGAAGATGACAGGGTAAAAAAGGGGGGAGTGGGGGCGCACAGCACGGTCAGACTACTTGTGTTTCAGGAAGATCAACTGGAGAGCTGAGTGGAGGATGGACCAGGGTGAGGAGTCAAGACACAAGGCAAACAGATCCACCAGCAGGCTTCTTCCACAATAGTTCAGGTGTGAGGAGATACAAGGGTAGTGGGAGTGGCAGAGGAGATAAATGTAGTATGTAAGAGAGAGTTCTTTTTAAGTCGTGAATTTAAAATTTAAAAATTTAAAAATTTTTTATTTTATTATTAATAATATTATAATAATATTATTAAGCCGTATTCAATCTAAAATCAGGGGAAAAAGACTTGAGGATGAGAGACCTAAATGTGAAAGATGTATTGTTGGGCTTTTTTTTTCTTCCCAGCAGTTTTCAATTCCTATCACGGGCTGAAAAGCACGGTCAGAACTGGAGGAGAGGTGGGGATCCTGTGCAGAGAAGGCAACAAAGAGCTTGCTATTGGTTTGTTTTTTTTTTTTAATCTATGGAACACTGAGAATCAAAATAAGTGGGAACCCAATCATGCAGGCCAGTGCATAGCCACCTACACAATGAGAAAACTGAGAAAGGCTCTAGAAAAAAAGACAAATCCTGCACAAATACCTTTTACTACCTTACTTTCTCCTTCTTACTTGTTTGATACAGATTCCTACTAAGAATATTTTTCTGGTCAAACAAAACAACAAAATACAACCTCTCTACCATAATCAGAATTTAAGTAATTATTTAACCATTAAGATAGCATTATGTGTTTAAAAAAAGATCAATGTCTTGAGGAAAAACAGATGAGTCTTTTATATTTAGTGAAGTCTGGTTTAGACTTCAAACTAAGTATTTTTTGAAGTCTCAGCCTATGTTGCGGGGGGAGGACAAGGAAGTAACCATAATAATCAGTGTGGCAATAACAAGTTCCAGAGGTACAAATATAGAAAAAAAAAAAAAAAAGGTACTGTCATCAGTATCTAAGAACATGAGTGAATTCAGGGATAGCAATCCCAGAGGTTATCTATTTATTACTATACCTTTAAAATACAAGATTCTCTTTTTTAAAAAATTAGGATCAAATTCTTTGCTTTCTTTCTGTCTAGAAACATACTTATCTATAATACTCATACTATTCCTATGCATACAATTTTTTTTTAAATGACTACAGAGGAGCAGCTACCAAAAATGACTATAAAAGCACAGTGGATATAGTACTGGTCCTGGAGTCAGGAAAACCTGAGTTCAAATTCAACCTCAGACACTTATTAGCTTTCTGATCCTGAACAAGTCACTTAAACCCAAATTTCCTCCCCCCCCCCAAAAAAATTACTACATGACTGTTTTTTAACAAACTACAGAATTACTGAAAGACTAAAGTGAACTGAGAAACATCTCACACTTTTTGCTTCATTTACAAGAAAACTTCTATGAGTATAATGGAAAATGACAGATCTATCAATATACAATGCTAAAAAGTTGCTATCTTTTGGTTTGAGAGGATTCTGCCCTGATGGCAAGAATGGTAAGACCTCAAGGTCTGTCGTGATCCTGCTGAAAGCTGGGAATGGAATACTCAACAAAAATAAAAATGCAACATTAAGTACCTACTATGTGCTTGGCACTAGGTTGCAAGGAATACAAAGAGGAAAAAAAATGTTTCTTCTTCCTCTCAAGGAGCATACAATCAATACGGGGAATATGGCATCTATATAAATGATTTAAGCATCACTCTCTGAGGGTCAAAGTCCAGGTTTGAGCCTTAGGTCTGTAGTAGTCCAGGTCTCCAATCTCCTGTTTGGTTCCCAAAAAAATCTAGAAAAGCTAGAAGGCTGAACCAAAGCTATGAAGATGAAATTTAATCGGGGTCAATGTAGTTTTAAATTTTGGTTAAAAAAAAATCAGGGCTGCAATCACAAGATAGATAATACTTGGTTGGATAGCAGCTACTGATGTGAAAAAGATCTGTCAGGAGTGTATTTGTTAATGAATTCAAACTCATTACTGACCTCTTTTGGAGGGCTATGACAATTTAAAAAAGCACCTGCACCCTTAGGCTGCCCTGAGAGGTACAATGTCCCAGACTGAGAAGGCCACAGCCCTACCACTGTGCTCTGTCCTGTCAGACTCCAACTGGAATACTGTGTTCTATTCTGGGCACAACCTAACAGGAAGCATGTTAATAAAATCTTGATGTCGTTCACCATTTTTATTACCCTCCTCAGTATATGAAGGTCATCAAGATTTTGCCATGTGAGAATCAGCTGAAAGATTAAGATGGTTAGCCTGAAGAATAATAGCTGCTTATTAAATGGTACATAATCAAACAAATTCTACTCTCAGCCATTTAAACTGAACCTATGCAAGCTGCTTACAACCAACAAAAACTAACAGGCACTAAGTTTCTCTACATTTTAAAACTCCACTGCCACACTGTGAAAAAGCTAACATATCACAACCTCCGAATTTTCCTGAGAAAACATACTGTCTTAAAATTTTATCCATTAGACAATGAAAGGGTTTTAAAAGGGTGAAAAATGAAAACATTGTGAGATTGTTACCAGTGTTTACAATTCTACCCCCTGATGCACCTAGCAGAAAATTCATATTCACACACCACCTCATTTCAGCCACCATCTCAAATTTGCTCTTTAGAAATCCCCACAAACATGCTTAGAATCTTAGGCACTTCATTTTTTTTTTTGCTGACATCTATATATGCAAAGGCAATAGAATTTTTAAATATTCAAATGTCATGTGAACTTGCCTTCAATATAAAAGTTATAACTGTCTTCCGTGTGCACTTTCTTTTTTACTACTAGGCAGTAACTGGACTGTAATCAGTAGCAAGATGTAACAAAATCTGCAAATCCCTTTTATGTTTGAATATTCTTATTAAGTTTCATGTTTGAATTGAGTAATTTCTGTAAACCGTGACAATTCAATGAAATGGGTATTTATTAAACAATGCTCTCATCCTCAGTTTCCTCATCTGTAAAATGGGAATGATAATAATAATAGCACCTACTCCACAGGGTTGTTGTGAGGATAAAATTAAATGACATATGTATATATATAATATACACACATACATTATATATATAAATATATAAAAACACTTTGCAAACCTTAAAACTATATAAATGCTAGCTACTATTATTGTTATTATTATTATCACCTACTTATGTTCAAGGCACTGGGTGATCGATATACAAACACAAAAACGGCTTCAAGAAGCTTACCTACATCTATAGAAATATTTAAATCCAAAGTAACTTCAGAGTTAAGCAGTAGAGAAAAGTGCTAACAAGTAAAGGGAATTTAGAAGGGTCTTCAAAAAAATGTAAAAAAAAACAAAGATTCATTATTACTCACAGAGGTCAATGGCTAACAACTATTAAGTGTGCCGGCAGCTAGGAGGCACTGTGGATACAGCACTCCGGAAGACTTGTGACAAACCACAGAACCTCAGAACTGGAAGGGATCTCAATGCTCATTTAGCCCACACCCAAGGTAGAATGTCCAATACAATATCTTGTTTCCTCAGCTGTAGAATGAAAGTTGGACTGGATAACCTCAAGGGTTCCTTCTAGCTCTAGATACCATCTTCTTAAAAACTTCCAACGAAGGAGAACCCTTCATTAGCTCTTTTTTTTTTTTTTTTTTTTTTTGCTTTTTGGAGGGCAGTTGGGGTTAAGTGACTTGCCCAAGGTCACACGGCTAGTTTTTTGTGTTAAGTGTCTGAGGCCGGATTTGAACTCAGGTACTCCTGACTCCAGGGCCGTTACTCTATTCACTGCGCCACCTAGCCGCCCCCCTTCATTAGCTCTTGAGGCAGGTAAATCATTCATTACTTCCAGTTCTAGGTAGCTCTAATTTTTAAGACATTTTCTACACAGGAAGCCTAAATTTGTCTATTAGAAATATCTATCCATTGCTCCTAGTTCTATCTAGAACACACCACTGTATCTCCCACCTCCTTGGTTATATACTGCCTGTCACTCAGAGCAAACAGAATTATTTTATTAAAACTATTGCCTTCCTGTAAATCTATCATTATTATATATGTAATAAACTATTAATACTAATAACAGTCTTAAGCTTACAACTTATGTCAGATTCAAGACATTAGCTGCATTATTATCATTACTATTACTACTACTATGTTATCTCACAGAATTGAGTTGAGTAAGTAAGAATTGAGATACTGAACATGGAAATTGTTTTAAAATGGCATAAAATTCTGTAATAAGTATAAAGGCCATTAAGTAGAAAGTATTGAATACAACTGATCTCAGTGTCTTAGGGCCATCACAATTAATACTGATGATCATTACATATCACAGATGAATAAAATATAGGATATTGGATTGAACCTATGCTGATACCAGGCAATACTTTACAACAGTGGTGCCTAGGCCATATACTGACATAGATAATTACAAATTAACATTATCAGTGTTATACTGAATTTTTTAAAAATAATTCCCAATTATCTTTATATTTTCAGTCTGATTTTAACATAGACATGTGTATGACACCTCTGCTCTATAAGTTTTATGCTTTTGTTTTTAACTTGACTTGCTATAGCCAAAACAACTCATCACCTGGTAGCCTAACTTCTGCTGATGAGCCTCTCCAAACAAAGCTAAACTGATTCATAGACAACAGACACAGTCCATCACCAGCTTGTATTTTCTAGTTCTGTAGGACCTGTCAGGGCTTTGTACACCGCATGCATAGAGGACAGAGAATCCGCATACCACAATAAAGCTTTGGAGAAGGATTTTAATGAATCATCTTTTAAAGTGTCAAGGGGTGGCAATCTGCACTGATGTAAAGAAAACTCTCACTGATCATATCACAGATCTTCAAAATGCTGAATTAAATTTTTAAATAAATTCTTGATATATATTTCCATTACTTTTCTCTCTTAAAAGCAAAATGTCATGCAGGATCTAGGTATAAAGGCTGATACATACTGTCTGGGAAAGCAAGGAATAGTTTACCTGTAAGATTTATGGAGAAGGGAAGACTTCATTACCAAACATGAGTTAGAAAACATTATAAAATGCAAAATGAATGATTTTGATTCCATTAAAATGAAAAGTTTCTGTACAAAGTCAATGTAACCAAGATTAAGAGAGAAGTGGGAACTTGGGAAAGAAGTTTTACAACCAGTGTCTCTGATAAAGGCCTCATTTCTAAAATATACAGAGAATTGAGTAAAATCTATAAGAATACAAGTCATTCCCCAATTGATAAATGGTCAAAGGATATGAACAGGCAGTTTCTAGAGGAAGAAATTAAAGATATCTATAAGCATATGAAAAAAATGCTCTAAATCACTATTGATTAGAGAAATGCAAATCAAAACAACTCTGAGGTACCACATTTCACCAGTCAGATTGGCTAAGATGACAAAACAGGAGAATGACAAATGCTAGAGAGGATATGGAAAAACTGGAACACTGATGCGTTGTTGGTGGAGTTGTGAATTGATTCAACCATTCTGGAGAGCAATCTGGAACTATGCCCAAAGGGCTATAAATAACAGCATACCCTTTGACCCTGCAATACCACTTCTACGGTTGTATCCCAAAGAGATCATAGAAGTGGGGAGAAGACCCATATGTACAAAAATATTTACAGCACCATTTTTTGTGGTGGCAAAGAACTGGAAATTATGGGGATGCCCATCAATTAGGGAATGGCTAAACAAGTTGTGATATATGAATGTAATGGAATATTACTGTGCTATAAGAAATGAGGAAAAAGGGCAACTAGGTGGCACAGTAAATAGAGCAAGGGCTCTGCAGTCAGGAGGACCTGAGTTCAAATCCGACCTCAGACACTTGAAACACTTACCAGCCGTGTGACTTTGGGCAAGTCACTTAACCCCAACTGCCCTCCAAAAAGAAAAAAGAAAAAGAAAAATAAATGAGAAGAAAATGAACTTCATAGTTACCTGAAGAGACTTATACAAACTGATGCTGAGTGAGAAGAGCAGAACCAGGAGAAATTTGTACACAATTACAGACAAAATGTATGTGTGATGACCAACTCTGACAGACTGGACTCTTCTCAGCAATGCAAGGTTATAAGACAACTCCAAAAGACTCATGATGGAAAGAGATGTCTACATTCAGAAAAAAAAAAACTAAAAAGAACTAAAAAAAACTATAAAGAACAGAGTTTGAATGCAGACTGAAGCAAACTACCTGTTTGCTTTCTTTTTCTTGTTTGGTTTTGTTTCCTCTTTCCCATTGTTCATTCCATCGGTTACAATCCTTCTTTACAACTTGACTAATGTCTAATGTGAAAGTATTTGCAGATCATATACTTGATTGCATGCTGGGGCGGGGGAGGGGGGGAATTTGAAACTCAAGGGATTGTAGAACTGAATATTGTAAACTAAAAGTAAACAAACAATAAATAATTTTCCCCCCTCCCCCAAAAAAGCAAAATGTCAAAGAGAATTTCCAACTAAGAGTTTAAAGATTAGGGTTTTACTGTAATTTGGACTTCATTTCTTATAGCTTATAATAACATGAAAGATTATCACACCAACACAAGCAATCACCTCCTGAACCTAAACAGCAACCAAAAGAACCGGTCTTCTTAAAGCATTGACTTATTCTATTATTCTAACTTAAGAATTTCTATTTTTCAATTTTCTGATTTCTTCCATTACTTTTTCTACCACTGATCTTGTACCTGTAAAAATCAATCCCTAAGAACTCTTTAACTGAAGTCTTTCTAAAATGATCCCTAATAATGTCAGTACCACTTTATCTAATTCTTTTCCTTCACTTGCTATATATAAGAAGCAGGTTTTACCACCAGCAGTTCTGCCATAAGTTTAATGATCAATTTGGCCTTTGTAACTCTGGATAACAGATGGGTAGCCTAACAAAAATTTCCCTAGTGTAACATTAACCTAGCTCAGTGTCTCCCAAAGTGTGATCCAGGGACCCCTGGGATTTTGTTGTAGTTTGACTATAGGTTTTCAGGACCAGAAAATACCATAAGGAAAGGAAAGATTGAGGAATTAGTTATAAGGAGCAATAAGAAACAGAAACATTCAAGCCATAGTCTAGAGGGAATGGATTAGAAGCTAGCAGTTTAGAAAGAAAATGGAGAAGAATATAAACCTAGAGTTAGACTAGGAAGTACAACACTACTTGTTAATCATATTAGCAGTTAGATGCCACAAATATTTGAACCAGTGGCTAATATTAAGAATCTTACAAGCAGTTAATTCATCTGATATGACAAAAAGGCAGAAGATAAAATTCAAAGTAGGTCAAAGAAAGAATTTTTGCAATATGACAATGTTTTGTTACTCTGAAAATCATAGCAAAAAAAATTGCCTTAATTATTATCAAAAGAGTGAGGAAATAAAGCTCCACCTAAATCCATTAATAAGAATCTGCCCTAGTCCATTATTTACCTTCAACATCAAGGAAGTAAATTAAAAATCATACTAAGTCATTAATAGCCTTTTGGAGATTTTAAGATAATGGAATTAGTGGAGTTCCAAAGTATGAGCTTTCTCCAATGGGGGCCCATCAATGTCTTCATTCAGTATAGGGCACCAACTGTAGGATTTCAATACGATTTAACAATAGCAAGAAAATTAATTTATTTTTATTCAGTTTCCCAAGCATTTTGTATATACATTATCTCATCCTTAAAGCAACCCTGTGAGGTAAGTAGCTCAAGTATCACCATCACTTTACAAACAAGAAAACTCAGGCTGAAAGGTTAAGTGACTGGTGGAAATAAGAAGTTGACGAAGAACTCGCACCCACATCTTCTGAACAGAAATCCAGTGCTCTTTCCTCTCAAACTTTTTGAAAAAAAAAGTGGAAAATTCAAAACTTTATCTCTTTTTCAAATTAATGTTCTTATTGAGGGCCAAGAAAGATGGGAAGACAGAAGAGATATTGGAATTGTCTTATTTCAGGAATAAAAACATTTTTTTAATTATTAGTTGCCTATTAGAATATATTTTGACTTTATGACCATATGCATACATATATATATATGTATATATAGAGAGAGACAGACAGACAGACAGACAGAGAGAGACAGAGAGACAGAGAGAGACAGAGACAGAGACAAGAGACAGAGAAACTCTGAAATCTGATCAGGTTGTCTTTACAAAAAGAATCTACATTTTCTCCAGCTGGTTATGAGACTGACAATTGGTCAAGAATCCCAGATATTCTCTATCAGTCTTGATACTAAATAAAAATCAACTATATCCACTTTCAATCAATCAACATCTATTAAGCACCTACTAGCTGCCAGGCACTGCACTAGGAACTGGAGATACAAAGAATAAAACAATCCTCATTCTCAAAGACCTTATGTCTAACAATAATAAACTACACTGACTGTATCAGTGTCCTATATCCCACTTTTGAGCCAGCAGAAAAAGCCGATTACAGTTCTGTCTTCTTACTGTTAACCAACATGAAAAGAATACTGTAATTTATTCTAAAGTCATTCAGTTGCTAAAAGTTGACACAGAGATTTGAATTACAACTTGATACAGTAGCCTGAAAGTTCATCTTTCAGAAACCTTCTTCTAAAACCCTGATTTGTATACATTTAGATAAATAGCTATACAGTTACTGAGCTTGAAACTCCACTCCCATGACACATTCCAGAGCTCCTACAATTGGGCTCTCCCTACTACTGCTTTGGGTGAAATATTATAGCATGGGATTTTAGGTCTGGAAGGGATCCATGAAGAAGGTTGTTTTCATATTATGCATTTTGAGACAGTTGTTGGCCTTTTTTTGCTTTTTTTTTTAATGAAGAATCCCAAAGAACAAGCCCGAGGACCAAGAAACTGGTTCTAGGCCTGGCTCTGCCACAATCTATGTGACCTTGTTTAAATCATTTCCTCTAAGCCTTAATTTGTTCATTTGTAAAGAGCCGTTCCAATTCAAAAACTTCTAGAATACTATTTTGTAAAGTGGGGTATTAAAATGCATTAACAGCTCATACTATACTAAGAATAAAACTGTTTATCAATTAAAAGAAAATTCTAGCATCCTAGAATGTCATAAAGATTCTGGGACCGATTATCTATCACAATCACCTATAATTTTACTGATAAAGAAACTGAAGCCTAGCAAGGATAAATATAATCCCTTAAATCAGACAGCTTAGTTAGCGGCAGAGCCAGCACCATAACACCCAGGTCTCCTAATTTTCAAGCCCACACCTTATTCTACTGAATCACATATCATTTGCTCCATTTTCTAAAATCAGAAAATTTTACACAACTTATTTTAAATGAAAACAATGTACAAATATTTGATGCATCATAAATGAACAGGGGCTTTTCCTCAGCTATATAACGTGTAAGAAATAAAAGATACCAAGAAATGCTTCTAAGGTATAAAAGATGTAAATCTGGGCCTAAATAACATATCTCATGTTACTTTAGCAATGAGATAATGCTGCACACTAAATAAAGCTAGATTAATAAACTAATATGAAAGGGTATAAAAGATAAAACTTAACAGATAATTACCAGATCCTAAATTAATCTTTCATTTAAACTTTTCAGCTGAGGATCTCAGTGTTTTTTATAAGTACATGCTAGGGGCAGGTAGGTGGCGCAGTGAATAGAGCATGGGCCCTGGAGTCAGGAGATCCTGAGTTCAAATGTGACACTTGATACTTACTAGCTTGGGCAAGTCATTTAACCCCAACTGCCCTACCTTCCCCCCTCCAAAAAAAAAGGAAAAAAATAAAAGCTCAGTTAAAGGGCCACCTCCTACAAAAGGTCTCTCCTGGGCTTTCTCCAGTTATAAGTACATGCTGCATGAGTCTCAGCAGTTTAGTCTCTTCTATACAAAAGTGACAATATATTTTTGAAACACACCTCAGCTGTTTAAAAAAAGGGAGAAAAATTTCTGGAAAGCATTTGATAAAATTCTACAATGCAATAATTCTATTTACAATTCCATGCTCAGGAAAAACAATTAACTGCCAGTTATATTTCTTAATGATGAAAATTCACTGCTAAACAGGTGAGACTCTCAAAAGCAAGCCTCAGAAAAGATATACAAAAATAAAGGAGGCATTTGCCCAGTTAATCATTTATTTCAAAATGAGATTGTAGAGCCTTGTTTATTCCCTGAAAAAAATAAGATTTCTGATATGAAATTTAATTTCCAATTAATATGAAGACAATTTTACTATATAAAAAAGTTTAGAAAACTTAATAGAAAATATATGGAGTGATACTCAATTACAGAGTAAATGGGACAATTTGATGTTGCTTTGCCTACTTGAACAACAACCAAAGAGTAGTAATATTAATAGCTGACATGTACAACTTTAAGGTTTACAAAATACTTTATTCACATTATTTCATTTGACTTTCAAAATAACCCTGTTAAAAAAATTACAGGTATTATTATCTCCATTTTATAGGTAAGAAAAAGTCCTTAGGTTAACTGAGTTGCCCAAAGTCACATACCTAATGACTGTCAGAGGCAGAATTTGAACAAAGGTTATGCTTAGTTTCAAGTTCAGAGCTTTTCTGCCTTTTAATGTGTAAGGAATTATAAGGAAATAAAGAAAATTGTAAGAAATTAATACATATAATTAAGAAATATTGATTGAAACCTGGCAGTTCTCTTCTTTGTTTTGGCTGTTCTGCCCAGCCTGAAAGGGAGGACAATGTGGAGAAGGGAAAAAGAGTCCTAAAGAGAGAATCTCTTCTCCCCCCTCAACCTTCCAAGCCCAGTCTACTGACATGCTGCTTAGCTTTCTTTAGAAAAAAGAGGATGGCCAGCTGGACCCTCACCAGCCAGTTGCAACAGTACTCCACCACTCTTAATAAAACATGTCCTGCAGACAGGGATGAGAGAAACTGAGAATTTAAATGAAATGGACATATCTACAACACAAAATAACTGAAACAGCAAAACAAGAAGAGATTTTTGGAAGGGTTAGGTCCAGGTTTAGAAGTATAGTGGCTGTTCAGAGGTCAAACCCAATTGCAGATCAGGCCAGAAACTTTGACCTGCTCCATTTCTAATCTAGGACAGTAAGCCTATCCTTATGCAGTCTGGTACACTCTACAAAATTCCTTTTATGAGATGGAGCTGATTGTAATACCCAGAGGAATAACAGGAAAAGCAGAGAAAGAGGGCTACCAAAATGAGTATCACTTATAAATAATGATATAAACACAAACAAAATGCTAGCAAAGAAATATAATATCCAAAAGAGACTTATTCATTATGACCAAGAGAAGAAATATGGTATAGAGCAGAGGTGTCAAATACCTTTCCATACTTTCCTTAGTGCCTCAAACCACATTAAAATGTAACTGAGAAATACTTAACAAAATAA
This sequence comes from Pseudocheirus occidentalis, assembly GCA_028646575.1. NCBI lineage: Eukaryota > Metazoa > Chordata > Mammalia > Diprotodontia > Pseudocheiridae > Pseudocheirus > Pseudocheirus occidentalis. The sequence continues at coordinate 108,053,613 of CM053595.1, read as the reverse complement.
AACACAACAGAACACAGATAAAAATATTCTAAGTCAATATGCCACCTTCAGGTACTTGAGTTTGACACCACTGGTATAGTAGATAGAATGCCTCATGGCCCAAGGACATGGATTCAATTCTTGCTCTGTAATCCTGGATGAGTTATTAGCATCTAAGATTATATGGAGGGGAAAAGGTTTGGGAGGGGGAGAGGTAGGCACTGAGCTACTTTGATAAAGGTTTCTTCATTTAGCCGTTCCCTATATGAGTGATTCTCAAAGTGTGGTCTTGGAACTCCTGAAGGGGCCCCTCAAAGGTCAAAACTTTTCATGATAATACTAAGTTGTTATAATTTCTAATACGATATATATATTGACAGATATAATCCATATAAACAGAAGTTCTTTGGGGAGAGCAGTCCTCAATAACTTTTTAAGAGTATAAAGGCATTGGTCCTGACACCAAAAAGTTTGAGGACTGCTTTTTCCCATACCAATTAAATCACAGGTCCAGTTCTTATCTCTATGACCAAGCTGGATTATACTAGGAAAGCATGGAAGGTTCAATATCAAGAGAACAATAAGAATACTTAATCATGTAAATAACAAAAATTACGTATTTATATCAATTGTTGTTCAGTTGTATCTTCATGACCCTATTTGGGGTTTTCTTGGCAGCTATACTGGAGTGGTCTGCCATTTCCTTCACTAGCTCATTTCACAGATGAGGAAACTAAGGCAAACAGAGTTAAATGACTCGCCCAAGGTCATACAGCTAGTTTATTTCTGAGGTCAGGTTTGAACTCAGGAAGATGAGTCTTCCTCTCTCCTGGTCCAGTACTCTATCCACTACACCATCTAGCTTCCCTTTATATCAAGAGGAGGAAGAAAAACAATTTTCAACAAAACACTATACAGCACTCATGTATGTTTTTAAAACAATCCTATGAAGCATAAATATTTCCATCCTTTTTATAAATTAACAAAATGCCCAACAATAATCTGCAATGAATAAAAAGGAAATCTTATCAATAGGCCCCCTTCAGAGCTAAAATCTTGTATTATTCACCCAGTATCTCAACCAATTCAACAGTAGGAATAATCACTTTAGGAGTGTTAAATATATGGGGATCAGGGCAGAGACAAGATGGCAGCATAAAAGCAGGAAAATTCCAAGGCTCCCCCCATAACCACCTCAAATACCTATAAATACGACTCCAAACAAACTTTAGAGCTATAGAACCCACAAAGTGACAGAGAGAAACAAATCTCTTGCTGAAGGCAGCCTGGCAGGCCAGCAGGAATAGTTCATCACAACACACTGGGAGGCACAGCTAGCCTGCAGTTTTGGCCCCGGGGTGCCCTGAATTAGCCACAGCTAAAGGGACTTCGGGAGAGTAGATCACCAACAGCTGTGGCCACTTCCAGAATTATCAACCCATAAATGCCAAAGAAAAAGTGAGAGGTCACTGTGGACTTTGGGAACAGGGAAATCAAGAGTGTGGTCTGACCTTTACCCCAGAAAGGCAGAAGCATCTCAGGCATGGCGGCTCCTCCGCGTGGTTGCTTTAGAGTTCCTTGCCTGGAGATTGTAGGGTACCAAGTGACCATTCTGAGCGGTAATCACTCTTACTTTAACCTGCTTGGATCTAGATCGCTGTCTTGGGTGGAGGTCCTGGGTGTGTGACCAGGTGCCAGAGCCTGTGGAGGCTTCAGAGAGGGCATCCAACTAATAGCTCCTGCAGCTGCAAAAACCCCAGTGATTTGGGACAAAGCTCTCCTCTCTAGAAGCAGAGTTATACTGTGACAAAAAGCTCAAAGGTCAAGTAAATGAGTGGCAACATGAGCAAGCAAAGGAAGCAAAGCAAGCACAGCAATCCAACTTTAGGTTCCTTTTTGGGGGACAAAAAGGATCAAAGCATGGAAAAGCAGGAATACAATGCAGTCAGAACTCCTGCAGCAAAAGCTTCCAAGAAAAATATGAATTGGTTATAGGCCATAGAAGACCTTAAGAAGGATTTTGAAAACCAAATAAGAGAAGTGGAGGAAAAATTGGGAAGAGAAATGAGAATGATGCAAAAAAATCATGAAAAGTGAGTCAACAACCTGACTGAAGAAAGTAACACCTTTAAAAAATAGACTAACTCAAATGGCAAAAGAGGCTCAAAAAAGCCAAGGAGAAGAATGCCTTAAAAAGCCAAATTTGGCAGACAGAAAAAGAATCTCAAAAGCTCACTGAAGAGAACAATTTCTTCAGAATTAGACTGAAGTAAATGGAAGCTAATGACTTTATGAGAAATCAAGATACTATTAAATAGATCCAAACAAATGAAAAAATAGAAGGCAATGTGAAATATCTCATTGGAAAAACCACTGACCTGGAAAATAGATCCAGGAGAGATGATTTAAAAATTATTGAACTACCTGAAAGCCATGATCAAAAAAAGAACCTAGAAATCATCCTTCAAGAAATTCTCTAGGAAAACTGCCCTGATGTTTTAGAACCAGAGGGCAAAATAGAGGTTGAAAGAATTCGCTGATCACTTCTTGAAAAAGATCCGAAAAAGAAAACTCCTAGGAATATTATAGCCAGGTTCTAGAGTTCCCACATCAAGGAGAAAATATCACAAGCAGCCAAGAAGAAACAATTTTAATATTATGGAAATACAATCAGGGTAACACAGATTCTGGCAGCTTCTATACTGAGGGATCAAAGGGCTTAGAATATGATATTCTGGAGGTCAAAGGAGCTGGGACTAAAACCAAGAATCACCTACCCAGCAAAACTGAGTATAATGTTTCAGGGGAAAATATAGTCATTCAATGAAACAGAGGACTTTCAAGCTTTCTGGATAAAAAAAACAGAGCTGAATAGAAAATATGACATTCAGATACAAGAAGCAAGAGAAGCATGAGAAGGTAAACAGGGAAAAGAAATCCTAAGAAACTTATCAAAGTTGAACTATTTACGTTCCTACATGGAAAAATGATAATTGTAACTTATAAAACTTTTCTCAGTATGAGGACAGGTGAAGGGAATATAAATGTATATATACGTATACATATATATGTATGAATACATATGTGAGTGTGTATATGTGTGTGTGTGTGTGTGTACAGGTACACATAGACAGAGGGCACAGGATCAATTGAATAGGGAGGGATGATACTTAAAAGGTGAAATTGAGAGATGAGAGAGGAATGAGAGGAGATGGAGAGAGACAGAATGGGGTATATTATCTCATATAGAAGAGGCAAGGGAAAACTGATGCAACGGAAGGGAAAAACAAGAAGGCAAAAGGGAATGGGTCAACCTTACTCTCATTGAATTTGGCTTAGGGAGGGAATGATATACACACTAAATAGGGTATCTCACCCTTCAGGAGAGTAGGGGGTAAGGGGATGAGAGGAGGAATGATGGAGGGGAGGGCAGCTTGGAGAGGAAGGCAGCTTGGGTGGGGAGGGTAGTTGGAAGCACACACCCTTGAAAAGGGACAGGGTCAAAGCAGAAAATAGAACAAGTCGGGGGTAGTATAGGATGGAGGGAAACAATACATCCATTATGGAAATGTTTTACATAGCTACACACGTACAACCTATCCTGAACTGCTTATCTTCCCAGTAAGGGTAGGTGACAAGGGAGGAAGGGAAAGAATCTGGAATCCAAAGTTTTAAAATCAAATGTTTAAAAAATATATTATTAATTTTTTTTTTTACATGTACTGGGAAATAAGATATACAGGCACTGGGATAAGGAAATCCATCCTGCCCTACCGGAAAGTGGGAGGAGAAATGGGGGAGGATACAGGAGAGAGCAGATTGGGGGAGGAAGTATACAAAGTGATTGCTGTTTTGGGGTGGTGGGTAGGGGAAAGACAGGGAGAAAATTTGTAACTGAAAATCTTGTTGAAATGAATGATGCAAACTAAAAATAAACAAAATTTAATTTAAAAAATTCAAAATCTTATAAGAACGATCTATAAATCAATGAAAATGATGGCATCAATAGATTATTCTGTCATTAACGACATATCATTTTATATTATGTGATTTAACATAAAAATATCTTGTATTGTCTTAAAAAAAGAAAAAAGAAAAGACTAGTAATTTGATATAGTTTATACGTGTGTGGTTATGCAAAACATTTGCATATTAGCTATGTTACAAGAGAAAATGCAGTACAAAAAATAATAGAGTAAAAAATATTCTTCAAAAAAAGCATATATATATATATATATATATATATATATATATGGATTGGCATAATTTCAAGCTAAGTAACTATATAGGGCCATTCTTTAATACAATCAAAAGTTTATGTCTGCCCAAAATTTATATATATATATATAAATATATACATACATATAAAGATATAAAAGTTTATATCTTTAAAGGATAAGTGGTTAAAGGATATAAACAGCCAATTTTTAAAGGAGAAAACAAACTATTAATAATTTTTTTAAATGTTCAAGCTTGCTAATTAGCAAAGCTGCACAAATAAAAATAACTGAAGTTTGCCCTCAAGTTGGAAAAAAAAAATAAGAAAACCAAAAAAAACCTAATTGCTGTTAGGGTTGTACAGAAACAAATATACACATTCACGGTTGGTGAAACTGCAAACTTATAGGGCTTTCTAGACAGGATTTTGCCATTGTACAGCAAAAATTGCAAAAGCAATTACACTCTTTGAACCAACAATTCCATTGAGGGTATATGCCCTGAAAATATCAGAGTTTGGGGTTTATTTGGGTTTTTTTTTTGCTTTTTGGAGGGCAGTTGGGGTTAAGTGACTTGCCCAAAGTCACACGGCTAGTTTTTGTGTCAAGTGTCTGAGGCAGGATTTGAACTCTAGTCCTCCTGACTCCAGGGCCAGTGCTCTATTCACTGCGCCACCTAGCTGCCCCGAAAATATCATTTTATAAACTGTACAAAGATTTTCACAACTGTATTTTAAGTGACTGCAATAAAGTTTAAATAGTAAATAGTTTAATAAACAGTTTAAAAATAACAAAATTCTTAATTAATTTATGGCAAATTAATGTAATGGAATATTATATAACATGTAAACAAATGTAAAATCAATATAAATGTAACTGTAAAACCAAGAACTAACGTTATTTGCAAAAGAGAAACAATGAAAGATTTCCCAACAAGAATGGAGTCAAGTGAAAGCTGCCTTGCTTTCTATTATTATTTGACATAATACTAGACATGCTACCTATAGCAATAAGAAAAACGAATTAATCAACAATATTTAAAAAACACTTACTACTTGCCAGACTGGGGCAGCTATGTGGCACAGTGGCAAGAGTGTCAGGCCTGGAGTCAGGAAGACTCCTCTTCCTGAGTTCAAATCTGGCTCAGACTAGCTGTGTGACCCTGGTTAAGTCACTTAACCCTGTTTGCCTGTTTCCTCATCTGTAAAATTAGCTGGAAAAGAAAATGGCAAATCATTCCAGTATCTTTATCAAGAAAACTCCAAATGAGGTTATGAAGAGTCAGACATGACTGAAAAACGACTGAACACTTTCTAGACACCTTGCTAGAGATAGAAATATAGGGAATGAAACAATCCCCACTACTAAGGAGCTTACATTCTAATGGAGAAGACAAGAACATTTAAGTATATAGAGAATAAATATTAAGAAAATAAAGACAAACTTGTATAATACTAGATATTTAACATATTTTAACATATTATGTTATGTAATAAATGAGACAGTTTAAAAGGGAGATGACTTACACTTGAAGGAACCAGGAAAGGTTTTATGAAAGAGTGATATTGAGTAGAATCTTGAAGGAAGAAGAGGATCCTAGGAGAGAATCTATTCCAGGGGTTAAGGAGCTAACCAATGCAAAAGCTCAGAGATGGAAAGTAGGACGTCATATATAAGGAACAGAGAGAAGGCCAGGTTGGCCGGATGACAGAGTGCAGAATAAGAGTAATGTAAAATGAGGGTAGGAAGATAGGTTGGGACAGATTGTGAAGGGCTTTAAAACTAAAAAAAGGACTTTTGAGTTTTACTCTAGAGGCAATAGAAAGCAATTAGAGTCGGTGGAGTAGATCTGGTATGGTCAGATGTGCAATTAAGCAGCTGTTCTGTAGAACAGAATGGAATGGGAAGAGACCAGGGCAAAGAAAACATTAAAGAGGCTGCAGCAATGATGAGACCTGTTGGGAAGGAAAAAGTAGCAAGATTAGGCAACTGTTAAGACATAAGGAGAGTAAGAATCTGGGATAATGCTGAGGCTACAAACCTGAGAGAATAGAAGAATGGTGGTGTCTTCCATAGAAAACACAAGTTTAGAGAAAGGGCCAGGTTAGAGGATTTTGAATGTGCTGAGGTTGAGATATCTCTTCAACATACAGTGTGAAATGCCAAATTAGCAATTTCTGATGAAGAATGGAAGCTCAGGGAGAGAAACAGGTTGGAAACACAGATTAGAAGTCACTGGTATAGAGACGATAACTAAAATAAAGGAATTAACATTGAGGTAGGCAAAATTATCCCTATTTGCAAATTATTTGATTTACTTAGAAAAACTCAAAGTATCAATGAAGAAATTAATCAAGATGATTAATATTTTCAGTAAAGTTTTGGGGGGTTTTTTTGTTTGTCTAATCATTTTTCAGTCACTTCTGACTCTAAACAGGTACAAAATAAATCAACAAAAACAGGCTTTTCTAAACAACACTAACAAAAACCAGAATGAAAAAAAGAAAATCCATCCAAAATAACTACAAATTGAATAACAGTTCTGGGAACTACCTACCAAGAAACACAAAGGACTTTCATAAATGTAATTTTTTTTATAAAAATAAAGGAAGACAAAATAACCTGAAAGATAGTCACTGCTAGGCCAGACCAATATAACAACAAAAAAAACTGCCAAATTAATTCATAAATGTATGTAACTATACACATTATTTTACTAAAGAGTTACTTAATGGCATTCAAAATTCATTTGGACCACAAAAGATCAAGGATTTCATAGAAGATGAAAAAAAAAAAAAAAAGTAGGAATGAAGGGGGCCTAGAATTAGCCCAGCACTCAAACTATTATGAAACAGTAATCATCAAAAGTATTTGCTACTGATTAAAAAATAGAAATGTAGATCAGTGGAACAGATCAGACAAACAAGATCTAAAAAGAAACGAACACAATAGCTCAGTGTTCAATAGTCCCAAAAAACCCAAGCTACTGGGGTAAGGGATCCCTGTTTTGTAAGATCTGCAGAAAAAAATTAGAAAATAGTTTAGTAAAAAATAAATTTCAACCATATCTTATACCATCTTACACAACAAAGTACATAAGTAACTTGTAAAATATGTAATATTTGACACATTTAAAAATTAGAGAACAAAATAATGGACCTTTCACAACTATAGGCTGAGTCAGTAGAATTCACCACCAAACAAGGGGCACAAAAAGCAAAATAGATAGTTTGAATTTTATCTTATATTTATTTGCATATGTGGTGTACCAAAACTGTAGAATGTAAACTCTTTGAGGGCGAAGACTATTTATTTCCTTCTGTCCTTGTGTTCCCAAGCCTAGTACAATGCCTAGCACAATGTGTTCCCAAGCCCAGCACAATGCACATAACTATTTAATAAGTTCTTGGTGAACTGAATATACAATTTTTAAAGTAACAAAAAACAAGGCAGCTAGAATAAAAGAAGCTACCAAATGGGGAAAAATAATCTTTGTATGAAATGTCTGACAAAAAGTTAATATCCAAAAATAATAAGAAATAAATCCAAATAAGGCTAAGAGCTATTTCTAACTAGAAAAGTGGTTAAATTATGTAACAATTTGCAAAAGAAGAAAAACAAAGCAAGAATGACCACACTGAAAAATATTTAATATTATTAAGAGAAACACAAATTAAAACAACTCTGAAGTTTCATTTCAAACTCATCAAATTAGCAAAGAGGATAAAAGACAGAATCTACGTGGCAGGGTAAAGAGAAGACAGGCACAATAATACACTGCTGGTAAAGCTGTGAATTGGTCCAACTGTTCTACCAAACAATTTGCAATTATAACAGATAAGCGACTAAACTGTTTGTACCCTTTGGCCCATCAATATACTGGGCATCCACATCAAGGAAAGTCAATGACGGAAAGAAATGTCTCATATATATCAAAATATTCAAAGCAGCACTTGTAGTGGTCAAAAAGAGGTAACAGGTGGTCCATTGATTAGGGAATGACTAGGCAAACTATAGTATATGAATGTAACAGAATATTAGGACATTAAGTAAAATAATGCGAAGGACAAATCCAAAGAAATAAAGGAAAAAATGCATAAGAAATGATGCAGCAAAAAACAAAGGAAAAAAAGGCAGAACCAGGAAGACAACATGTACCAATACAACAATGCAAATTTCTAAAAGAAACCAGAATTCAGATTAAACGCAATTACCAAACTTGTTTCCAAAGAACTACTTCCCTCCTCTCAGTAGAAAAGGAGTAGACTACACTTAAAGACACTGTTCTATGTGGTTGCTCTCTCAGTTGATTTTGCCTGTTTTTGTTTGTTATAAGTGAGAGTTCTAAAGTGGGGAAATAGTACTGGAAAATTATTGTAGTGTAAGAAAAAGAATTAATAAAACATTACAAGAAAAAAAAGCAGAATAACCATCACAGTTATTTCTAAGACATACCTTATTCATAAAATTCATAGGATATATCTGTTTGTCAATGTTTTAAATTGTGTATGATATTAAAAATAAGTGTGCTTGCTAAAAAAAAGTAAGAGGCAATAGGGCTTGCTGGCTAGAGATCCAGCCTTAAAAAACCAGGAAGATGTGGTTTCAAGTCCTGATTCAGACATAAGAGATGTGTGACCCCAAGCAAATCAATTTAACTTTTCAATCTCAGACACTTACTTGCTGTAACAAGTCATTTAACCCCGTTTGCCTCAATTTCCTCATCTGTAAAATGAGCTAGAAAAATGGCAAACCATTGCAATATCTCTGCTAAGAAAAGTCCAAATGGGGTCACAAAGAGTCAGACAATATGGAAAACAACTAAACATTATATTATATTTTTATTCATTTTGTTCATCATTTCCCAGTTATATTTTAATTGGATTCAACCTCGCTCAGGAGTTTTGAATGCCACAATTTGACACCTCTGCTCCACACAACTCTTTAAAAATATGAGATGTAGAGAAGGTACTAATCTCCACTGGTAGGACTTTCCTTGTCCAGGAGTTTCTCATATCAAAATCACATGTCCCTATTAACAAGATATTGAACACCTTAAACTCAAGCAATCTAACACTAACAATAACTTCAAAGGAGCATCAGTAGATCAAAAAATAAACTAGTCTGCTCACTGTTACCTAACAAATTTTGTTCATTCCTGTCCACAGGTCTTTGATAAAATCATTCCCCAAACACACCTGGAATATAACCTTGACTTGCCTCTTCACTTCATAAATCCTACAGACCTTTCTGGCCCTCTTCCTCCATGACACTTTCCCGACCCATGGCAGCCCCTCCTCTCCCCTCTGAGCTCTTCATGCCCTTGATTGTCTATACCACTGATAAGATCATAAAACTGGGAGTTAGAAGAGACCTTAGAGCTCACTTAGAGCTCTACAATCCCTTCGTTTTACAGATGAGAAACAGGCCCCAAAGGAGCAAGTGACTTTCTCAAGTAATAATACTAACTGACATTTACATGGTACTTTATAATTTGCAAAGCATTTTACATAGATTATTTCATTTGAATCTTATAACAATAGGTATTATCTTCGTTTCAGAGACAAGGAAGAAGGGAAACAAATAAGCATTTATACAGCCCCTATGCACTGGCACAGTTGCTAAGCACTTTGGTAAATATCTCATTTGACCTTCACAACAACTTTGTAAGGTAGCTGCTATTATTATTCCCATTTTAGAGTTGAGGAATCTGAGGCAAACAAAGGCTAAGTGACTTACCCAGGGTCACAGAACTAGTAAATGTCTGAGGTAGGATTTGCACTCAGGTGTTCCTGAATCCAGGCCCACGGTCCTATCCCATTACACCACTAGCTACCTCAAGAATAAGGGAACTGAGACTAAATCAGTTAGATAATTTGCCCATAATCACAGAACTACCAAATGTCAAAGGCAGAAAACTGTCAGGAAAACCTGAGGTCAAGTCCCACACTATGTTATGGTACCTCTCAATTTTTTCCCAACACCAGTCAGGAAGTAGTTAGGCTTGGATCCAAATACTGGTCCATCTAACTCCAAACTATAGGAACACAACATCATAGATTTAAAGTAGGAAAGGACCTCAGAGGTACTCTGATCCCAGGAGGAAAGCAAGACCTAGAGAGATCAAATGACATGCCTAAAGTCATCCAGTGATAGAGAAAGACTTTGAAACCAGGATCTCTACCTCCAATTCTAGCACTCTTTCTATGGTACCATGCTGCCTCCCAAATCTAATGTTCTTGTCACTTTTCCACACACCATATACTGTCCTGTATTGGAGGTTACCTTCATTGTCTATAATATACGGTCTTCTTAACTAGAAGATAAGTCCCTTGGGAAAAAAGGAATAGATTTTATACTTCTCTGTATCCAGCTTAGCAAGTAGTATAATGCTCAGTAAATATCTGTGCAAGTTCTCACCCCACTGACCTAGGCAGCCTCAAAGCACTGTCAGAGTGTGCTACCAGCCACCTACATGTGATCATTTTATTCTGAAAGCAGTGCAGTGTTTTATTTCTTCTGTCAAGTCTTTATTTTGGCATCCCAAATAGCACAAGGCTGCAAATACACAATTTAGAAGATTTGATCAGTTTCCATCTCTTCTGCTTTTCATACACTACAAACTGGTGCCCAATTAGAAAGAGAAAAGAAATTCATGAGACTAGAGAAAAAGAAAAAGGGCACACTCAATAGAGACAAAAGGCACAGAAAATTATTGTAAGAAAGATCTAATGAATACCAAGTGCTCACTGGGGGCTTACTATATATTTAGTACTTTACTCAGTCCCAGAAAAGATAAAGTAGTATAAAGCATGCTCTAACAGTAGCATCTGAGCTCCAGAAACTTCTATCTTATTTGAAGAGACAATCTCTTTGAAATAAAAGTGAACACAAGTCAGGATATAATTTAGTGCTAAATCTGGGTACACAGATAAGTGTCTAAAAGACTCAAAGACAAAGATACTTCAGATAGGGATAGAACAATCAGGGAAGGATTGTGGAAGAGGTAAAACTTGATCCTTAAAAGATAAGTAGGGGGGCGGAGCCAAGATGGCAGCATAGAAGCAGCAAGGATTTGCAGCTCCCACAAAGCCACCTCAAATACCCATAAAATATGACTCTAAACGAATTTTAGGGCTCTAAAACTCACAAAAATACAGAAAAGACATCTCTCGCTGAAGGCAGCTCGGCAAGTGGGGCTCATCACAGCAGGCTGGCAGCTGAAACTAGCCCAGCCTGAAACTGTGGCCTGGCCCCAAGGCAGCCAGGAGAAGCTGCAGCTGGAGTCTTCAGGAGAGTGGATCAGCAGCAGCTGTGGCAATTTCCAGATTTATCAAGCCAGGAAAAATAAGGACTAAGAGAAAGGTCAGTGGAATTCAGTGGGGGAGAAAAGAGGTCCAGCCGAATTGCCCCCAGGGCAAGGAAGCAGTGGGAACAGCAATAGCAGCAGAAACTGCAGCACCTGTCTCCACCCAGCTGCTTCAGAGAGCTCCTGGCCTGCAGACTGTAGGGGGGCCAAGCACTTGATCAGAGGCCAAGTGCTCTTGAGTTGAGCAGCCTGGATTTGGTTCATGGTCTTGGGTGGTGGTCACTTTCAGCAAGCCAAAGCTGGTGGGGGCTGCAGCACCCCCCTAGTACCTCTGGCAGCTGTGAAAACCCCAGCAATTTGGGACAGAGCTTTCCCCACTGGAAGCAGAGTTCCACAGAGCTAAAAAAAAATCAAGCAATTAACTGACTGGTCAAAATGAGTAGGAAAAGGAAGCATAGTAAGAACAGCAACCAAAGGCTAGAATCCTTTTTTGGGGACAAAAAAGATCAAGGCATAGAACAGGAGGAAGACAACATACACAGCACTCCCACACCAAATGCTTCCAAGAAACATGAAGATTGCCTACAAGCCATAGATCAACTTAAAAAGGACTTTGAAAACCAAATAAGAGAAGTGGAGGAAAAATTGGGAAAAGAAATGAGAATGATGCAAAAAAATCATGAAAACAGGGTCAACAACCTGACTGAAGAAAATAATACCTTAAAGAACAAATTAATTCAAATGGCAAAA
>CM053595.1:108024723-108040858 GCA_028646575.1 Pseudocheirus occidentalis | reverse complement strand
CTCTTATCTGGTTTTCAAAGTCCTTTTTCAGTCGATGCATAGCTAGTAGGCATTCTTCCAGTGTCTTGGAAGCATTTGGTGAGGGAGTTTTGACTGAGCTGTCTTCCTCCCGCTCCATGCTTTGGTCTTTTTTGTCCAAAAAAAAGGATTCTAGGGTTTTACTGCTGTTCCTAGCTTGCTTCCTTTTTCTCATGTTGGCCAGTCTATTAATTGCTTGGTTTTTTAGCTCTGTGGAACTCTGCTTCCTGGAGGGGGAAAGCTCTGTCCCAAATCGCTGGGGCCCTCACAGCTGCTGGGGCTCTTAGTGGGGTGCTGCAGCCCCACCTCCCAGCCTTGGCTCACTGAAAGCGCACCCCAGGACCACCACTCAAGACCCTGATCCAGATCCAGGCCACTCAACGCAAGAGCCCTTGGCCCAGATGGATCGCGTCAGCCTCCCTGCTATCTGCAGGTCGACGGCTCTGAAGCAGCCCAGTGGGGGCTGCGGCTCTCAGACGTTCCTGCTGTTACCACCGCTTCCCACTGCTTCCTTGCCCTGGGACCAGTTTGGCTGGACCCCCTCTTCTCCCCAGTTAGCAAAATCCACTGACCTTTCTCTTAGCCTTTTTTTCTTCTGGCCTGATAGATGTGGTAATTGTGCATCCAGTGCAGTTGATCTGCTCTCCTATAGACGCGGCTCCCCGCCCCATTCCCCAGGGCCTGAGCCTGCTGGGGTTTTGGCCACGAGTCCCAGACTGCTGGGAAGAGCCCTGCCTGCTGTGCTGCCTGTAGCAACAGATGTGCTTTCTGTCTTTTGGAGAGTTTTGGAGCTTGAAAATCTGATTAGCGTCCCATTTTATGAGTTTTTTAGCATGTGTGTGTGGGAGCTCTGGTGCTTTGCTGCTTCTATGCTGCCATCTTGGCTCCGCCCCACTGAGCATAAGATCTCTTGGGAAAAGATTTGTGGTGCTTGCACAGATGGTGCTCCAGCTATGCTAGGATGTTGATCTGGATTTCAATGTTTGGTACTGAGTCACCAAAAGTCATTGGAACTCACTGTATGATTCTTCAGCAAATATTAGCAATGAAGATGCTGCCACAAGAGTTACAAAAAGTAATGAAAAGCGTCATAAATTCTGTCAATTTTGTACAGGCGAGCACTTTAAACAGTCGACTGTTTTTGCAACTGTGCAACAAGTTGGATGCACTGAACGATGCGTTGCTATTTCACACTGAAGTGAGATGGTTGTCGAGAGGAAAAGTTTTAAAACATGTTTTTGAGCTTCATGATGAACTCAAAACATTTTTTAATCAGAAAGCAAGACTGCAGTTGGAAGCACTTTTCAGTGATAAAAGTGAACTGCAGAGAATACCTTACTTGGTTGACATCTTTGCCATCTTGAATGAGTTAAATTTATCACTGCAAGAACCAAATGTAACATGCCTCGATTTGTCTGAAAAAGATCTGATCATTCTAAATGAAACTTCAGCTTTGGCAAAAAAAAAAATTGGATGAAAATAAAATTTACATGTTGCCTATCTTATCTGCTTTCTTTGAGGAACATGACATTGAACCAGACAAAAGCATTATGATGAGAATTTCTGTGAAAGAACACTTGCATATGCTTGCAGATGAAATTTCATCATACTTTCCAAATCTACCTGACACCCCATTTGCACTTGCCAAAAGCCCATTCACAGTCAAAGTCGAAGATGTTCCTGAGACAGCACAAGAGAGTTCATTGAACTTATTAATAGCGATGCAGTGAGAACTGATTTCTCTATAACGCCAGTTATAAAATTCTGGATCAAGTGTTTGCAGTCATATTCTGTTCTGTCTGAAACTGTGTTGCGCCCTCTTCTTCCATTTCCAACAACATATCTTTTTATCAAATCTAAATACAGAAGTAGAACTTGTGGAAGATGATCTTCATTGTTCTCTTGCAAAGACTGCCTCGAGAATTTCTGATCTGGTGAGAAAGAAGCAATCTCAACCTTTGCACTGACATTGGTTTTTTATGCATATTGTCACAAAATGTAGCAATGTAGTTTACTGTTGTTATATTAAGACTCTTACCCATGCTACATCATGATTCAAGACAAAATTTTGTTTATTTGTAATTAGAAATATATATTTCATAATATAATTACATATTGTTTTTGTGATTAATCACTATGCTTTAATTATGTTCAATTTATAACAATGAAAATACATCCTGCATATCAGATATTTACATTACAACTCACAACAGTAGCAAAATTACAGTTATGAAGTAGCAACAAAAATAATTTTATGGTTGGGGGTCACCACAACATGAGGAACTGTATTAAAGGGTCACAGCATTAGGAAGGTTGAGAACCACTGATTTAGATCATTTTACAAATTGCCTGTGTACAATTTACAAACAGGCCTGTGAGAGAAATGACATTAAATAACCATTTATCAAGTGCCTACTATGTGCCTGGTATTTACATTCTACTAATGGAAAAGTTTTTACATAGACACATATTACATCTACACAAAATAGTTACAAAAGTTTTTTTGTTGGTTTTGTTTTTTGATAGGAGAGTAAGGACTGGGGAGGTCAGGAAAAGTCCTATGCGAAGTAGCACTTTTCTGAAGGAGCACAGTAGGAATTCCAAGAGGTGAAGGAGAGGAAGGAGAACATACCAGACTCGGGAAACAACTTGTACAAAGGCCCAGAGAGACCACCCCTCCTATGGACATGTTCAAAGGGTTCTAGGTTGTTGAGATGGGGGCCAGGCCCTTTGAACATACCCAAGTAAAAGTTGAGCCCCTCATCCCAAATTGCCTCCCACCTCTTCAACCCTTCCGATATGCACAAGATCATAAAGTAGTTAGGTGATCTTGTCTCAATATCTTCCGCAGCTTCTGGAGTGACCTCTTACATATGCGCTCTAGTATTTGTTGTATAAACTACCTGACGTCTATGGATAACGAAAAAAAGGCAACATTTCAATACATGCCTGCCTGTGTTTTTTATTTGGTCAACAAACATATTAAATTTCCAAGTTATATTTTTCCTTCCATAGTCCAAAATGCTTTTGCTCTTGAGTAGAATGCAACAAAGGCTGGAAAGGAACAGACATAACTATTATGCCTAGTGGGAGAGGGGGTGGCGTATAGGTGGATCCCCTAGGTATCTCACGAAGAAACCCTATTCCAGCTCTGAAAAAATCCTGTCCATAGTTTATGTCTCGCTCTACATCCGCCTGCCAGGGCACAGTCCCTGGGACGACTCGTGCCTGCTCTCCTAGGCCTGGGATCCCGTACAATCCCTGGAGGGAGGGACCGAAGAACCGGTTGGAAGAGGAGTGCACCAAGTCTCAGAGTGGTCTAGCGGACGGGAGTGAGTGGCGGAAAAACTACAGCTCCCAGAGGCCTTCAGGACGATGCCCAAGGCGATTGCTTAACAACTTCATTACTAAGAAGCTCACCAGCCAATGGAGAAGAAAGCTTCGTCCAGACTTGATTTCCCCGAGACCAATAAAAATAGGCGGGCGTTTTCTTCTTGCTTGGAAAAAAAAAAAAAACGACTAAAAAACGGGGAAGTTTTTAATTGTTTCCGTCTAAGCTCGTGGAGACGCCAGGATTGTGACTGGAAAATACCGCTAATTCACACAAAGGAAAACGTCCAGTTTAAAACCAAAAAAACTCCAAAGAGACCTCCCCTTGGGCGTATGCCCCTCCCCATTCTACTCTCCTCCTCCTGCTTCCGTTACGTCCTGTACGTGCTAGCGGCGGGCGGGGCCAGGGAGGCGGGGCGCGGGAGCCCGGGGCGGGGCTCAGCCTCGTTGTGGAACGAGTTGTAATCCATCATGGCGGCCGAGGGGGTTGGTGTCTTTGCCTGAACAGCAGCGCCGGAGCCGGTGGCCGTGTACCCGCAGCTAAGGTTCCCTCCCGGCCCCCGGCCTCCGCCCCCGCCGCTGCAGCCCCGCTCCCCAGCTGGGAGGGGGAGAGACAGAGAGACAGAGGCAGAGTGAGGCAGGCAGAAGGGGAGGCAGGTTGGCAGGGAGAGAGCGGGCGGACGCTCGGGAGCTCCGGGGGACATGACTGACTGACCATTGGCTGGAGTGGGAGACCCGAGGGAGGAAGGACCGTCGAGCCGGGGGCGGCTGGTGTCTCCTGGCCTAGTTTCTTCCTTCTCCACCCCGAGGACTGGGCAGCTCCTCCCCTCCCCCCCACCCGCCTCACGGGCATCTCGGTGACTCCTGCCCGACCCCGGCTTTTGGGGTATCGGGGGAGGCGGGACTCTCCAGTAGGGTCGTACCCCCACTCCGGTGCCTGGGGCTCCCCCGCCGGCCCCTCCCCGGTGGGAGACGAATGTGAGCGAGAGAACCAATCTCCTTCCTTCCCCTGCTGACCCCTCTGCTCCCCTAGATTCTTCTGTTTCATTCCTTTTTTTTTAAAGGTTCCCCAGCTCTGCCACTCACTTTTCCTTCTCCCCACCACCTTTTTATCCCTTCCCCAGAAGGCTGCCAAGTTTTCCTTTCTGTCCCGGGTTTAGCTTCTCCCCGGTGCCACCCATTCAAACACTCTTCCTTATCTATTTGCTTTCCCTTCCTTCCTCCCTCCCTCCTCCTTCCCCCTCCCTCCCCCTTCCCCCAACCTTGCCAACCTCTAATGCCCTGAGTCTTTTTCTATGTCACCCAAGGCCTTATTAGGCTCTAGACAGCCCCAAACTTTAATGCAAAGGAAAAGCCTGGGTTGGTTCCACAGGCCCTTTAAAAAAGCTGACTTGAAATTGCTGGCAATGCATTCCTTGAGTGACTGACTGCTAGTGTAAATCTGTTTGTGAAGTCTGGGTGACCCTGCTCAGTTTTCCGGAGAGAAGTAGCAGCCAGATTGGCAGGAAATTTGTCAAAGATGAAGAAACCAAGATAGGGTTTGGGCGACTTTCACAGGAAAAGTTTCAGAGCCTGTGTCCAGATCCTTCTGTCAAAGACCATTCCTGGTTTTTTTCTGATAAGCAGAGACCCAGAAACAGCTACACTTCTGTCTTTGTTTGGAAATCTAAAATGACATTGGCATACCTGACCGTTTTAGACTTAATACTCCATGCAGATACTTGACTCTCAAGAGGGATGCAAAAATTACAGTGAGAAAAGTGCATTCCTTGTGCATATTTTTTCAAATGGCTTCACTTTTGGAAAGAAACTAATTCCTGTCCAACAAGTAAAAGACATCCAAATCAGTAGACATTTTGATAACATTATAGTTGTATTGATCAAACTGATAAACTAAAATTGGAACTCCTCTTTACCTGAGTGGACTACGAAGCCTGTTTTATACCTGGTTTTGGGAGAATTCTCTTGTGATTGACTTCAGTAAGTGATTTCTTGGGAATGTGAATGTGAAAACCAAATTATACTATTGTCATTCTAAGCTATTGGACCATTCTGGAAGATCTGAAACCTTCTTCTGGAAAGGGTTGTCTTATTATTCCTTTATGGGGCAGCAGCCTGGAAAAGTCCTTGGGGACCAGAGAAGGCCAAGTTTGCCTGCCCTGCACTTTATCAAAGGAGCAGGGAAGAAGGAATCATCAAGGCATGGGGGTCCACACTGCAATGTTTTTGTGGAACATGGTAAGTGCTTATTAGTATTGCTCAAATTAATGTTTATCATAGAGACTTTGCTAGGATGTTAGAATTAGAGCACAACAAGATTTTTCTGATTCAGACTTCAAATTTGAAAATTTAGAAAACTAGGAGATATATATATATATATACACACACATAATATATATATGTATATTCCTCTTAGTATAATTCCTTATATTCCTTAGTAGGCTCTTAGACTCATTTTGTATGAGGAAAAGTTTATGACTTGATGTTGTGCAAAATCTCATAGTTTTATTTGTTTCCTACTCTTCAGATAACTTTCTGTGTCACGTTGGGTGAATCATTTCCCCACAATATGGGCCTTAGTTTCTTTTTGTAAAATGAGAGGATTGGACTAAATGATCGCTAAGACCTAGTTTATGTCTAATAAATCTATGATTCAGTGATAATATATACCTTGCACAAATGTCACTTGCATAGAGTAGGTGCTTATTAAATGCTGGTTGAATGAACAGATATAAATTCTTTTTATCTAACATGAGTGCCAATCATTTTCTCTTAATAATGTTTTTCTGATTTTCAGTGTGTTTGAAATGACATTTATGAAAAGTTGTCATTGGAATTTTTAATGTATTGTTTTTTTTGTCCAATTGTCTGTGTGGGCTTATAGCTTGCTTCTAGTAAGCCGTTTTAGTTAAGTTAAAGCAAACAACCAACTTAGATTGATACCTCTTTGCAGGGAACAGTTATTTAACTTATGAACTCAGCGTTCTGTTCATGGTTCTGTTATGAAGAATAGTATTTGTGAGGTCTTGTGACCTGATGTGACCTATTATTATTAAAATATTTAGTGATGCAGGACCCTAGTCATCAAATTCTTAAAGTGTTCAAGTCATATACTTGTAAAATTCAAGTAAGGGACTAAGTTACTAAATCGGAATAACTTTGATGTATTGAGAACTTTTTAAATTAATAACTGCACATGACAATTGAAATGTAAACATGACCCAGATTAATGAAGTTGTTAGTATTTCCCTAGTGGGCATTTAGTCCAAGGACCTTTTTTAGCCAGGATGTATTCAAGGTGAAGAAAAAGAGATGAAGATTAACTAATCTTATGAGTACTTTAATTTTTTTTTTTTTTGTCTTTTTGGAGGGGGGAAGGCAGGGCAATTAGGGTTAAGTGACTTTCCCAGGGTTACACAGCTAGTAAGTGTTAAGTGTCTGAGGCCAGATTTGTACTCAGCTCCTCCTGACTCTAGGGCTCTAGTCATTGAGTACTTTAAAATTTTTAGCAGCATGGTATGGTGCAATGAGTGCTGAATTTGGAGTCTGAGGATCTTGGTTCAAATCCCAGCTTTGTACTGACTATGTGATCTTGTTAAAGTCATTTAAACTCTTTGGGCCTCAGATTTCTCATCTCTAATGTTAGGGGGTTTGACTAAATGACTTCAAATCTCCAATCTGTGACCTAATTAGAAATTTGAATTTTAATCCTTCTTAAGTTTCTTGAAAAAGCCCCAAAATTGAATTAAATTTTAGTCCAGTTGACAGGCAAATTTGGTAATATTTAAAATAATTGCTCATTATGATTTCTCCTCTCTTTCACCCTCTGCACCACCTCCTTCCTTTTAAAAGTTCATTTTTAAATATGTTGTTTACAAGTGATTTAATTAAAATTTTTTTTTTCAATTGACAAAAATCATTTTCTCTGTCTTACCTCCCCAAGTTGAGAAAGAAAGAAAAATAATTAGGAAAAACAACTTGACTATATATATTATAAACATCAATAGTTAAATGAAACAGATTTCCACATTGGCTGTGTCTCCCATTCTGCACTCTGAATCCATTACCTCTTTATTAGGAGGTGGAGAGCATGTTTCATCATGAGTCCTCTGGAAGTCATAGTTGGTCATTCTGTTGGTTAGGAGTCCGTAAGTCTTTCAAAGTTCTTTGTCTTTACAATATTATCATCACTGTTAAATTGTTGTTTTTGTTCTGCCTACTCTCTCTGCTTCAGTTCTTGCAAGTCTTCCCAAGGTTCCTGTGAAATTATCTCCTTCATTATTTCTTAGAACACAATAGTATCCCATTTTGATTGTGGACTCAGTGTAGTTAGTCTCTGTGACTGAGTTGCCAAGAGTATGGATCAGTTCTCTGCTGCTAATTTTGGCCTAATAGTTCACACCAAGAAAACAGGTTCTCTACCAGCCAGCACCTATCCATGGAAACCATTGGTTATAGCAAATGGAGAAATTTTGAATGCTGTGAATAAGTTCACTTTACCTTGGCAGTATTCTTTCCAGGGATGTACACACAGATCATGAAGTTGACACACTCATTGCCAAAACTAGGTCCGTATTGGAAGGTTCCAAAGGAAAGTGTTGGGGAGAAGAGTTATTAAACTGCCCACCAAACTGAAGGTCTACAGAGCTGTTGTGCTGACCTCGTTGTTGTATGCCTATGAAACCTGGTCAGCCTAATGGCACCAAGCCAGGGAACTGAATTGCTTCTGTTTGAATTGTCTTAGGAAGATTGTGAAGATCACCTGACAGGATAAGGTACCAAACACTGAGGTCCTTTCTTAAGCTGAGCTGCTAAACATTTGAAACTCTACTGCAGTTTGCTGACCAAGTTGAATGCCAAATGTACATTTGTCTAAAAGACTGTTTTATGGAGAACTCTTAGAAGTCAAGGGCTCATATGTAGGTCAGAAGAAGTGATACAAGGACGCTTTCAAGGTCTCTCTGAACTTTAGAATCGATTGTGAGATGGAGTTGCTGTCACAGAACTGCACAGCATAGTGTGCTCACATCAAAGAAGATGCTGTGTTCTTTGAAACAGAATTGCAGTAGTTTGAAAGAAATGTGATTGATATGTGAACATTAGAGGCTCTCCACTCCAAATGTTCATGTGGACTATTTGTGCCTGACCTGTGGTAGAACCTTTCAAGGTCATATTGGTGTGATCAGCCACAGTTGGACACACTGTACCTTGACCCCA
Organism: Pseudocheirus occidentalis; assembly: GCA_028646575.1. NCBI lineage: Eukaryota > Metazoa > Chordata > Mammalia > Diprotodontia > Pseudocheiridae > Pseudocheirus > Pseudocheirus occidentalis. Next base: position 108,032,293 of record CM053595.1, on the reverse strand, counting down.
ACATACTGATGTCATTTTGGTCCTCTTTGAGAATGAAGGACAAAAACTAGTCATTTCATCTCATATGCCATAACTTGTTTAACCATTGCCCATTTGGTGGGCATCCCCTCAGTAGCTAATTTTTTCCTACTCTAAGAAGTGCTGCTCCAAATATTTTTATACATCCTCAGAGTTCGTTTTGCTTAGAACTTTTCCATCCCGTAATTTACCCTCTCTATTATTCTCTCCTCTCCTTCTCCTTTCCCTCCTCTTTCTCTTTTGAATGAAATATATTTTGGTTCTCAACTATGTGTGTCAGTTAATAAGTAAGCATTTATTAAGTGTCTACTTTTTATAAGTTCATAAATGTAATGCAGGGCACTGTGCTAGTTATCGAGAATACAAAGTGTACTTTTCCCTTTTAACAGTTCAGATAAGTGTGAGAATCTAATATCTGTTTTTCCCCCCAATTCTTCCTTCTTGTTTGTATAGACTTCTGATTGTGTACCCTTTTACTTGTGTGATGATTATGTGAAATTATTTCCCCCATCCTTCCTCTACCCTTTACACTACTAGTGTATTTTTCTTCCTTTCCTTTTCCAATCTTTTTAAAATATCATCAAAGCAGAGCTGAACAACTTCCAGGTCTTTTATCTGATTAGACGCCCCCTATGATACCTGATGATAGGATTCCTCCCCACCCATTAGAGAGGAAACACTTTATTCCGGGAAGCAGCTAGGTAGTGCAATGAAGAGGGCCTAGTGAGATTCATGAAACTATCAGTTCAAATCCAGTTTGAGACATTTGCTAGCTGTATGACTCTGGTCAAATAACTTAATCTTAGTTTACTTAGCTGTAAAACTTTTTGAGTCCCTACTTGGCAGGGTTATTGTGAGAATCAAAAAAGATATTTGTGAAATACTTAGCGTAGTACCTGGCACATAGTAGATGCTTAATAAATCCTTCTTTCCTTCATCATGGCTTGGTCGTTTTTTACCTTTTTATGTTTCTTTTGATGCTATGCAGCTTTGGTCTCTTTATCAGGAATGCTAGGAAGCTCTCTAATACATTAGTGGTTCTTTTTTCCCCTCTAACATTTTTTTTTCCGCTTTTTTTCCCCTTTTTTGGGTGGGCAGTTGGGGTTAAGTGACTTGTCCAAGGTCACACGGCTAGTTTTTGTGTCAAGTGTCTGAGGCTGGATTTGAACTCAGTTCCTCCTGATTCCATGGTCGTTGCTCTATTCACTGCACCACCTAGCCGCCCCTTTTCCCCTCTAACATTATATTCATTTTTGCGGGGGAAGTTATTTTGACTTTAAGCCTGTGTACTCTTCAGTATAATATTTGAATTCTTTCTTTTTAGCTGCTTGCAGTACTTTTTCTTTGACCTGGAAGGTTTGGGTTTTATTTGGCTATACTGTTCCTAGAGTTTTTTGGGGGTGGGCACTTTCAGGAGGTAACCAGTAGATTTTTTTTTTGTTTCCATTTTGCCATTTGGTTCCAAGAAATGTGGGCAGTTTTCTTTTATAACTTCTTGGAGTAAGATATTTAGGCTCTTTTTCTTGGTCATTATGACTTTGAGGTAGTCCAGTGATTCTTAAATTATCTCTGCTCAATTTGTTTTCCAGGTCAGTTTTTGATATGAGATACCTTATATTTTATTTTTATTGAGATTGGGAGGGTAACAGGAGGAAAATCATTCTGGCAAGCTGTGTGGAGGATGGACTGGAGTGGGGAGGGACTTGAGGCATGGAGGCCAGTGGGGAGAGTTTTGCATATGTGATACAAGATGTTATGGGAACCTGAGCTAAGGTGGTTTGTGTAATTAGACAGAAGGGATTGTATATAAGAAAGTCTGTGGAGGTAGAAACAGTTTGATTTTGCAACTGATTGGATATATGGGTTGCAAGAATGATAGCTAAGATTGACACCAAGGTTATGGACCAGGCTGACTGGAAGGATAATGGTATCCTTGAGAGAAATAGGGATGTTCAGAAGAAGATGGGTTTTGGAAGAAAATGAGTTCTTTTTTGGATATGTTGAATGTGAGATGTCTCTAGGACATCTTGTTTGGATAAACATACCGTAGACAGTTGGTAATGTGGGACTGAAGCTCAGGAGAGATATTGTGACTAGGTACATAAATATAGAAATTATGGACAGAGAAGTGATAAGGTCATCAAGGGAGAGTATAGAGAGAGAAGGGAAGATGACTCAAATCAGAACCTTTGGGGAGTGTGATATGGATCGTAAACCAATCAAAGAGACTGAGAAGGAGTGGTCAGAAAGGTAAGGGGAGAAGGAGAGAGAATAGTAACAGAAGAGGAAGAAGAGGAAAAAATATTCAGGAGGAGAGGATGATCAATAGTGTCATGTGAAGGAGAGGTCAAGAAGAATGAGCACTGAGGAGAGGCCATCAGATTTGGCCACTGAAGGCTCATTGGTAACTTTGGAGAGTAGTTGAGATCAGAAGCGAGATTACAAGTCAAGTCAAGTCAACAAGCAATAAGTCCCTACTATGTGCCAGACGCTTGTGCTAAGTACTAGGGATAAAAGATTGTGTGGTTGTTGTGTTTGTCCTCCTTTCTTGAAGAGGACCATGACCTCAGGTTGATGATGACATGACTTACAGTTGACTGCTTTGAGTGAGGGAGGCTGTGTAAAGTTACCAGCCTCACTTTCTCCTCCAGAGCCATCTGGGTCCAGTGGCCAGATATCAGTCTGGAAGACTGAAGATGACCCAGGATGCAATGGGAGACCTTGACACTGTTAAGCCAAGGTCTTTTCAGGTTCTCACTTTGAGTAGGGCAGTGTCCATTCTGTGAATAGGCCTCTTTAAGAAGTGAGTCAAAGGATGGCCCCTTTAATAAAAAAAGAAAAATCAAACTGGAAGGGCAAGACCCTAAGGGTTGCAGGCCAAAAGAGAAACAGTTATCATTTACATTCATTCTGAACTAGGAGGGCCCTCAAATAAGCAGTAAGTGGTGCTTGGGCAGGGACTTATTGTTATTCAATCCTTGAGATTCAGAGTGAATTGAGTTTAAGGCTTGGTCTTTGAGAAAGAAACCAAGCCTATAAACCCTAAATTAACTAGGTTGCATTTGGTCCTCAAAAAATTTGCCTTCTTTTGGACAGAACACCCTCAGGTAAGAGAGGGGGAGGGAAGAAAATAAAAAAAACAGTACCTGACATCTGGGAATTTACAGTTTAATGGGTTAGACTGTGTGCAAACTAGATATAAGCTGGGTAAACTGGATGGTTTTAGAAGGGAGGCAGAAGCAGCAAAGGGTTGAGGGGTGAGAGGAGAGGAAGTGGAGGCAATGAATAGAGACAGCTTTTGTGGTTGAGAATGTTATTTTTCCCTAATCCTTTTGAAATTGTCAGTGTAATACAGCTCTAATCAAAACATATATCTTTTATTTCAACTTAAGCAAAATCAATGACCATATTTCTGGCTTAACTGAAAATAATTTTTATTCTGGATGTCTTAACAGACATCTCAAGATACACATGTCCAGAATAGAACTCATTACCTTTCCCCAAAACCTAACCTTCTAAGACTTGCCCACTTCTGTCCAGGCCATCATCACTCTTCTTGTCACCTGTTTTGCATCCTTGGTATCATTAACTTTTCACTCCTAATATTTAGTCAATTGCCAGATCTTTTTTCTGTTTCCACAATATCTCTTGCATCTACTCCCTTCTCCTTTAAAAATTAAAAAAAAATTGTCAAGCATTTATTTTTTTCTCCCTTTTATCTCCCCCCCAAAAAACCATAACAAAAAATGAATACAACCTTGTCTCTGCCCCCCACTCCCCACAAAAAATTAGTGTTTTTTATAGTTTTGATAAAGTATAAATTTTTTGATTCAGCTCACTTTGCATTAGTTCATACAAATCTTCCCAGGTTTCTCTGAAACCATCTCATTCTTAATCCCTTACTGTATAATAGTTTTCCATTATATTCACGTCCCATAATTTGTTCAGCCATTCTCCAGTTGATGGACATACCCTTACTTTTTAGTTTTTTGCTGCTACAAGAAGAACTGCTATAGATATTTTTGTACATAGAATCCTTTTCCTTTTTCTTTGATATCTTTGGGGTATAAACCTAGTAATCATATGACTAGATCAAAGAGTATGCAGTTTAGTTTTTTGGTCTGGTCCCAAATTGCTTTCTAGAATGGCTATACCAGTTCCCAGCTCCACCAGTACTATATCAGTTTGCCCTTTTTCTTACAGCCCTTTCAGCATTTATAATTTTCCTTTTTTGGTCAACTTTTCAAATCTTATGTTTGTGAGAGTTGTTTTAACTTGTATTTCTCAAATTATTAGTGATTTATAGCAATGATGTCAAACAAGTAGAAACTAAACTGTACGTAAGAATCTTTGTGGGTAGAATTTTGACTTAGAAAACCACATATTAACATTATCTGTGTTCTTTTGAATTTTATTTTGGTAAGTATTTTTCATTTACATTTCAGTTTGGTTCTAGCTGTACTCAGAGGCTAGACCAAGCATGGGGAACCTGCAGCCTTAAGGATTTGTTTTTTAAAATTTGAATTCAGTCAAAAGACCACACTTAAGGATTTAGAGGGTTACATGTGGCCTTAACGCAGCAAGTTCCTTACCCCTGGGCAAGACCATGTTTGATCCCCCTGAGTTAGAGCATTTTTCCATATGACTTTTGATACTTTAGATTTCTTTCTTTGAAAACTGCCTGTTCGTATCCTTTAACTATGTCAATTGGCAAGTGGTACTGATGCTTACAAAAGTGAATCAGGACCATATATGCATTTTGGAAACAAGACCTTTATCAGATAAACTTGCAACTAAGATTTTTTTCCCCAGTTAATTTTCCCTTCCAATCTTAGCTATGTTGGATTTGTTTGTGCAAAACCTTTTAATTGTATGTAATCAAAATTGTCTTTTATCTTCTCATATTCTTTTCACCCTCACCTTACTCTCCTCCACATATTTTGTGATCCAGTGACACTGGTCTCTTTGTTGTTTCTCACACAAGGTACTCTTATCTCTTGACTCTACATTTTCAGTGGCTGCTCTTCATGCCTGGAACTCTTTCCACATTATGGCTTCCCTAGTTTCCTTCAAGTCTTAGCCTCTTCAAGAAGCGTTTCCCCCTCCTTAATGTTAGTGCCTTCCCTGAGATCATCTTGGTTTATCCTGAATGTATCTTATTTGTTTGCATGTCTCCCCTGTTAGACTGTGAGCTTCTTGAGAGCAGAGACTGTTTTTTGCCTTTTTTTCATATTTCTAGAACTTAGCACATAGTAGACATTTAAAATGCATCTTGACTCTTCCATTCTCTTTACTCATAGAATCAGTGTGTGTGTGTGTGTTGTGTTATGTGTGTGTGTCTGTGTGAATTCCTAGTTGAGGTTCTCATCACTTTCCTGTAACATTTCAATAACCTAATTAGTCTCCTTGCCTTAAGTCTCTTCCTTTAGATTTTGTTGTCCACATAGTTGCCAAAGTGATTTTTCTCATATCTTTTCCCATGTTGTAATGTCCAACTTGCTGGATAGTATTGAACTTGTAATCAGGAAGACCTGAGTTCAGATTCTGCCACAGATTTTAATAAGCTGTAGAACCTTGGTCAAATCATCTAGGTTTGACTTACTGGGCCTCACTTTCCTCATCTACAAAGTAGGGTAATAGCACCTACCTCATAGGATTGTTGTGAAGAGTGCTCTTTCTATATTAGTTATTTTAAACTCCGGTGGTTTACTTGAAAATCAAATATACGTGTATCTGTTTGATATTTAGAGTCATTCACAACCTGGCCGCAGCCAACATTTCTGACTTTCTCATATGTGCTTTTCTTCCTGTACATTATAGTCCTGCGTACTCTGACTTCCCAGCATTCTAGACTATCTCTGTACCTTTGCACTGCTTGTCCTCCATATCTAAACCTCACCTCTGCCACTTTGAATTTCTCATTTCCTTCAAGGTTCAGCTTAATTGCCACCTTCTCTATGAAGGCTTTTGTGACCTCTACAGCTTCTATGATCTTCCTTCTAAATTATGTTGTATCTCTTTTGAATATGTTTATATATAAGCTTCTTGTGGGCAAAGACTTCCATTAAAAAAAAATTTTTTTTTTGTTTTTTTTTTTCGGAGGGGGAAGGTAGGGCTATTGGAGTTAAGTGACTTGCCCAAGGTCACATGGCTAGGTTTGTGTGTGTGTGTGTGTGTGTGTGTGTGTGTGTGTGTGTGTGTGTGTTTGTGTGTGTGTTAAGTCTCTGAGGTGGGATTTGAACTCAGGTCCTCCCCACTCCAGGGCTGGTGCTCTATTCACTGTGCCACCTAGCCGCTCAAAGACTTCCATTTTTGCCTTTATAACCTCAGTGTTTAATATAATGCCTGCTTGGCACATAATTATTTATATTAACTTATTAGCAAAGGTTTATTTTGCTTAATAAATATGCTTGTTGATTGATAGGATATTGACAGCTGATAATTAAAAAATATCTTAGACCTTGGAAATACAACTTTAGTTAACGTCCTGAAAACTTGGTAGACAAGAAATCATTGTCCTTTTTTTTCTTGTTACATGATAACACTATTTTGTATAGGGAATTAATAGAGACAGCTGTATTATTATGAAAATAGTTTGACCTTGGGGACTCCCTTGAAAGGGTCTGGGGACTCCCCCAGAGACCTATGAACCATTCTTTGAGAACTGCTGTTATAGAGGGAAGGGCTGATAAGGATGATGAAGAAGAATTTATCATAAAAAAAATTTGACTTAGATTAAGCAAAGCATTCCATTTTTGGAAAATGAATGAAATTGGTAAAGACATACAGTTAGTTCTCCAATAGGTAATGCTTCTTAATAAAAGGAAGAACTGCAGTAAATACCTTTATTTTCCTCTCTTGTTTGTTACTCTTTGTACTGGTCATTCTCTTTCCTCCCTATGATTAGATAATATTTATACTTGCTTTTGATATCTTCATGTTATTCATTTTTATCAGGAATATTCTCTTCCCACTATTTTCTGAGTCCAGACCTACTTTTCTTTTTTAAAAAATTAATTATTTTATTTATTTTCTTGTTTACATCATTCATTTCCACAAGATTTTGAGTTAGAAATTTTCTCCTCGTCTTTCCCCTACCCACAACCCCAAAACAGCGATCCCACTGTAAAGCTCCTCCCCCAATCTGCCCTCTTTTATGTCCTCTTCCAGTGTCCCTCTAACTTTCTGGTAGGACAGGGTGGGTCTCCCTACCCCAGTGCCTGCATATCTTACCCAGTTGCATGTAGTTAATGATAATAAGAATAATGATAATAATAATTATATATATATATTTTTTTAACATTTGATTGTAGAACTTTAAATTCTAGATTCTTTCAGTTCCTCCTCCCTTGTTATCCACCCCCACTGGAAGGACAAGCAATTCAATACAGGCTGTACATGTGTAATTACACAGGACATCTTCATAGTGGACATATTGTGACAGTGATCATATGTCCCTCCTTCCTATCCTTCCCCCCCTTGTTGTGTTCTCTACCCTATCCCTGTCCCTTTACTGAAGTGTGTGCTTCCAGCAACCCTCCCCCCAACCTTG
>CM053595.1:107967366-108024223 GCA_028646575.1 Pseudocheirus occidentalis | reverse complement strand
GGAGGGGTCTTACAGTGTGATCAATGTTCTGGGCTGGGGGGTAGGGACAAAAAGGGGAGAAAATTTGTAACTCAAAACCTTGTGGAAATGAATGATGTAACCAAGAAAATAAATTAAAATTAAGAAAAAAAAAAAAAAGACATATACATGCATAAGCATCTACGAAAAAAATACTAGGCAAATTTTTGGAGGGAGGAGGCCCAAGGGAATTTAGAGGGTATCACAAAAGGTTTCATGTAGAAGATATGTATATTGTGCAGTTATAAAGGATTATAAGGGTCAAATATGACAAGGGACTACATTCCAAGTATGTGGGACAGCCAGTACAAAGATGTGGAGGTGGGAGATGGAGTCTCATATGTGAGAAACAGAGAGAAGGCTAGTTCAAACTGTGGAATACTTGAAACAAAGCAAAGTAATACAGAATAAAGTTGAATGAACAGACATGGTGGGGCCAGGTGGTGAAGGCATTTGAAAATTGAACATGGTAGTCTATGTATTATTCTAGAAATAAACAGGAACAACTAGAACTTCACAAGCGAGTGATACAGTCAGATCGGCACATTAGCAAAGTCACATTAGCAGCTGTGTAGCAGGAGGATGGTTTAGACAAGGGAGAGACTAAAGGCAGGGATTTCAGTTACAAGGCTGTGACAATGATCCAGGTGATGGGTGATGAGTGGCTGAACTAGGAAGGGGGCTCTATGACTAGAGAGAAGCAGACACATAGGAGATGTGGTAAAGGTAGAAATAAAAAGATTTGGCATTTGAATGGATACAATGGACAAGGGAGAGACCGTACCTGCTGAAACTACATCATTAGCTTAATAAATCAGAAGGATTCTCTCTATTGAGCAGTATAAAGATAACGTTTTAGGAGGAATTAAGAAACCAAACCTGAAGAACCTGGAGCTAGTCTATCGTTCAATCATTTTTCAGTCATGCCCAACTTCCCCTGACCCCATTTGGGGTTTTCTTGGCAAAGATACTGGAGTGGTTTGCCATGTCATTCTCCAGCTCATTTTACAGATGAGGAAACTGAGGCAAACAGGGTTAAGCGACTTGCCCAGGGTCACCCAGCTAGGAAGCGTCTGAGGTTAGATCTGAACTCAAGTTTCCTGACCCCAGGCCCAGCACTCCATCACTTTGCTAGCTAGCTACATCCTGGAGTCAATAAACCAATGCAACTTGGAACGTCCATCCCAACCTGATCCTGAAGTTGCCAAATGCTGAAGAAATCTCAAAGATTTGCTCATTTGTAAATAAAAAGGAAATTATAAAACATTTAATAAGGAGATGGAAATTATAAAACATTTAATTTGACTCAGATATTCACCATATGGATTCACACTAATATACAAACGTACATTTAGGAAGACTACTCACTGCCTTTGATGTGACTAAGGAGAGAGAGGCCTTATATCTCATCTTTGCCACAAAACTGTTTAGAGCAGACAGTGAAACATGGAAAACAACCCAACTGAATACCTGATGGGAAAGTGATGCTTCATAGCAATAAAGAAGACTAGTGTCAAACAACATCATCTTCTGAGCCACCAGGGAAACAACGCAGTTTCGGAGCCGAGATATCACCTCCCGATCAGAAAGGGGTACTGGCTAGAGATAAGAGGAAAAGGAGTTGGAGTTAAAAAAGGAAAATGCATATAGGGAACCAACATCTAACACATAACCAACTAAGTTGACTCAGAGTCAACCATACAAGGTAAGGGATAAAAACCACCCAAAAAAGTGAAAAGACTGAAAACAATACCAATAGAAACTCAAACCACACATTAGGCAAAAAGGGCAGAGCTGATAGCTCCATTTTTCCCATGCTACCTCCTGACCTTGCACTCCCATCAGCTTTAATTCTGACCCACCATTCAAGACTCAACTCAGACACCTTACTCATGAAGTCTTCTCACTCTGCCCCCTTCCAGAAACTCTAGACCAGTGGTTCTCAACCTGTGGGTTGAGACCCCTTTGGGGTCAAACGACCCTTTCACAGGGTTCACAGGGGTCGCCTAAGATCATCAGAAAACACATATTTCCGATGGTCTTAGGAACCTCCTCTATCAGTCTTCAGGCAGGTCCGGCCACATGCAGACAAGCCCACATATGACTATTAAAGGGTCGAGGCATTAGGAAGGTTGAGAACCTCTGCTCTAGACCCTCCTCTACAGTGACATAACAATTTGTATATATCAAAGAATTAGTCAAATCCTACCTCTGAGTGTATTTGTGTAAATGTCTTATCAACTAGACTATAAGATCCATAAAAGCAAGAGCCTTGACTTAGCTCGGGGTGGGGAACCTGAGGCCTCAAAGCCACATGGGGCCTTCTACGTCCTTGGGTGTGACCTTTTGGCCAAGTCCAAGTTTTACAGAACAAATCCTTTTATTAAGGGCATTTTTTCTGTGAAGTTTGGATTCAATCAAAGGGCCACATTTGAGGACCTAGAGGGTCATGTGTGGCCTTGAGGCCACAAGTTCCCCACCCCTGGCTTAGCTTACTTAATCTCCCTGAATGTTTCCTTTTCTATAAAGTGAGAATACTTTCATTACCCATATCACAGGGTTCTTGTGAGGCTCAAATGAGGTAGTACATGCAAAAGCTATTATCAACTATTATTTAGGTTCCCCACAGGACCCTGTACACAGCAAGTGCTTGATAAATGTTGGCTGAATGAGTGAAGTCTATATTAGCTACATGAAGGAGGACAGTCCAAAAGAAATGAATGAATAAGGATGGATTTATCTCATTCATTACAAAGTAAATCTTGGATATCACCCTAGAATTGCCTATTATTTCTACTAACCATCAATTGGTCAAAAACATACATCTTTTCTGAATAAAGGTAACTCAGAACACAGTCATCAATAGGCAGGTTAGAAACATGCCATAAAAACACTTTCAGAATTCTTTCCATCGTCATTCATTCACTCTCCAACCCTGGTAAGAATCTGACTTCTCACCTCAAGATTGGCAATGAAGCCCCCTGCTTCTTCATCTCTCTGCTCAGGGGTGGGGTAGATCCAGATGAAGCCATTGTTGCCCAAAATCACAGAGGCACCACAAGGCAAGTCATGGAAGTGGGTCTTCTGTCGTTTCACCAGAGAAGGAGAAACCTGGACGAGAACTCCCTGCCCAAGCTAAGATATAAATTGCAAAAAATCAGTAAAGGTTGGCCTGGGAAAATTAAATATACCATAAATTAAATCTGAAAGTTAAAATAAAAGTCTCACACAGAGTTGAAGTTGATTATAGACTGGGTATAATCAGAAGGTCCTCCCCCCCATTCTAGTACAACCTGCTTAAAAGCAATTGCTATATCACATATACATATGAAAAGAGATGTGTGTGAATACTTATGTATAAATTTGTGCATGTATATATATATACACACACATGTAGATACATATATATATATATGATATCAAAAGCTGAATTCTTATATAGGAGAATCTCTATAAAGGTCCAAAATTCAACTTCTACACCACATTCATGTATTGTATAAATGTTGTACATGTTTACTATCATCTGACTATTAAAAACCTCTTTTAATCAGAATCACTAAATTAAACAGTATGGGTCAGTTTAGTGCAATTAAATCCCAGGTGCAATGAAGCCAAGGTCAAGGCTTTTATCACCAGTTGGCTTTGTCTAATTCCCTGGTCACTCCCTGCCCAAGTGAGGGGAACTGGCACAAATCCTACCCCCCAGAGTAACAAGGAGTTTGGTAGCTTTATCTTTAACAACAGAGGACAACAACACACATTGTAAAGCAGAATTTCCTTTCATATATGAAGGCCTTGGAATGCTGGAACATGTAGCTACTTTCCCAAGGAGAAATTTCTTTGTTCTAGTTCAGAAAATTAAAACTGTATAAACCCAAAAGGCCTAACAAGTCATAGGATTTTTTTTAAAAAAGAAAATGTATTGTTAAAAGTTAGTTTTTAATTAACCTTTGTTTATTTTCCTGTTTACATCATTCATTTCCATGAGATTTTTGAGTTACAAATTTTTTCCCCATCTTCCCCCTACCCACCACCCCAAAGCAGTGATACCCCTGTATAGCCCCTCCCCCAATCTACTCTCTCCTATGTCCTCCCCCATCACCCTTCTGACTTTCCCGTAGGGCAGGATGGATCTCCCTACCCCAGTGCCTGTGTATCAAAAAAAAGTTAGTTGTAATAATGTAGCCTTATACTAATCTGAATCCTCTAGAGATCTCTGCTCCTGTACCAGGATTTTAGAAATAGACTTGCATGCCCAGTCACAAAGAGAATTAAAATGGCAATAGGAATGCTTTAAAATACTACTTACTTTTCCATATTTTAGGCTCCTGGTATGTAGAGACACAGCACCATCAGAAAACACTGCCTGGACCTCAGCCTAGCCTAGTGATGAAGGAAGTAACAGTAGTCTGCAGCTTATACCTCTCCATTCCCATTTTAAAATATCTTCTCATCACCCCAATCCCCGTCCTCTCCCCTCACATACATACAAACATGGTTCCCATCACCTCAATTTGTCTTCCATTTTCATCATTCCCTCCCTGCAAACCTTAGGACTAGACTAATCAGGAATATTTCACTCTGACCTACCCACTCTCCATCAGCCATGATTGACAACTTGGTCTGAAAAACACCTGTTTTAATTCCCTGGGATAAAAGGCCACCTTATCATTAAAGTGAATTTTCCTATGTAACCTAAAGCCCAGGCTACCACAAACCTTTCACAAAGAAAACAGCTGAGCCAAACTAGGTGGTATCTAAAAAAAGCAGCAACAGAGTTCATGGAAAAAGGGAAGAAATTCTTCATCCGTATCCATGACTTTGGCTTTAAGTTTACATGTACTTATGGAAATTCTCATGCTTATCACATCATTAAATGCAATTTCAACTATATTTCTGCCACTTTGTGCAGAAGCAGAAAGATGACAAACTACAGAATCTAAGGATACACTGATTAGGTCCCCTTCCCGTAAGAAGTCCCTCATTGCAAGTTCATCTTCTGCAGATCTTCTCCTCTGAAGTACACAAGAAAACAAAAATGTTACTTACATCAACTCACAGAAACAAATGTCCCCAGATCTTATTCCTCTTTTCTCCTTGTGAAAATATTTACTGGAACTCTACAGGGTATCCCAAAAGTCCTATGGGAGTTTTAAGCTTTAATAGCTAAATAACATCTACTACCAAGATACCAAGATGCCTGAACTGTCCTGGGCAACTCGGGATCATAACAGGGACAGTATTAGAAAGTCATAAAGATTCAAATCTGAATCTTGCGTCAGACACATCTGGGTGACTCTGGGCAAATCTCTCAGTTCCTCATCTGTAAAATGAGATGGCCAGGTGAGGCTGACCAATGAGGTCCCTTCTAGTCCTAAATCTCAGATCTTATGATCCCCCAAAAGAACTCTGGGAATCAGAGAACCTTAGAGCTAGAAGGATCTTAGGAATCCTAGTCTAACCCTTAAGCTTTGTCCCTCTGTGTCCCAATCTACCCATCTATAAAAAATAAGAGGTCTGTATTATATTATTCATAAGGGCCTACCTTATTTCTTAAGCACAGCAGAACTGATACCTCAGTCAATCAAAGGCAGCAGTCTCTCTGCTTCTCTCTCTCTCTCTCTCTCTCTCTCTCTCTCTCTCTCTCTCTCTCTTTCTTCCCTCCCCCTTCCCCTTCATGTCCAATTTTCGGATGACACAAAGCTGGAAGGGAAAGCTAACATGATTAAGATACAAAAGGACCTAGCCAGGCTAGGATAGAAGGGCAGATCTAATAAGTTGATGTTTGTTTTATTTCATTTTCATTTGGCTTACAACCAAATGTTTGGTCTTGTTGGTACAGGGAGAAAACTTTCCTCCAAATCACAAATATTAGCATTTGTTCTGCAACTTCTAGTTTTAGGACCGGGGCACTTAGAGGTGAAGAGCTTACAGCAGGTCACACAGCCAGGTTGAATGGGGTTCGATTTGAATACAGGATTCTGAGGTCAGTTCACTAGCCACTATACCAACCTGCCTCTCAAGACAGAAATTTAATAGGGATAAATATAAAATCTCACACAAAAAATTCATTAGTATGGGAAAACTCTACAAAGACAATAGTTAGGAAATTTTACGGAGACTATACTCTCAATGAATCGACAGTAACACATAGTAGTCAAAAGTTCATCTAATTTTGTACTGAATTAATAGTGAGAAGTCTAGTGCCCAAAAGGCAGGAGGTAAGCTTCCTTCATATTCTCTCCTGATTATGTCATAGCTGAGTTACTGTGGTCTTAAGTTTGGGGGTCCACACTTTTAAGGGCACAAAGGTGGCAGGGGAGGGAGACTGGGAAGAGGCTGGAGACCACACTATCTGAGGACTGAATGACTGGCAAATAGCAGAATGAAAAGAGATTTTGTTTTGTTTTGTTGAGTAATGAAGCAAGGGAACTGTGGGTTCCCTTGACGGGTTAAGTGACTTGCCCAAGGGCACACAGCTACTTAAGTGTCAAGCATCTGAGGCCACATTTGAACTCAGGTCCTCCTAACTCCAGGGCCCCCTGAAAAGAGACTTTGAGGGAGGAGACATATCAGCAGCCCTCAAAGGGCTGTCACCAGCACTTAGCACAGTGCCTGGTACATACATGGCACTTAATAAAAATGCTACCTAGACCATCACATGAAAGACTTAGATCTGTCCTATTTAGCCTCAGAGGAGAGCACCAGGAGCATCAGAAGCACCAGGCTCAAATCACCATGCCACAGCAGCAAAAAGCAGTAGTCACAGACAGGAGTGATGGGTCTGAATTCCATCTCTGATGCTAACTTGTCTAGACTGCCTGTAAAATGAGGACAGTGGGACTTACACCGCCATATCCCAGGCTGCCGTTATCTGAGCCCAGAGCTTGTCACCATCATCATCATCACCATAAGGCTGCAGAGAAGCAGACTGGGGGTTCAGGGTAAGGACATGCTTCCTACAACGGGAGCTGTCTGACAATGGCGTGGGCTGCTTCAGGAAGCTGTCAGCTCCCACTCACGGAGGTCTTCAAGCACAGGACACGTGACCCTTTGTCAAGGAAAAGGTAGAAAGGGTTCCTGTTCAGACACAGGATGAATCTGATGATTTCTAAGCTCTCTCACAACAGAGATTTTGTAATCATCCTCGTCTTTCTTCTACTCTGCCCTAAGACTGCCAATGACAACCAAAGGAACCATTCAATCCTAAGGGAAAACAGGAAGGCTAAAGAGATTCTCATCTTCTGTATAAAAGTACAAGTGGACACCACCTTAAGTAATCCAGATACGGAAATCCAACTATATAAAGATAGAATAATTAAAAGGAATTGTAAACAACTTTTAAAAAAGGCTTGGTATACAATTCCTTTGCAGAAAGCCTCTCAGAGGCAGCTAAGTGGTAGGCTGGATAGAGCACCAGTCCTTGAGTAAGGACTGAGTTCAAATTCAGCCTCAAACACTTGACACTTACTAGCTGTGTGACCCCTGGGCAAGTTACTTAAGCCTGACTGCCTCACAAAAAAAACAAAACAAACAAACAAAAAAAACCCCTTCTCATAGTAAACTTATATCATGAGTCTAAATACTAAAATTTAATTTACACATCACTTTCCAGAAACATGCTGTATAAAGCAGTAGAAGAAGGAAATGATCAGAACCAGGGGTCTAAGTTCCTGTTGTATATGGACCTTCCAGATAATATTTCATTAGGCTTCTGTCTCAAGGACGTCCTTGCTGTTACATGAAAGTAAGAATAAACAATGTCTATGCTGGAATAATTTAGCCCTTCCTTTCACCACTTAAAAGAATGACGGTTTAATCCTACCCCCAAATTTCCTCTACATTTTCTTTAAGCAATAAGGGAACATGCCAGTGGTGTCCACTGTCTGCTGGAGGGCAGAAAAATGGAATTTATCTGCAAGCACTCACCAGCTCTCCTCCTGGAAGGTTCATGGATGAGAGAAGCAAGACTGAATCCAGCCTGGAGTTGGTCTCCACTTTCCACCGCTTCTGCTGAACCTATAAAGTAAGAAATTCTAGGGTTACTAACTCAAATTGTAAGAACCCAGACTCTGGACAGTCAGTGACCCCAAATATTACAACCTGAATTTCTGCAGCAAAGACAACATAAATTACAATATCATGCATTAAAAAATATAGGACAGCCCTGTACCAAAAATTATGTCACAGATTTGACTGTTTTTGTAAAATATATAATCTCTATTAACTGGTCCAGCCATTCTGAAAAGCAATTGGGATCTATGCCCTAAGTCACTAAGCTGCGTGTATGTACCTTTTGACCAAGTAATGATACTTCTAAACCTACATAAAGAGATCAAAGAAAGAAGCGAAAAATCCATGAAAATAATTATATCAGTCTTCTTTGCTGCAGCAAAAAACTGAAAACAAAAAGAACATTCAATCAATTGGGGAATCATCAAACAGTCTACAGTACAGGAAAGTAGTTATGATTGTACTGTAAGAAATGATGAAAGGGACAGTTTCAGAGAAAGATAGAAAGACTTATATGAACTAACGATGAGTGAAGGAAGCTTAAAAAACAAATTCAACTCAAAAGTCTTAAGAACTTTCACCAATTCAATGATCACCCACAAGACTAGAGAAATTCACCAGTAATGAAGCATGCTACCTACCTCCTAAAAGAAGGATGATGGACCCAAGATGCAGAATCATATATGCATTTTAAAGCTTGGCAAATGTGCTGACTACACTTATTTCTACAAATAAAACTGCTTTAAAAGTAACATGAAGACTCACATACTTTTTTTAAGTACATGAGAAATTTATGGTTTCATACATAATCGTCTCCTGTTCTACTTTATATATATATATATATATATATATATATATATATATATATATATATATATATTCTATTTGCTTGTAAAATTCAGAATTTTTGTAAAAACAAAGCGCCTGATTTAAACTTTACCTCTGTAATTCTCCCCACGACAATGTCTCCTACTTCGCCATTATACCTGAAAAAGACCACAAAAGTCAATCATTAGAAAATTGACTTTTTTCAATTTTCTTTTCTATGAATTTAATAATCATGAACAAACAAAGATTTCAGCACAGAAATGAGAAAAACAAGGATTGTATATGAAAGTGTAAACTTCTGTAACAGTTTGGGTTTCTTAACGCATATATAAAATTTAAGATGCTGGTAAAAAAAACTACCTTACGAGTCCCATTGGAACTTTTTTCTGTGTACTTTTTAAAAATGTTCTATCAATGATCTTTTCTTTTTTTCTGTATCTCTATCACTACCCACTAATTCTCAACACCAATAGAAAGCCTCCATTGTAACAAATGAGTATAGTCAAGCAAAGCAATTCGATACACTGGCCATATTTGAAAACATATGTCTCACCCTGTACTTTTTAGCCCATCACTTTCTTGACAAGAGGTGTATGGCACATTTCATCATCAGTTTCCTGAAGTCATGACTGTTCAATGCATCGATCAAAGTCTGTTATTACTTGGACTAGTAATTAACTGTACTTCTTTGTGACTTTTCTTGTATTGTTTCAATTAACTCTTGAGTGTCACTTAGCTTTTTATACATTTAAGCCCAACTAGGCTGCAAGTACATATTTTACAGCATTTGTACTATATGTTACTTTTCTATATCAAGGATACCTTGAACACAGTAGATGCTCTATAAATTAGAGCGAGTTAATTTTTCAGGAATTTACTCCTGCTTTAGAACTAACACAAATGTGGGGTCTTGACATAACCTAACAAGGAAAATTACAGCTATAAAAGAGAAGTGATCATCTGAAGTTAAAGAATATCAAGAATAACACCAAGAACCAAAGAAAAAGTTTTGGTCTATTCCCACTCCTTTAAAAAATTCCCCTATCCAGAAGTTTCTGCTAATATCACTTGTACTTAACTATATTAAAAGAATGGATTTAGCCTCTCCCATTTCCACATTTCCTCCAACTTTAGAGAAGTACTTCAACCTAGTAGTTTACTACAAACCAACATGGATGGACATCCCTTCTAAGGCACAGCTCCTGTGACCACAGTGTGACACCCCACAACTGAAGGAAAGAGGAGACACACCTTGTTTTCAAAGCTTTCACACAGATCAGCTTGTTCACTCTCTCCACAGAGCCAGCCACAGATGCTATAAGCTTCTCATCTCCCATGTAGGTACCATGGCCCCTGTAACAAAAAACACAGTTATTACTCAAGACCCATGGGCACCACTCTGCGCTCCCCATCAGGACAAAGCAGACATTGCTACTTGAGGGCAGGGGCTGTTTTGACCTTTCTTTGTATCCTTATTGTTTAGCACCGTTTCTGGAACACGAGGTGCTTAGTAAATGCTTAGACTGAGTGGGGGATGCATGGACACTTGAGAAGAGGGACAGGAGGGCATGCAGGGTCACAGGGAACAGAAACTCAAGGCCATGAAGGAACAGGTTTGAAAGGACATGGTAACATGCAAGGACACTCGGAGAAGACACCAAAGAGGAGACAGAAGGGTATGTAGGGACCCGCGGGGAGAGAGACACAGGAACATGTAGGGACGCACAGTGACACATAGGAACAGAGCCATGAAGGGACAGACAGCAGAAACCTATGACGAAAGGACACTGAGGGTCACAAGGAAACAAAGACAGGGACGCGTAGGGACACGCAGGAACGCGCGGGGACAGAGACTTGTGGCTGGCGGGAACACGCGGATCTTAGGACAGGGAAAACCGAAGCCTGAGAGCTAAGTGAAGGCAACTTTCACTGACGACCGCCCGGAGCTCCTGCCACGCACCGCATGAAGCCGGTATCCGTGGTGATCGTGTCCCCGGGCACCACCAAGTGCTTCTGAGTGTCCCGGTCCAAACTCTCAGGCAGCCGCCGGCGGGCCACAGGAAGCCGAATCTCCATCGCCATCTTGATGCCCAGAGGATCGCGCAAGCGCACTCGGTCCTAGAGAAGCTGTTTCCGGGTCGACAACTATTGGCAGTCAGAAAACGGAATGGGGAGGGGCAAAGCGGGACGCTGGACGGAAGGTGGCGGCACTTAGTTAAATAGTTATCTGTGGGGAAATGCTACTGAATGGCAATGTTTTTAATTGGAATGAAGGAGTATGAGTAATATCAGGTATTTAAAACGAAGGGGAAGAGCGAGTGAAGTTCTCATATTTGCTACTGGCGACCCCTCCCCCACCTGTTAACATTGGTTCTAATACCCTATTTTAATGGAGACAGGGTCTAGACATCATGGGCTTAAAATTACTGCTTGGGGAATGAAAATTTTAACTTATAGAATAGCACTAATTCATCAGCACTTTATGGCTCTCGTTTCCAATTGATAAATGGTCAAAGGATACGAAGTTTTCAGAAGAAGTCAAGTCACGTGAAAAAATGTCCTAAACCACTATTGAATAGAAAAATTCAAATTCAAACAGCTCTGAGGTATGGGCTCACAACTTTCAGATTGGCTAATATGACAAAAAGGGAAAATGACAAATGTTGGAGAGGTATCGTTGTGAGTTAGTCCAACCCTTCTGGAGAACAACCTGTAGCTATTCCCAAAAGATTATAGAATGGTTTTAAACCCTTTGACCCAGCAATACTAGATCTCTATGGGAAAGAGTTTAAAGAAAAGGGAAAAGGCCTTATTTGTGCAAAAATATTTATAGCCCATCTTTTTGTGACAGCAAAGAACTAAAAATTGGAGGGGGATACCGGTCAATTGAGGAATGGCTGAACAAGTGGTGGTATATGATTGTGATGGAATACTATTGTACTATAATAAATGATGAGCAGGATGGTTTCAGAAAAACCTGGGAAGACTGCTATGAATTGATGCAAAGGGAAGTGAGCAGGACCAAGAGAACAGTGTATACAGTAACAGCAGTATTACATTAAAAAGGGTTTTACTGAGCCAGTCTCTAACCTGAGAATGATGAAATAGCAGACCAGAGACAAAGTTCCAGTAATCAGGTAGCCGTTTAATTAATTAGTTTCACTATGAGGAATAGATTTGCAAATTAGGAATTTCCCTGATCAGAATGCTACCTTGCTTAAGTGAAGACAGAGATTATATACATAATTCACCATGGAAAGGCAGATTACAAACAGTGAACAATTCTGGAGTCCTGTGGGAACAATATTGCTTGAGTCTTTGGAGATGGTTACTTGGTGGGTCACAGGACCAAAGTTCTGTGACTGGAACAAGTTCTTTAATCTTTGATTGTTTCACTTCAGGTATGCAGACACAAGGATGCCAGTGATTGTGAGGCATGTCAAAGTTTGATTGATCAATTCAAGCTGCATTGTGAGTCTCACTCAAGCTGGAAAAGGCAACTCTTGAGAAAACTGAATTATTAGTATATTCATTACATATATCATATCGGTTAATATGAAAATTATAATTGTAAGAACGGTTAACTGTGAAAGACTTAGCTACTCAGATCAAGACAATGATGCAAGACAACTCCAAAGGACCCATCATGAAAACTGCTATCCATCTCCAGAGAGAGCTGATAAACTGAGTATGGTTTGAAGCAAACTTTTCTTGCTTTCTTTACTTTTCTTGGTTTATGTATGTGTTTATTCTTTTGCAACGTTGCTAATATGGAAATGTGTTTTGCACAACTTCACATGAGATATGAAAAAAATCTTATTTCTTGCCTTCTCAAGTAGTGGGGGAGAGGAAAGGGGAAAGAGAGAATTTGGAACTCAAATTCTTTTCAAAAGAATGTTAAAAATTTTTACATGTTATTGGGAAATATTTAATGATATAAATAAAATGTATTAAAAATAAATGAAACATTTTATGGCTCTTTCGTTTTCAAACTGCTTTCACATCTCTTCTTTTTTTTCTTTTAATTTATTTATTTTTAGTTCAGTTCCACAAGTTATTGAGTTCCAAATTTTCTCCCCCCCTCTCTCTTCCCCCTTTCTTCCCCCACATCTGTTCTAAGAGACAGTGTGGTACTGGGGAAGGAACTTTGGATTTGGAGTCAGAGGATATGGATTCATATATGGGTTCTGTCACACCACCTCAGTCACTAATACATGACCTTGAGCAAGACCTTACTGGGCCTTAGATTCCTGATAAGTAAAACAAGGTGTTGAACTAGATGACCATTTTAGGATCCTTCTAACTAAAATGATTCTATTCCTCTATGATCCTGTCCTCCTTATGATAGGACTTGTAGGGACTTTAAAAATCATATCATCAGAATTGCATAATCTCAAAAGTGGAAGAGATCTGGGAAGGGGGTAGGGTGGGAATGGGGGAACGTTAAGACCAACCCACACATGGCCAAAAAGACAGGGATCCCTCTGACTCAGCCCTTCCTTGAAGGCTTCCCATGAGGAAAACCTTACTACCTCTAAGGTTAGCAGGTTTCACTTTTAAATGATTCTAATTGTTAGAAAGTTTTTCCTCACATGAAGTTCCCAGAAGTAGGTTGACTACTTCTCCCCTGAGGATTTTCAGGGTAAGCCTAAGGCAAGGTTTCTAGCATTATAATAGGCTCTTGTGTTCCCACCTGTATGACTCCCTAGTAATAATTAGCCAGTTGCCAACATTTGCTTTTAGAAAAAGGGATTTACTGAAAGGTAAAGAATAATTGGTACAAAACATTCTGTCTTCACCTCCTTAAAGAAACTGGGGATACTCCCATTCACAAATATTAGCGGGGAGAGCTGACTTAAATTTAGAGGCAGTGGGCTTAAATAATGGCAGTGAAGCAAAGTGCAGACAAAGAACACTTGTGGTAAAGGGGTACCTCCCCACTACTGACCCTTTTCTCCCTTCATGGAGTCCTCATGAAGTTCCCCCAGGATGTTGTTCTTTTTTTTTCTCAGCTCAGAGAATCAGTGCATTTCTATAATTCATAGTCAGCATCCCTCTCAATTACAAAAGATCATAATCCCTAAAACTCTTCTACTCTAGTGATTGTTTTTCCAGACCTGTTTGC
Organism: Pseudocheirus occidentalis; assembly: GCA_028646575.1. Taxonomy (NCBI): domain Eukaryota; kingdom Metazoa; phylum Chordata; class Mammalia; order Diprotodontia; family Pseudocheiridae; genus Pseudocheirus; species Pseudocheirus occidentalis. The sequence continues at coordinate 108,010,239 of CM053595.1, read as the reverse complement.
AGATACCTACCTCTTAGGCCATGGACCACTATTAATCCAGTACCTACCGCTACTGCTAAGACCTCTAGATTTCCTGTGCTCACACAGTTATTTCCCAGACACATCCACCTGGGTTTGCCTAAGATCAGAAAAGAGAAAAACCAAGGATGCCATATTTTCACAAGCACCGTAGCAGAATAAGAGAAAGGACATCCAACCTTCCAACCTTCCCATCCAACCTTCCTCCAGCTGGGCTCAAAATAGTCCTGTTTCCTAGAAACTTTCAGAGAAAAGAGAATGTTCAGTTCTTCAGCCAATTAGAAAATTCTCCATTACTAAACAATAATGTTTTGGTCAGGCATGGTCAGAGAACTGCTTCCCCCAAGTTTCCACGCAAACATGACACCTTGGACTGAAACCAGGTAGGGAATATCTGTGGATACTCAAAGGTCTGGCCCTCATAGATCAGTCTGAACATTCTACATTTGAAAAAAAGCACCCTGGAGTCAGGAGCACCTGAATTCAAATCCAACCTCAGACACTTAGCACTTACTAGCCGTGTGACCTTGGGCAAGTCACTTAACCCCAATTGCTCTGCCTTCCCTCCTCCAAAGAGAAAAAAAAAAGCAGCCATGTAGTCCCAAAGTCTACTTAAAGCTGAACATCTCTCATTCTTTTGTTGGATATACATAATACATAAACTTTAAGCTTTTTATTGCTCCAATTTCTCTTCTCTGAGCAATAATAGTTAGCATTTATATTTCCTTTAAGATTTTCAAAGCATTTTACTTAGGTTATTTCATGTGATCTTCACAACAATCCTGGGAGATAAGTGCTATTATTATCCCCATTTTACAGATGAGGAAACTGAGGCTGGGGGAGATGAAGTGACTTACCCAGAGTCAAACTCAGGTCTTCCTGAATCCAGTCCAGTACTGTCCATCTTAGTAAGGTTCTTCTAAAAACATGGTAGCTATAACTAAATATAATACTTCATATAGTCTGACCAGGACAAAGTAAAATTAGATCATCACATCCCTAGACTTGGACATTATGCATTTTCTAATGCAACCCAAGATTGCATTAGCTATGTTACATTATTGACTCATATTGAGCTTTCAGTCCATTAAAACCCCCAGATCTTTTTCAAATAAATGCAGCCTAGCCACTCTCCTAGCTTACATTTGTGAAATTGATTTGTTTTAAATCCAATTTCTTAATTTTACATATGGAAAAACTGAGATCCAAGGAGAGTCTCTAACTGAACAAGTAATAAAATTGAGATGAACTCCCCTGTGTTCTGACTCCCCATCCAGAACTCTGGTTTTCATCCTTATGAGGATATCAGGGCAATGATCATTACCCTTATTTTATAGATAAAGAAAGTTGGGAAGGAAGCAACGTCTTTACTTGGCTTTGTTACTCTTTGTTACTCTTATTTAAAATCAGAGTGTGAATATCAATGGCTAGGAGTTCTAGTTCTGTAGATTTTGATTTAACCCAACAAAGCATTTATTTCTGGTTCTGGCAGCGGAGGAAGACTGAGTTATAATTTGACCACTGTGCTACCTGTTACCATCAGCACCAAACCTGCTATTTGCAGTCAGATTTTGAACCATATTTGGGATATAGCTATAACTGTATATTTTATAGGAATGTTCCAAATGTCTCCTCTGCTAAGGAGAACACTAAAGATCCAGCTGAAATTCCAGCTGTGTCCGAGATCCACAGATTCATTTGGATATTGAAAACCCAAATCAGTTGTTTATCATAGGAAATAAAGGGGTCTATGAGGCTAACAAGGTTTAGATCCCCTGCCCTGGGAGTATTAGGGGACTTTGAGTTCAGTTGTATCATAACGTGGCAACCAAAAAAGTGAACGAGATTTTAGGCTGCATTACTAGAATAGTATCCCAAATAAGAGAGATGGCACTCCCACTGTACTTTCCAGGTCAAATCACATCTGGATTCAGTTCTGGCATTGTGTTTCAGGAAAAACACAAATAAGCTAACATCCTAGCCATAAATAAAATGGTAAGGAAGGTAAAGAGGCCCAATACCACAAAGGATTATATCTAACTTGGAGAAGAAAAGAGATGGGGGTAATACTGGTGAAGACATGACAGCTGTCTTCAAACATCTGAAGGACTGTTCTTTGGAGATTAGATTTGTTCTGCCTAGTCTGAGTGGGAAGAACTGGAGCCAACAGGTAGAAAGTAGGAAAGAGAGAGAGTGGGTCAAGATTTCTACTGAATATAAGGAAGAAGTTCTTAACAGTTAGAGCTGTCCAAAAGTGATATGGTTTACTTCATAAGGTAATAGGAGGTTACTTTGTTATCCATCACTGCAGGGCTTCAGGTCACAGACCAATGTCTTTTAAAATATCACAAATCTAGTAGGGGAGATTCCTGTACTGAGACCCTTCCTAGCTGGAGGACTCTATGATTTTATATATATAGTGCCATTGGGAAAGCTCAGACCCCAATTCCAATGGACCCCAAAGGAGAGATTCTCCAAAAAGCAGTGTTTAGTTGGATAGCATTTAGCCCATTTTCTATCTTTACTCTTTCTAATTTGTCTAAATCCTTCCCTCACTGCAAAGTCAACCATCCCCAAATCTCTTTTAGAACAGCTCTCCCAATAACTACTAGCTAGACTCTTTTCTTTTATTCAAAACCAGAGCATCAGTATCAATGGCTAGGAGTTCTAGTTCTATAGATTTTGATTTAACCCAACAAAGCAATTATTCCTGGTTCTGGCAGCTGATGAAAGCTGAGTTACAACTTGACCACTCTGGTACCTGTTACCAACAGCATTGTTTTTGTTTTTTTTTTATGGGGCTAGTTAACTTAAGCTATTGAGTGTTCTTCAAAGTAACAAGATGCCAGGAAATAGGGGGTATATATTTATGCTCCACCAACCCCCTCTTAAGAAAACAGTCAAACTTACAAAACAGGTAAATGAGTGGGGGTGATTGTTCAAGCTTTAAAAGGAAAATCTTATTTACATAAAGATTTACCCCCTCAGGGCTCCCTTAAATTGCAGTCCCTTCCTTTAAGTGTTTGTTTACAGGTCTTGGAATCCTTACAAAGTAGACCAAAAGAGGAAAAATTCCGTAACAAAGTACAAAGAACCATAGCCACTTGAAAATCAATCAGGAGTAGAGATGAAAGGTTCCTAAGTGACAAGTCAATGGGAAAATTGGATTCTATTCCTGTCCATTCCATTAATAGAAACTAATATAGGATCCACCAATTAAAATCTAATTTAAATCTTTGCAGAGCTATATCTAGCACCTAAAACCTTCTCACTTATCTGCACAGGCTCTTTCCCAGGAGAAAAGTATTCTCTGGAATCTGGGAATGGGGGCGGGGGAAGACGGAGGGAAATGAAAGCATCCTCTACTGTCCAATGGAAACAAAGGAAGCCGCTAAGAGAGCGCCCAATCTCTATTCTGTATACATTCTGTTTAGAATTATGTCTGTACATGTTATTTTCCCTCACTAGATTATAATCTCCTCAAGTGCAGGGAATGTCAAATCAGTAAGTATTTATTAAGCATCTTAGAAGGTCCAGGAACTATGCTAAGCTCTGGGGATACCAAGAAAGGCAAAACAGTGGCCCTGCCTTTAAAGAACTCACATTTTAATGGGGGAGACACTGTACTAACAAGGATGGATGTACAAGATATATATATATATATATATATATATATATATATATATATATATATATATATATATATATATATCTTGTATAAGAAGGAGGACAGTAAGATTAAGAAGAACTGGAAAAAAGCTTCCGGCTGAAGTTAGTATTTTAGCTGGGATTTGAAAGAAGATAAGGAGGAAGAACCTTCCAGGTGTGATGGACACAGAATAGAGAGATGGGGTGTCTCATATGTGAACAAGAAAGGAGGCCAGTGTCACTGGATCCAAGACTTCATAAGGCTAAGGTATAAGAAGATTGGGAAGGTAGGAGGGGACCATGTGATAAAGGAATTGAAAAGCCAAATAAAGGATTTCATAGCTGATCCTTGAGATAATTGGGAACTACTAGAGTTTATTAAGGACAGCTAGGTGACTCAGTGGATAGAACACCAGGCTTGGAATCAAGAAGACTCATGTTCAGGAGCTCAAATCTGACATAAAACACTTACTAGTTGAGCGACCCTGGGCAAATCACTTAACCCTGTTTGCTTCAGTTCCTCTTCTGTAAAATGAACTGGAAAAAGAAATGGCAAATCACTCCAGTGTCTTTGCCAAGAAAACCCCAAATAGGGTCACAAAGAATCAGATTTGACTAACAACAAAGAGTTGATTAAATAGGGGAATGACTTGGTAAGGTCTGTGCTTTAGAAAGATGATTTTGATAGCTGATAAGAGAGAGAATTGAAACAGGGAAGATAACCAATAGTCTAGGCATGAGGTGATGAGATCCTATACCAGGGTGGTTGCAATGTTAGAGGAGAGAAGGGATCTATTTGGGAGTTACTGCAAAGGTAGTATTGAGAGGACTTGGCAACAGTATAGATTATGATGAGAGAAAGTGAGGAATAAAGGGTGATGGCTAGGTTTCTAGCCTTGGTTAGCTGGACCATGGGGATGCCCTAACCAGTAATAAGGAAATTAGGAAGAGGGAAGGGCTTGGAGAGAAAGGTAACAAGTTCAGTTTTTAACATGTTGAATTTAAGGTTACTACAGGACACCCAGTTCAAGATGTCGAATAGGCAGTTCAGAATGGTTCTTTGTAGAATAAAATCTGACACATTAAACGCTTAATATATTCTTATGGTTAGATTAAGTCATTACCAGGAAAAAAAAATTATGATGTCCTGACCCGAAAAGCTCTGTCTACAAGGCTAATCTGAAATGTCAATGTTTTTGTGGTGAAAGGCTGGTTTCCAAAATAACTGCAGCCTTATCCATAGTAGTCAGTCAAATTGTACTGAATTCCCACTCCCCACAAAGAACTCCTGAGTATCTGATCTAGGAAAGGGAACCAGAGGAGAAATGAGACTGTCTAAATGAAATTGTGTTATTTCTCCTAGCATAGCACAGTTTTCTGCACACAGTAAATATTTACTAAACGTTTGCTGCATTATTATTATTATTTTTTTGCTTTTTGGAGGGCAGTTGGGGTTAAGTGACTTGCCCAAGGTCACACGGCTAGATTTTTGTGTTAAGTGTCTGAGGTCGGATTTGAACTCAGGTCTTCCTGACTCCAGGGCCGGTGCTCTATTCACTGCGCCACCTAGCCGCCCCAGGTTTGCTGCATTTTAATTTCCAAAAGAAAAAAAAGGCTTCACAAAAGAGGTGGTATTTAAGTTAGCTTTGAAGAATGAAAACTAAATTTTTGTGCACCCAATGAAACATACATACAATGATTCATCTTACTTTTCCCATGAAGCTTGGCCAAGCTCTGCCTTCTGCAGAGTTAGGAAGTAAAAAAAAAAATCAACAAGCATTTATTAAAGTGCTTCCTTTGTGTCACTGACTGTAGCAAGCACTAAGGATACAAAAAAAAAGGCAAAAAACAGTCCCTGCCCACAAGGAGCTTACAGTCTGATGGGAGAGACAACATGAAAATAATTACTTACAAACATGATCTATACAGGATAAGTTGACGATTGTCTTGGAAAGAAGGCACTAAGATTAAGGAAGACTGGAAAAGACTTCTTGTAGAATGTGGAATGTTAACTGGGAGCTAAGGGAGGCCAGGAGGCAGAGATGAGGAGGGAGACAATTCCAGGCATGGGGGACAGCCAGTGAAAAGTATGGAGTTGGGAGATGGAACGTGATTATTTGAAAAGCATCGAGGAGGCCAGAGTCACTGGAGTATAGAGTAAGTACATGGAGGTGAAGAAGGTGTAAGAAGATGGGAAAGATTCATTCTAATTCTTCTATACAACATGACTAATGTGAGAATATGTTTAATAGGAATGTATATGTAAAAACTATATCAGATTGCAGGCTATCTTGGGGAGAGAGAGGGGAGGTAAGGGGAAAAACTGAAAACTTACGGAAGTAAATGTTGAAAACTGAAAATAAATAAATTAAATTTTAATTAAAAAAAAGAAGATGGGAAAGGTAAGGTGGGGGCTGGTTATAAAAAACTTTAAAAGCCAAAAAGAGCATTTTATATTTGTTCCTAGAGGTAACAGGGCAAAAAGTACCCTTTCATCATGGATCAGGTAGATCTGAACCAGGAAGTTTATGAGTATCAATGGCCAAAAGAGGGCAGTGGTACAACATAGACTTCTATGTTGGCCTGGGAAGAGAAGCAGGTGACAGCTGATATCAGCCAGAGAGAACAGGGTGTCACTGGAAAGCCAGTAGAAAATGGCCCTTTGTGGTTGTATAAGAATATAAGTAAATACCGTATTGACTTAGGTGGATCCTGTATCACTCAAAATTAATCAAACTGTATCGAACAACTATTAAATGCAAGGAGCTATAAGGATCTACCAACTGGAAGGTTGCTTCCCCCTCCCCCAAAGAAAAGCTAGAAGATACCCATCCCTGCTTCTTTGCAGAGGTTTGGGTCCATAGGTGTGGAAATTTAAAAGTAATGTCACTTCCTCCCCCCTCCCCCCGCCATACCTTGATCAGTTTCACTGAATTTGTTTCACTTGCTCTTTTTTCTTTTTGTGATAATAGGTGACTCTCTTGGAGGGAGAAGGATACCAGGAGAAACATGCCATGTAAAAACAAAAGATATCATTAAAAAGTCTGTTCTTTTTTTTTTAAAGGAGCATCAGAGAAGGTAATATTGCTACGATTTAAGAATCTGGCTTTGGTTATAAGCATGACCTCAGGCTTCTCTCCCACCCTCTATAAGTGAGAGGTGTTCTAGATTACCTCTAATATCCTTTCCAATTCTAACATTCTCTCATTTGTGTCTTAACATTCCACGTCCATCTCTGACATCTGATGGTTTTAAAGATTTAAACCTAACCCTTTATGAATGTTTTTTTTTTCAGTCATGCAAAGATGGGTCTTATGCCAAAGAAATGATCTAGGAAAACAACAAAAAAAATTTTTAAAGGATTTGGAGAAGTTAAAAAGTATAGAGGTAAGATATTATTATAAATACATATGTCACTTGATTAATGCTTGATTGATAAAGTTAGCTTGAAATAGGGATAATCTCCCAGATTAGGATCATAGACGCATAGACTTTCAGAGCCAGATGGGACCTAAGAACCTTAGGGTCATGAATTCTAAACTTGTCCAAACCAATAAAGGAATACCCCCTTACTCCAGTGAGTTGACAGGTGGTTGGCCATTCAGCCAGATTTGTGCTGCCTCTGATCAATGACCCTTTATGAAAAGAAACAAGCATTTATTAAGTGCCTGCTCCATGTTGTTGTTGAGTCATGTTCGACTCTTCGTGACCCCATTTGGGATTTTCTGGGCAAAGATACTGGAGTGGTTTGCCATTGGCTTCTCCAGCTTGTTTTACAGGTAAGGAAACTTAGAGAGGGTTAAATGATTTGCCCAGAGTTACACAGCTGGTATCTGATGCCATATTTGAGCTCATGAAAATGAGTCTTCCTGACTCTAGGCTCACCACTCCATCCACTGCACCACCTAGCTGCCCAGGCACTAGTCTGTGTTTTTCAAATATTCTCTCATTTGATCCCTGGGAGGAAGGTGTTATTATGATTCCCATTTTACAGGTGAGGAAACTGAGGCAGGACAAAGGCAAAGTGACTTGCCCAGAATCACAGAACTAGCAAGTGTCTGAGGCTGAATTTGAACTCAGGTCGTCCTGACTCTAGGCTCATTACTATAACACCAGCCTGCTTTTATGAGAAAGCATTTCATCATCACCATGATCAATAGTAACAGATAATTACTGACAGCTTACTACATGGAAAAGCACTATGGTGTAGTAGAAAGACCTGACTTCCAGTCTCACATTTCACATTTACTCATTATATGACTTTGGGGAAATCTCTTCAACACCTTGGAGCCTCAGTTTTCTTATTTATAAAACAGGACTAAGAATACCTGTGTCAAAGCACTGTCCATCTTAAAACACAATAGAAAGGGGAGCTATCATTACGTAAGTTTAGGATATGATGCTAGCTAGGTACAGAGGATACAAAGAAATAGAAGATCTGGGCAGCTAGGTGGCACAGTGAATAGAGCCCCAGCCCTGGAGTCAGGATGACCTGAATTCAAATTTGGCCTCAGACACTTAACACTTACTAGCTGTGTGACCTTGGGCAAGTCACTTAACCCCAATTTCCCTTCCTCCCACCCCCAACAAAACAAAGAGCTAGGAGATCTAGTCCCTAACTTTTGAGGTGCTCTGGCATTGGTTAGAGGTGCAGGCTGTCACATCAGAATAAGTGTAACAGGCCACAGGCCATTAGCAAACCACCAGAGCTAACCAGATTTGGCAGAGCACTTCACACATAGCAGTTAAAATATCAATGGTGGAATAGATAAATCTCAGTCTAGAATCTGTAGTATCCATCCACTGGTTCCCAAATGAGTCATTACCAGGCATCTTGACCTTCATCATGAGGCTGGATTTCCATGACTCTGGAAGAGTGAGGCTGCTGACTTTGTACAGCTCTGCCTCACTTAAATTCAATTCATGAGCAAGTCAAGACATTAGCCCATGACATTGTTGGTCCTCTTTTGAAAACAAAGGAAGAACAAGAATGTGATTATCTCTTGGGAGCTTCATGTCATGTGAACTCTTGAAAACCACCTATTACTTTGCAGCCAAGTCAGGCCCACGATTACCAGCAATATGAGTAGGAAGATGTAATGGTAATGTAATTTGAGTTTGAAGATCCCTTTGTATTGGCAAAGGTAACAGGTCCTTAGCACTTAGTAATTAATCAAGAAGGTATGAATCCCTATTGCTGACTAACAGGAAGGGGTTGGCTGAAACAGGAAGCTAATGCAATACTGTACATAAGGAAAAACCCAGAGAGGGAGAGTCAGAATTCCTTGGGACAAGGATCTGGAGGCAGAAGTTGCTACCACTGGAGAAAGAGAGAATTTTTCTCAGCAGCATCTGGAGGCTGGGCTGCTACTGCTGGACTAAGAATTGAGAAGAAAAATGAGAATTGGTAACTGAGACAGATCTTCTTGAAGCAAACTACATGGAGGCTGAAGCTGCTGCTGCTGAGGAGGCTGAAGAGGAGCTGAGGAGACTGAAGAGGAAAACCTCTCCCAGGCTGGAGAGAATGATTTTGATTTTGAAAATCTGGATGGAGTGATCTTGATGCTGGGAACCAGCTGAAACTTCTGATGGGTCAGAGGGCCAACCAGAGCTTCCAAAAGACTGAAGAAACATGACTGAGGGATTTAAGAGTTTGTCTGTTTGTGGCTTTGTTAAGCCTTGTCTTCCTGGGAACAGGGACTGTGAAGGATTTGAGATGGATTGGACATTATGAGTTCCAGTGTGGAGCAGGAACTGCACGGAGAGCTGGACAAGGACTTGGGAGCTGTCTGCCTTTGAACCCAGGTGACAGTTTGGTGAATCCAGGTAGGATCTGGGACCATGGAAGGGGATCCAGGGAATCCGAGAAACCACCCCAGTCAAGCTGAAAGAAGACTTTTCTTGTATACTGTGTACTGACTAAGAAGATTATAATTTACTAGTGACTTAGGAATAGAGGGTCTGTGTATTTTCTGATGAATGAATAGTGAATGATGAAGGATAATTGACTGACTAAATGATTGTACTTAGTGACTGATGACTGAATAAGTTAATTTAGTGTGTCCCATGAGTGGAGGACTTTGATTATTGTACTTTGTGTTCCTTGAGGAGGCAAACCTCCCTAAGGATGATTGAATGATTAAGATGATTGAATGATTGAGTTACTAAATGATTGTTCTTTGTTCAAAACTTTGTGACCACATAGTGAAAACTAAGCATGAAAGCAGGAAAATGTTTTTTGAATTGAATTAATGACCTAATGTGTCTATATGTAGAGTGGGCCCTTGATTAATCATGGTTATGGTGAAGCATGTTAAAGCACCAGAGTGAGGGACCTAAAAATCTAGGATCTACTAGGCCCCATAGCCTACATGTCATTCCCTTAACAGGATGGGAAATAAGATATATAATTTCTTTAACTCATGGCCAGGTATTGACTTTGAATAAAACTTAACAAAGAATAACTTGATGGCACTCTCTACTTGTCCAAGACTGCTATATACTGCTATATACATAAAATGCCAAACTATTCATTTGCTAAATGATAAATGTTCCAAGTAAGTTTTTATTTTAGAATACAAGAGGTACAAATGTATTTACAGTCATACATATACAATCAAATAATATATATCAAAGTTTTGTAAATATCATTTCAGATAAATATTTACAAAGTTAAAGTGACCATTTCCTGGAAGTAGAACACAGTTTGTGAAAACTCTATACACTTTATACTTTTCATTAATATTATTATAGTTTCTTTATTTTACAAAACACCCTAAGGGACTTGTCACTTGTTAATGACTATGGGGCAGGGTGAGAGACACTAGAGGGCGCTCATTACTGGAGTTTAGGAGCAATTGAGAGGGAAAAGAGGGAAAAAGATGAGGTTGGGTCTCCAGGGGACTGGGACTGCTGAATCAGGTAGTGATCTCCTAGTTTTCCCAAGGGATTTCACAGCTGTGGGGAAGTATATCCAGGAAAGGGGTGAGATTCAAAAGCACTGTTGCCAGTCCTCCTTTATCCCCTGAGGATAATTCAGATGCGGCTTTGGGGGGTGAAATGAAATTCCACAGGGTGGACACCTCTTGACCTTACCCCTCCCAAATCTGTTCATACAGAGTTAGCCTGATCTACCATAATCCCTTTAGGCTTCCAGTTTCTAGGAGCACAGGTCAGGGGAGAACGTGGCCTGACATCAGACAGTTGTGAGAATAGGCCCTGAAATCCAGTCTTGTATTCTATCTTTTGGCCAGAAAGTCTAGTGGTCTCAAGCCTATCCTCCCAGACTCTACCCACCCTCTTTTTTTGCCCCAGCCAGACCTGGGTCCCATCAGGGAGCAGCTTTAGCAAGGACACTGTTTTTGAACTAAAAACCAACTGACCTGCATCTCTGTTTCCTGAGAATAATCTTGAGGGTGGGAGGGATGAGAGGGAGGAAGAGATCTGGAGGTTGGGAGACACCAGAGGCATCCCCTGTTTTGGAAGAGAAGGAATTCCTGATTTCAGCCCCTCTCCTGCACCCACTCCCAGCCCAGCTGCCATTGTTGTGGCCTCCAGACTGTACTATAAGCCACTGCGAAATCATAGATCCTTCTCTTTACCTCCCCGCACCCTCCCCCCCTCCCCCTGTCCATCTTCGGGGAATCATAGCTTTCTGGAACTAGGCCTGGAAGTGGAGATGAGGTGGAGCAGATACCTTGGATTGCTCCATCTCACTCATTCCCGTTCTCTCACTCATTCCCCCACCCACCTTCTTACCCCCTTCCTGAGAAGGGAAAAGCCTCATAGGCTTGGGACCTGGGGATAGCTATGTGAGGAGCAGGGGAATACAGATTGACTTACAAGGTCCTGAAGATGGTGATGTAAGAAGAAAAAATATATATATATGTATATATGTATATGTATATGTATATATCAAACACACTGAGTGTGCCTTCTTCTGCCCCTCCTCCCCAAGCTTCCAGAAGAAGGAGGCAGTATGCAAACTATGCAAGCTGAGTGGGAGAGGGGACTTACTCAGCTGCCTTAAAACCAAATGATGAAACCAGCCCCTCCTCTGCACTGCTCTTCCCATTCCAAGAGGTCAGCTTTCACAGATCTCGGGAAGGAAGGAATAGAGAGGACAGGAGAGAGGGCTGCGCCGCGATGCCAGTCTCTATTGCCTCCCGTCGCAGGCCAGCCCGGGCATCTCACAGCACCATGGTGGGGATGTGGTGCGCTGCGAGGGAGGTGGGGTGGGGCACAGGCAAGGCCGGGGAGTGGGCCTGCAGCGAGGCATTGGGGGGTCGATGGCGGGCGCTCTTCTGGTGTGCCCGCAGCCCCGCCAGCTGCGAGTAGGCGCTCTGGCACACCTGGCACTTGTACGGGCGCTCGCCAGTGTGCAGGCGGACGTGGTTGCGGAGCGTAGAAGACTGGCTGAAGCGCCGGTTGCAGAAGCGGCAGACGAAGGGTTTGTCCAGGGTGTGGATGCGCATGTGAGAACGCAGGTTGCTGCGGGAGTTGAAGCCCCGGTGGCAGATGACACAGCGCATACGGCCCGCAGTGTTGGCTGCAGTGTCCACTGGATGGAAGTCCTCTGGCCAGGGCAGCGGGGCAAGGAACGGGGAGGGAAGGAAGAGGGGAGCAGCCGGGTTAGACCGATGACTTCACTCACTAAATAGACCTTAGCTGGAATTTCTAGGCTCTTATTTGTAGATAAAATGTAAGCTCCTTGAGGGCAGGCACTGGTTCATTTTTGTCTTTGTATGCCCAGAGCCTAACAAAATCCCTCATCTAAACTAGTTGTTTAGCAAAGGCCTGTTGAAGCTTAAAGAAGAGAAAGAAAAATGCACTCCTCTCCCTACTTTGTAGAAATGGGGGGCTATGGGTATCGAACATTACATATCTGTAAGACTCAACCGATGTGTTGGTTAGTTTTACTGAGATGTTTTTTTCTGTTTGTTTGGTTTTTTAAAATTCTTTATTACAAGGGGTACCTCTTTGGGGAAGAGAGGGAAGATAGTTTGAAAATGACCATGATGGAAAAACAAAAAATATTTTTAAATTAAGATAGTAAAAGTAAATGCATTGTAAAAAAAAAAATAGTAATGCTTTGTAAAAGTAAATTCATTGATTGATTTGCACTTTGACCCAGAAACTGCCATCTTGACTCTGCCAGGGACTGACTTTGGGTCATTTGCCTTACAGGGGATTGTGGGGTTGCAAAGAACAGTGGCATTAATTCCTAGAAACTGGTGTGTTGACTCTGCAGTAAAGGCTAAATGACCACTTGTCAAAAATGTTGTAGAGGGAAATTCCTGCTTTGTGCAGGCTGGATTTGGTGGAGATCTCAATCATCTCTGAGATTCTATAATTTTTACAAGTTATTTAAAATTATAGCCTCTCATAACTGGAAGGAACCTTTGTGATGATCTAGAATAGATCTCTTTAAGGATCAGGAAGGAGCAGTGACTAGTCCAGTGAATTAGTGGTTATAACCTGGGTTTCCAGTGCTGTTTCTACCACAACTCACTGCCTTCCTTGGAGGAGTCACCATATTTGAGTAGCTAACTCTAGATGCCAGTGAATATTCCAGGTAACATACTTTATGTACTTTAGCAGAAGCTAACCATACGTGTCCCCCAAGACTGTCCGAGGCCCTATTAGTCTCTTCCTTTATACTATTTCCGTTAATGAAATCATCACCTTTTGATGCAATTATTATCTCTCTGAAGATGATTCTCATAACTACTTATCCTCCCCCTAACCTTACATCTGTCCTCTGTCCTCCAATCCCGCATTTCTGACTACCTACTAGACATATTAAACTAGGTATCCTTTAGTTATCTTAAGTACAACAGGTCTAAAACTGAACTCATTTTTTTCTTCTCTCTTCACCCACTTTACCCTCTTCCTAACTTCCTTATCACTATTGAGGGCACCACCATGTTCCCAGTCACCCAGGCTGGAGACCTAGATGCAATCCTTGACTCCTCATTCTTTTACCCTGTATATCTTGTTGTTTCTACCTTTGTAACATATCCCTTCTCTCCTCTGACACTGAAGTCTTAGCTTGGCAAAGTCCTGCTTCTTAAAGTCCTACTTCTACAAGAAACCTTTCCCAGCCCTTCCTTAGTCCCTTCACTCTGAGATCATCTTCAGTTTATCCCATCTATACCTTAGTTGTTTGCATATAATCTCCCTCTGAGTTCCCTGAGAACAGGAACTGCTTTTGTTTTTTTCCTCTCTTTGTATCCCCAGCCCTTAGATCAGTGCCTGATACATAGTAGATGCCTAAATAAATGTTTGCTGGCTAACTATCACCCTTGAAAGCTCTGCCTAGTGGCCTGGTATCTTGAGGAGGGGCAAATTAAACCTTATTGGTCAGTCCCATTTTGGGGTTACGAGATCAACCAAGCAAAGCCCTACTTGAACCATAGAAACAGTGGGAAATCCATCAAAAGAGGCTTCTGATGCTTTATCTGTTTGGGGGTGTGTGGAGAAATTAGGAGGGAAGCTGTATAGGAAGAATCATTTGGTTTTCTTTTTTCCCCCTCCAATTAGAAACTAATGACTATCACTGCCCTGAGGTTAAAAAGGAATCAAAGAAATACAAAGGGCCACCTGTAATGATGGCCTCAGATGGTTAAGGACTACCTACCATGTTTATTCTTCTTCTGTTCTTCTTCCAACCCTGGGACACCAGGAATCCCCAGGAAAGTATTATGGGAGTTCCCATACCAAACCAGCAGCTCTTGATCTGGAGGAATCATCTGCAGAAAAAAAGAGACCAGGAGTAGTTAGATAGTAAGAGAGAGGGAGAAAGATCAGGTTTCTTACTGTATCCCCTCGTGCTGGGAAAAATAATGCTGGATTTGGAGGGAGAAGACCCGCATTCTACTATTGAATAGTTGTGTAACCTTGGCAACTCACTCTCTGAGCCTGTTTTCTCAGGATAATACTTTGGATATGGATAATTATTATCCATAATATTATGGATAATACTTTAAAATAAAGATGTTGAATTAAGTGGTTCTTAGATCTCTTCTGGCTAAATTCTGTGATTCTCTTAAAATCTAAATCAAACTCTGAGAATTTTAATATGGCCACATCTGTAGTTCTACCACTGTGGTAACTTAGCCCAACATCTTGGAATTCTTTTCACCTCTGTGGGATCCTTCAATTGCTAGTCACTAGCCCTCATCCATGTAACATGCAGAGAGAATCTAGATAGTTCTATAAAAAGGATCCCTGAGGGACTGAAGGTTTTGTGGACCTACTCCCCTCCCCATGGCCTAGATAAGTCCATTCCTGAAAATTATGACTGGAAAGAGAGAAATCCTGTACCAGAGTCAATAAAATGGGTTTTCAAAGCTTCATCAACCAATATATGGATAATAGGGCATACAGCAGTAACTATAATAAAATTGGAGGGGGGGAATCACTGAGACAGCTGAATTTAGATTAAATGCAGTGACTAATTTTGATTTTGAAAGACAGTTCATGAAATGATTCTCAAATATTTCCTTCCTTAAGGTAGTAGGACTATGTATATAGAATGTTGCATATGCTGTTATATTTGGTCACTGGGCTAAACACAGAACTTATAAAAGTTACAAGGTGTAGGAAGTAGGGCTCTGTAGTGTACAGAACCCACAAAGCAAGAGAGACTGCAATAAAATCAAGAGTCAACATGGTACAGAGAAAAGAACATTAAACTTGTGGTCAGAGGACCTGAGTTTGAATTTTCAGATCTGCCACTCACCATATGACTCAGGTCCAAACCTTTAAGTGCTCTGAACCTCAGTTTCCTCATCTGTAAAAAACGGGGTAGGAAATAACATTTGACTTCCTACCTCACAAGTTATGGTGAAGGTTTTTTTAAAACTATAATGCTCTGTATAAACATGAACTATTATTATTATAAGTAAGAAAATATATAATTCCCACTCTGGGATATACTGATCAGAAGAAAACGGAAGGAAATCATCTCCATTCAAACCCTCTGACCCAAAAGAGGGACAGGCAAAACTTGCAATCATTCAAGTATTTCCTAAGACTGTGTGGCATGATGTAGATCACATGCTGAGCCTAGGCTCTTACTTCTCCTATTTATGAGTTGTTCAACCAGATGTTGGGTATTCCGACAATTTTTTCTCTCAAATAAGATTAATGTATGTAAAGGGCTTTGCAAACTTCAAAGCATTATATAAATTTAAGCCATTATCATCTTTTATAAGGCAGAATATATAGCAAGCTCAATAATAAATGTTTCTCTTTAACTCTTTGTCTTCCTTTTTGTTCAATCACTTTCAAATTCTCTGTAGCTCTTTCTTCTTGGATCATAGGATTTAGAGACAGATGGGACCTTATTGATAATCTAATCCAACTCCTTCATTTTACAAATGGGGAAGTTGAGACTCAGAGAGGTACTTGTTTATTAATTAATTAATTTTTATTCCTGACTATAGTGATTGTCATCTTCTAGTGACCTCAAGAAGAACAACGAAATTTACCCTTCCCCCCCAAAAAGAAAAAAAAATCACGAATTCCTTTGAGTTCTTTTTAAATAAAAAAGAAATACATATGGGACAAAAAATGTAAGGGGCGATAATACACTGATAAATCATGCAAATGACCTTTTTCCCCTGCTGATTGAGAAGAGAGTCTCCATTATGAACAAGGCAATCATCAGAGCCAGTGAGTTCATGACACACAGACTTACTCAGTGTAAACAGATGGTCATAGATCTTAGGAAAGCTACAGTCCCCGAGACCGAAACTCAGGAGCAATTGACCAAAATGTGCACAGCTACACCAGATGTCATTCTTGTCTTTGGATTCCAAACCCACTTTGGTGGCAACAAAAAAAGAATAAAGAAAGATTTATGATTCTTTTCATTGTGCAGAGAAAAATGAACCCAAAGTACCATCTTTGCAAGGCTCAGACTATATAAGAAAAAGTTATCAGGAAAAAATGAAAAGAGCTCAAGAATAGACTGAAGAAAACTGGGATCATCACAAAGGTCCCCAGTAGTAGAAGAAAACATAGGAAGGATGGAAAGAAGAAAGGAAAGAAGAGAAGGAATGGAGGGAGGAAAGAAAGAAGGGAAGAAGAAAGGAGAGTGTTATATTTTTCAAAATAGAATCACAAGAATAAACATTCCTTGTCAAAGAGAATAGGGAAAGGATCATGTGACAAGGTGGGGCTGGAGGAATTTTCCACTGGCAGCTGGTTCAGGCTGTGCATAACCAGAAAACCCAAGGATTTGCTGATATCCTAAATGGAGTGCCAAACTCTTTGTCAATGTCCAGTGAACTTCAGTGAAGTCAAGAGTCTTTAACCCATTGGATTTGCAGACTAACTGAGAGAGGAATAAATCCCTTTAATCATAGGCACAGAATCTGAGTCAAAGAGAGGAGAGTCTGAAAGGCAGGTATCCCGGGTCTCTGTACTTCCCTATTAAGCAATCTGTCCTGAGGAAAACGGTAGTGTTCTGAGGGTCTTGTTCCCCAGAATACCACCAGTCATGGATCTGGTCTAGTTGGATGGCTCTGAAGGTGGCAAGATTTAGATTCTCAGATACCTGGGGATAAAAATGATTGTTTTGTCCCACTGCTACGTTTGGAGAGAAGATGTGGGATTAGTTAATACTAGCTGTAGTTTCTATAGCACTTTAAGAAAGTGTTACGTAACACTTCATATTCATTATCTCTTGACTTCTTAACAGTCCTCTGAGAAAGATACTACAGGTATTAATTATTATACCCATTTTACAGATGAAGAAACAGGCTGACAAAGTTGTGACTTCACTAAGGTCACATAAAATAAGGCAAGATTTGAATCCAGGTCTCCCTCCAGGACTGGCATTCTGTTCACTATGCCATCTTCTCCTATTGCCTTTAATAGCTATCTAATAGCAAGATGGATGGAGCATCTGAGCCTGGATTGAACCAAAGGAGAGAGGCCAGGCAATCTGGCCAGAAAAAAAAAATGTCAATTCGGCTTTTCCAAAGAACATTTAACTCTGGCCTGCAAACACTTAAGCTAGTGAAGACAGATGGTCCTAGTGTTAATCTCCTGCACCTTAGTCTCCTAGATATTCTCAGGACTTCCCAGAGCAAAGGAAACATATTTGTTCTGGAAGGAAATCTAGGCACAGATTTCTGAAAGTCTTATAAATAGCATTAGAATTAGGAGGAGGATAGAGCCATGGAAGAGATGAGGTGATTGGTCTCTATTTCCTTCCCAGAAGATCTGAAATTTTAGCAGAATTGTCTAATGGAGGAGTAGAGTGAGAAAGACATAGCAGTGAATAGGGCAAGAGGGAGAGGCCAAGGGGTAGGGTTGGGGTGAGGGGGGGAAAGCTAGAAGAGACCTTAGAAGTCACCTAGACCAACTCTCTCATTTTATGGAAAAGGAATTGACATGACTTGCCTGAAGCCACATAGCTAGTCAGTCAGTCTGATAATAATAATAAACACTGAATAATGATAATAATAAATATTAATAATATTAAATATTAAATAAATAACAATAATAAACACTGAAATGATAGAGCCAGGATTTGAACAATGAGCTCCATTTCTCATTTTTCCCACTGTAACAAGGAGCAAAACTTCCTAGTACCTTATTATTATGACTTAAAATGGTATGAAAACCATCTCTCTTAATTATTTCTCCCTCAGAAATGATACTCAAGGGATAGGTAAGTGGTGCAGTGAATAGATCACTGGCCTTGGAGTCAGGAGGACCTGAGTTCAAATCCAACTTCAGATGTGTGACACACTTACTTGCCATGTGATCTTGGGCAAGTCACTTAACCCCAATTGCCCTGCCTTCCCACCCCACCCCCAAAAAAAGAAAAACAGAAGAAGAAAAAGAAATGACACTTAAGACCCTTATTGTATCATGGATATGATGTGAGCTTGCAAATAATTTCTACTTTCTAGGTCTCAGGTTCCTCATCTATAAAATAAGATGTTGGGGGGGGTGAGAGATAGGGAGAGAGGCAAGATGACCTCTAAGCCATCCAACCTCTAAGAGACAAGATGACTTCTAGCATCCTATGATTTTTATATTCAGACGTTCCATATTCTAAGGTTCCTTGTCAGCTATTCTATAATCTAAGCTCTCTTTTAGCTTTAACATTGTATGCACTAAGCAACAACTATGACTCCATCACTGATGGTCCATTGCAGGTAATGTGGCATGTCCAAATCTCATAATCTTCCTTTTAAGGTGATCTGTGCTGATCACCATTGTTAAAATAAAATAAAACATTTTCTCTCTCTTTCTCTCTAAGCTTTCTCCTAGCAACCTCTTTGAAAACCATCTTACCCTTTGCGACAGGGCTCGTATGACACACAACCTTCCAAAATATGTCAGGTATATTGTCTGGCATTTCTAAGGCCAGGTATGTGGGTAAGTATTTGGCCAGGTGAGCTCCAAAGTCATGCAGTTCAAGGGTCATTAAAGGAGACAAAGTTCTGTTCTGATGTCTATACATCTGCCTGACTATTCCCAATAGATATGCATTTCAGAGACTAATTTGGGTTCCAGGAATCTGTTATTTGCTGACTGGATTCCTTCAGGACCTCAACTATGAATGTAGGGGTTTAGTTTGGGAAAATTTCCAATTCGGCATTAACCCTTTTTGTTTTCATAGAAAGTGATAATTACTATTATTATTGATAACCATAATGATGATGATGGTGATCTTCTGTGTGGCTCCCAGATGAATCTCTATTCGCTATCTCAAATAAGACTTTAGAAGTAATTAATTTTAAGGAAATATGGAATTTGGTGACTTTTAAAATCAGTCAATCAGCAACCATTTATTAAATGCTGCCTATGTGCCAGGCACTGTGCTAAGTGCTGGGGATACAAAGAGAAAAAACAAACAAAAAACAAAACAAAACAAAAAAAAGGAAAAGCAACCTTTGCCTTCAAGGCATTTACATTTTAATGGGAGTGAGATAAGGAAGTGGGGGCAACAATCATGAACTATTACCTACAAGATAAATATAGAGTAGATGAAAGGCAATCTTAGAGAGGAGAGATTGAGAAGCTGGAAGTTTTCTGACATTTTGAAACACAAAATACAAATACATGTTGATGTAAAAGCCAGTAGAAAAAAATAATTACAACATAATTGAGAAGCAGTACATTTTCCTGAAAGACTGCATGACCTGTCCCTTTTCAAAAGTGTGTGTTTCTACTTATCTTCCCAGCAAATGAAACTGTAATTGCAAATTAAGTTATCAAATCTTGTTTTAAGTTTGCTTTTGTCAGCTGTGCACTTGTGAGTGTTCTGTGTATCATATTACTTTTGTGTGTAGGAAATAGCTACCTGTCCCAAACCTGATTCATATTGTATATTGAGGATCTTTTAAACTCTCCCTAGAGGTAAGCCCCCAATATGATCCTAAACCTAAATTTTAAAGAATTGTCTGTGCCATAAGTTTCAGTTCCAGAGATTCCAGTTCCAATGCATTCTGTTGACAATGGAAGCACGAGATAGCCTAAATGAGATTAGAAGTGAGGAAGAGATTTAGGAACTGCCACTATGGATAAGCAAGCCAACCAACCCCAGAATATTCTTATTACTGCTTTTACAAGGAGGATGCTTTTACAAGGAGGATGCATCTGCGGGTTCCTTTTCCACAACCTTTATGCATGTTACTGGTGAGTGATGGCTCTCTAGAAAGGCACTGGAAATATCACCTGGAACTGTTCCCAGCCAGGCTTTTTGGAGGCTTAGGGCATAAGGAGGATTTTGAGCACATCTCAGAATAGAGGAAAGAATATCCATAATCTTTCTTGGATGTCTCTTCTCCACTCTGACCCCCTATAGTATATTCTGACCGGGGAGATGCAATAAAGAGCATCCAGAATTAATCTAATAACTTTTTTCCTCTTTACCTCATTGTCAGAATATTCCACGTAAAGATTTCATTTTCTTGAGCCTAAAATCATGCCAACACTAGCAAACCTTTTCTGATACAGAAGTTAAATTCTGAGCTCCTCCACCCTCAACTCAGAATGCCTTTGTTACACCCACACCCACATCCACACCCACATACCCACACCCCCCCCACACACACACCCACACACACCCACACCCACACACACACCCACACACACACACATATATATACATACATACATACATACATACATGTATGTCTGAGATCATGGTCTTTTGTAAGCTATAAAGTGCTATATACAAATGCCAGCAATTATTATTATAATTATAATTATAATTATTATTATTATTATTATTATCAGTAAGTAAACACTCTGTCATCCATATATAGTCTAGAGAATAGGGACTTCTGATACATCCAAGAGCTTGAATAACTAAAACATGGACCATTTGGAAGAATGACACTATAGTGAAGCATATTTAACTTTAAAATTCTAATGTGCATCATTTGGTATTTAATGATTTCTTATGAACATCAGTAGTCCCAGAATCATAGCTGTCTAGATACAACTGGTTACTGAGACTTCCAGGTAAGAGGCTGTTGGACAACAGAGCAAATATCATAGATATCCTGGAGTATTCATCAGAATGATGATTGCAGAGCTCTTATAAAGAAGGGAGAGAAAGGGAGCTGATAATGATCTGTTCCATTAATGATGAGCTCAGCAGTTACCAAAAAGAAAAGTGGCAGAGAGGGGGTGAAAAAATCACTTATAGGAGAGAGAGAGAGAGAGGAGAGAAAAGGACAGAGACAGATAAAGAGAGGAGAGAGATTAAGGAAGAGACAAGCTTGAACCTTAAGTCCGGAAGTTGAATGATTTATAAATTTTATTTATTTATTATTATTTTTTTGGAGGGCAGTTGGGGTTAAGTGACTTGCCC
Organism: Pseudocheirus occidentalis; assembly: GCA_028646575.1. Classification (NCBI taxonomy): domain Eukaryota; kingdom Metazoa; phylum Chordata; class Mammalia; order Diprotodontia; family Pseudocheiridae; genus Pseudocheirus; species Pseudocheirus occidentalis. The sequence goes on along the minus strand of CM053595.1, from coordinate 107,988,725 downwards.
AAGGTCACACGGCTAGTTTTTTGTGTTAAGTGTCTGAGGCCGGATTTGAACTCAGGTCCTCCTGACTCCAGGGCCGGTGCTCTATTCACTGCACCACCTCGCCACCCCTATAAATTTTATTTTGTCTTTTACTTTTAGGCCCAAGCAAAGTTTTGCTTCTTTTGATTACCTAGTTTGCTTTGGATATGATATGTTTCTATCAGAATAATCCAGAAATAGAATGAGAATAATTCCAAAATCTGAACATTGGGGGTATTTTTCTTTATATTTTTAAAATGTCAAAGTATATCACGTTAGGGGAAAATTCCCACTAGCTAAAGTTATTTCTGGAGGTGGAAATGAGTATGGGAGGGGAAAATACACAAAGTTTTATCCAAAGGAAAAAAATTCTCTTTTTGACATCTCTCAGAATTTTAACCCAATTTATTCAGTTGCCTTATTGTTGGGAAACATATATTTGCATACTTGGTGGAGAGGTGGAGGGGGGAATTGAATGGCAAAATCTCACAAAATGTATTTAATAAATAAGGTTGAAAGAATTTCTCAAAGATTATGGTTTAACCTGTTGAAATGGTGAAAATATGGATGGGCAACAAGTTAAAAAAATCAGATTTAAAGCTTTTCTCCTTTGCCAGCTCATGCATAGGCAGCACAAAAAGTCAATTCATTTCAAAGAATATCCAGAGAAATAACTTGCAAAATGCCATGTGCAACTAACCATCACACAACAGATGGGTTGTTTGAAGAAGGAAGTTTGGGTAGTGTGTGTGTGTGTGTGTGTGTGTGTGTGTGTGTGTGTGTGTGTGTGTGGGTCAGATCTGTGTAGATATGCTTTCCTATACCCAATAGTGGGGTTTTCCATGACAATTAATGATATCTAGCCTGACTTGAACCTGCTCAGCTGGTTTTGAGAAAATGGCTAGACTCTTTTAATGTCCTGGGATTCTTTTTATTAAAGCAAATTCTGGGATATTTAAATTTTTTCCATTTTCCTTACTGTACTGGCAATTTGAGAGACAGAGTAGCAATTGATAGAGGGTAGTCCTTGGAGTCAGGGAGACTTCCGTGTTTTTCCTCTGCCATATACTTTCAAGTTGTCTCTGAAGAACTTTAGTATCAATTGAGAGACATGGAAGATGCTGGCATAGGATTGCCCAGCATGACATGCCTGAATCAAAGAAGCAACTGTACTCTATGAGCAAAGCAGAAATGCAGTAGCACAAAGGAAATGCGAGATGTGCAAATCTAGAGACATTTTCATCCCAAATGTTTAGCATGCCAAGCTGCAGCAGGGCCTTCCAGGTGGATCGATCAGCCACAAACACACTGTACCTTGACTCCAACTTCATAGTATCATTGGTACTCTTGGAGTACAAAGGACAAACAACAACAGCTAGTTGTATGACCATAGACTTAACTTTAAGCAAGCACTTAAACTCTTTATGCCTCTGGGTAACTGTCTAAGACTATAAATGTCCAATTTACATGACTGGAGGGAATTTTTAGACTGGGAATTACTTTCGGTGATGAAATTACAAGTCTAGATCCCCTCAAAATAAAATCATAACAATCAGTGATACATAATTATATTTGGATTTGTGCAGTGCTACTGAAAAGATAACAATTTGGTGAAATTATATTCTTCCTCTCAATTTTTAGAATTTTAAGTCTCTGGTCAAGAGTAGGAGATTGAAAGCTGATTTTTATTTCTGGACCTTTGGAAGGCTACTAACCACTCTAATTAATGGTACTATCTTCAGGCTTTGGATTCTACCTTAGAATCTCCCAGGTTCCTTCCTTGGCTCTATTCTCCTTTAAATTGCTCTGGTACACACAGTGAAACATACCTCAAGCCATAAGCTGGCTCTAGCTATGAATGCTTTGATGGGATCCCAGGTACAGTGACAGTCTATCTAGATTTTTGCCCTAAATGTGACATGTTCATGTTTGTGGTAAGATTTGTGACTAACTAGGAACTGCTTGTGGGTAAGAACCATATTATATTTCATCTCCCACAATGCCTAACACAGTTCCAGGAAAATAGTGGGTGCTTGACATGCCTGTTGAGTTTAATTGAATTGCATTAAGATATGAGAGGAGAGAGAGAGAGAGAGAGAGAGAGAGAGAGAGAGAGAGAGAGAGAGAGAGAGAGAGAGAGAGAGAGAGAGAGAGAGAGAGAAAAGGTATTAATGTTTGGGTATTAGAGTATGAGTGTTTTTGATGTAACAGGGAAACTGTTTATGATGTTTATGATGAAACAGGTAACTGTGGAAGTGGAAAAAGAAGGGAATGAGAGTATATATGTGTTGGTATAAAAGTATATGAGGGCAGCTAGCCGGCGAAGTGGATAGAGCACTGGCCCTGAACCAGAGTTCAAATTCGACCTCAGACGCATACTAGCTGTGTGACTCTGGGCAAGTCACCTAAAGCCATTCATTTAACCTCCAGAAATAAAATTTTTTCATGGGGGGAGATTATACCTGAAGGTATAATTATATATGAGAAGTTTAGGCAGCCAGTCATAGTTTATAGAGAGTTGCCTCAGAATCAGGAAGACCTAGGTTCAAGGCCCACCTCTGTCATATACTTACTGGCTATGTGATCCTTAATTTCTTAGTGCCCCAGGTAATTCTCCAAGACTATACCCTGTAAAGCAATTACCAACCTGCTTTGGTCTAGAGAATTTCCTTACCAGGAGTTCCTGACACCAATAAAATCATAGGTCCCATCCACCACCCCTCTCCAAAAATTTTAGAATCTATGAGGATACTAGGGAGGAGGCAGAGTAGGTATGCATGAGAGAGATGAGGGCATGTGTATATTTGTAAGAAAGTGTGTATATTTGAGGATATTGTGAAGGTAAAGGAATGAATGGATACATATTAGGGAGTCAGGATGAGGATTTGAAATTAAAGGAGCAGAGTGGTGAATGTGAAAATACAAACATATTCTGTTCCTGAAGTGAACTTCAAACTGAGGCTAATTTAAGGTCATTAAGGGAGGGGAGTGGGGGGAGTCCTCAAATCACACACAAAGACCACACCAGGCCGCTGGCTAGTTAGCAAGTTTTCTCTCAAAATCATATAATCCAACCTCTACTGAGATTGTCCAGTGTTTCATACCAGCTTTCATTCAAGTCATAGCATTTGAATGGTCCACTGATCTTTTCCCTTCCCTACATGTTGCAGAGCTGACGGTCCCAGGAAGAGCTTTTCCCCTAGGTCCCATTGCAATGGTGTTTATCATTCCCTCAAGCTGCCCTGAGTCTGTTAGTGGCAAGATCTGTCAAGGGCAAAGGCCAATCCTGTTTCCTCTCTAGGAAATGGGTTTTGAGTGCATTGGTTATTCAGAAGGGAATTTGATGCTGAATGAGGGAACTCCTGGGTCCTGCTCATGAGGTATCTGGGAATGGAGGAGGGTTTAAGGGACTGACTGGGACACAGAAGCAATGATTCCCTTATATATAAACAAAAACAAACAAAAACTCAAATCTTACTAGCTACAAGCTCTATAGAGCAGAAATTGTGTCATCTAAATTTTGTAGTTCTCCTAGCACCTACCTCCCACAATGCTCTACACTTACGTACTTAATAAGTGTTTGCTAAATGAATGAATGGAAATGACATTCTGGGACTTTGAATTCTACCAAAAATTGACTAAAGAAAGAGTGATACTCTTTCTTTGTAGGTCATCCCTGTCTTTTCTGCCTTTATTGTAGTTATTTATGTCTGTCTCCTCCTAGAATGGAAACTCTTGGTAGACAGGGAGCAAGTCTTACTCATCCTTGTATCTTCAGTGCTCAGCATAGTGTCCTTCATAGAATAGGGTTTGAGTAAATTGTGTTTTTTTAAAAAGTCATAACAAATATGAATACATAGATGAATATACTGTGAATATGCAAACGACTATGCTCTAAATTCAAAACTCTCTTCCCTAGTTGTTGTTGTATTTCAAGTCCTCTATATCTCTAAAGGAGCATCCTTCAAGCCTATCCTGTGGACTACTCATCTCGAGGGAATAAAGGCCAGGTGTTTCCTTTGAGCTGTCTTTAAGCTGATTTTCTTTAACATCAAATTGTAAAGATTATCTTTGCTGATTTTGCTTCCCTAAAAGAGAGATTATATTTGGGCATCTTTTAAAGTACACACATATACATTCAAATATAGACATGAGGAGCTCTGCTGCTCAGAATCTCTAAAGGACCCCCAAAACACAGACAGACACACACACAGATACACACACAGAGACACAGACACACAGACACACACACACTACAGTTTTGGACCGGGAGAGTCCCATCACCTCACAGGTTCTTACCTCAATTGCCTTGTAGAAGATACTGTTGCCAATTTGTACCACCTCCAGGTTTTGCTCTTGCTCATTTCGGGCACATTTAATGTAAGTCATCCAACTTCTATGATCTTCTTGGCTTGCGTCTATGAAATATCTCACTGTACCATCTTCATTGAATACCTGGCCATAGGAAGAAAGGAATCCAAGCTAAAAAATGGGAAGGTTGAAAAAGAATGCACTGGAAGTTTGTTGCATATATTGTACAGTGGAAAAAGCAATGGACTTGGGAAGTCAGAAGACCTTAGTTAATTTTGGCCTTTTCACTTATGAAGTATATGACCTTAGGCAAGATATCACCTCTCTGAGCCTCAGTTTTCTCATCTGTGAAATGGGGAGGTTAGAGTAGATGGCCTCCTTTTCTGATCAAGCATACTGTGATTCCATGATTGCTAAGCCAACAAAGCCAATGGTGATAATTCATAGTCTTGGAACAGAAAAAGACTTCAGAAAGCATCTTGTCTGATTCATCTTCACAACATCTCCAACAAGAAGTCATCTAGCTTCTGCTTTAAGACCTCCAGGGACGAGGAACCCATTACTTTTCAAGGTAGTTCATCCCACGTTTGGACATCTCTAATAGGAATTGTTTCCTTATAAAACTACATAACCTGATTCTCTTCAACTGCCATCTATTGTTCTTAGTTCTCTCTGGAGTAAAGCAGAACAAGACTAACTTATCTTCTTTCCAAAATAATCAGTGGGAAGTTTCCATGAGGTTAGGGGAGTGAAGTCTCTGAGTTCTTTTCCAGACTTTATTGTTGACTCTCTGAGAACCTAGTTTCAGATGCCTAACTTTGCTTTTCTGTGAAATGGGGAAAATAACCTGGATCTCCCTTTCTTAGGATGCTCTAAAATGGTCACTAATAACTAGTTGACTTCTCAGCTGCTACTATGTAGCATTTAGTGTCCCAAGTAGGGAGTGGAGAAGGAAAAAAGAAACTTTCCCTTTCTGCTGCCAATATTTAGTTTTGAATTCTAGCTACTCCTTCTGAAAACTAGAAGCTTCTGATTTGGACAAGTTGAATGGTGGTTGGAGCAGCAATCTAGGGAAGAAACTCCATAACCCTGGGAGAAGGGGGTCTGGGAAATAAGGTATCTGGGAAATAAAGGAAGAGAAGTGAAGTTTTCCTACCCAGTTCCCATTCAATGCAGGAAGGGGATGAAAAGCCCAGGATGAGTCATGTAACATGACTCCTTTTCATTACATATTTCTCACTCATTGTGTACCTTTGGAGATGGAAAGGAGATTAGAACACAGAATGTCAGAACCTGAAGGGATCTTAGCATATAAAATGCAGAGCTGAAAGAGACCTTAAGAACACAAGATTAGAGTTGAAAGAGACCTAAGGAATAATCTAGTTCATTTCTTCATCTTGCAAATGGAAAACCTGAGGTCCAGAGGGAGGAAATTATTTTTCCCAAGGTTATCCAGTTAGTGGCAAGCTGGGTCTAGAACTTAGATATTTAGACTCTCCTCCAGGGGTGTGTGTGTGTGTGTGTGTGTGTGTGTGTGTGTGTGTGTGTAAGAGAGAGACAGACAGACAGACATTCAAGGCCAGAGATTCACTTGGTTCCTCAACATCTGCACATATTTCTTTGCCTGACCTTTAGGATTAGGGAAAGGGAAGAAGGCAAAGGAGAGAGATGCTTTGTTGCAGTGAAGGCAGGTTTTATAGACCTTCCCAAAAGGATGGAGATGTATTCAGCCTGAGGTGTGTCCTTGGAGGCAGTGGGGAAAGGAGGAAAGTTGGTGAGTGATTGACTCCATAGTTATGCCAACCCCCATATGGTGACTATTGTTACATCCTCATATTCTAGCTGGAAATTAGGGTGGGGAATAGCAATTTTTGAATCAGTGTTTGGACTGAACAGGGCAGGCCATGTACTGCATGCATTTTTCAACATTAATCTAAAGGGTGCCCATTGCCCTCCATCCAAGAAGAGAACTAAGAATCCAGTATGTAGCACAAAACCTGTTCAGCTCCTGTTGGTGCTTTGCCCTGAGAGACTTGACTATCCTTCCAGTTCTGACTTCATTGATACCTTTGCCGGGTAAAAGGATGAGTCCGTAACTACCCCCGGCTCTTCTTGCAAAGTACTTACCCAGGGAGCTAGGTTGCTAGCAGGGCAGAGGCTGGTTTATCTGGTCCGTAGTGAAGCATTGTTCCCAGGCCCTCCCCAGGTGAATACCCGCTTCATTTACCTCCCACATCAGGTTGTTATTCTTGCAGATGTCCACGTGCTCTGGAGAGATGACCCTGCCTGTGAAGGGACCCATTTCAGTTCCTGCTTTGATCCAAGTCTTGGAGAAGATGCCCAGGCCCTCCCCGGGGATAGAACTCTGAGCGATAATCACTTCGGATGGCAGCACCAGACTCGACAGCTTCTGCACCTCTGCTGGGTGGAGAGAGGAGATGAAATGGGGCAGTGAAAAGGCTGGGGAGGGTGCCATAAAAGGGGTCCCAACAGAACTTCTCAGTCCCCTTCCCTCCCAGACCCCAGCCTTGTCTCCTTCATCTCCCCATCGATTTCTTGGACGACTAGATTGCAGCATGAAGGGACAGAATCGAGGCTCTGGTCCTAGGACAACTGTAGAGTCAGGCAAGGAATGGAGAGGAGACACAGAAAAAGCAAACCGTCTTCCAAGGGGTAACCCTTTCCTGCAGGTAGCTGCAAACAGGGGAGAGGGCAGTGATCAGGCAGATCTTTGGAAAACGCTTATGGGGGTACCGTAACGGGATTCCAGGACCCGAAGAGAAGGAGAAAGACACCTCACCAGCATTATCATACAATACACATTAGCTACTTCTCCCTGGGCTGAGGCTGCCTCATTGCGCACCAGGATTTCGAAGTCCGAGCCTGACTTGGGGGGGGGGAGTGGAAGGGGTGCGGTAGCCCCTTCAGGGTCGATCTTCGAGCCTCAGGCGGACCTGACCCGCGGCTGGGATGGGGGCAGCTAATGCACATTCCGGATCCTACAATGTGTTACAAGGTTCCCCTCTAAGCTACCTGGGAAAAAAATATGAGAGCGCAGAGCCTGAAAAGGGGGGTTAAATGGTGTCTATTTCAACCCATCCAGCAATTTGTCACGCTGTTAAAGTGATCTGCATTCATTAGGCTCAACTAGAAAGAAATTGCTAATTCTAAATTCATTAGCCCTTTAAGAATGCTGTAGCAGTAAATTCGGCCTCACTGCGGAGAAGACTTGTTTAAAAGGGGCCGAGGAATTCCCCTTACAAAATGGGGAGATTAGATGGTTGACATAGTGTGAATGGAACTGGAATTAGTCTTCACGGTAAATTAAGAGAGGAACAGAAATCTTAAAGGGGGGAAAAAGAGGGGGACGCCCAGAAATGCCAGCGAAAGGGAGAGATATTGTTTGCGGGTTGATGAATGAGGAATAAGAACTTGAGACATCTTAAAGAAAAGAAACTTTTTTCTCTCCCTCTCCCCAGCCCTCCCCAGTCGCTCTTCCCTCCCCCCCCCTTTAAAGTTTCTGGGTTTAAGTGGGAACTTTCGCAGGTCAAGCCCAAGTTAACTAAATGAATTTAAAACCCTTCTTTTTGAGTCAACTGCTATTACACGCCTAGTAAGGCCTTAAACGCCGGGGACTAGGGCTCAAAAGGGGTGGGTGTGGGGGTTGAGAGGAATCAATGGGGAATGGGGAGAGGGAGAGGGATAGGAGGGGAGAGGCGCTGGGAGCGAGAGTAGGGAAGTCAATGGGAGAGGAATTCTGAGAACTGTGGATTTTGGAGAGCTCCGAGCACTGGGGTTTCAGAAAGTTGTTCCCCACCCCTTCCCCCAGCTCCTGCCCCCAAGGAGGGCTAGTGCCCCTTCGCTCCCACCCCACCTCTGTGTGAACTCCGGGACAAAGAGCTGCCTGGGCTGGCTCCCTGGCTGCCTGGGCTTCTGTGTGTACGATAAGCTGGGTTGAGGTGGGCTGGGCAGTGAGCCGTCCAAAGGGACATCGAGGTATGTAGGTATCAGGGCCAGAGCTAGCGGGGACTCTCTGGTTTGAAGGGGAGCGCGGGGCTTAGGCGGTGATTGTGGCGTCTTAAAAGCACCCCGGGGAGCAGGGCCCACTCACCTCCGGAGAAGGACTGCGCCAGCACCTCTGCGGTGAAGGCGGTCTTGGGGTTGGCGTGGTGAGACTTCTCTTCGAAGAGCTGTTCTCCTAGCACGTTCCTCCAGCGACCATATAGGAAGCTGTGCAGGATGTCGGAGGTGATCACCTCAGCCAGAGACAGCCCTTGAGGTTTCAGGCCAGTCTTCAGCACCAGGGCTTCCGCGGGGAGCACCGAGCCCATCATGAACCACCCCGTCCTTTCTGGCCACTCGAGACGGCAATGGGCTCGGGGAAGAGCAAGGGAGGGAAGAGCAAGAAAAGGGAAGGGAAGGAGGAGGAGGAGAAGAAGGAGGAGGTGGAGGAAGAGGAGGAGGAGGAGAAAGAGGAGGGAGGGAGGTGACCAAGAGAAAAGGGGGCAAGAAAAGAGTGTAAGAAAAAGCGTCAATAGCCAAGTCTGGGTAAAAAAATAAATAAATAAATAAATATAATATATTTATATAGAGATAAATATATATGGATCTTATCAGTGTTTGGAGACGGGCTTTCGGGCGAGCTTTCGCCGTTTGCTACTCTACACCTAACAGTCTGCCACTTGGCAAATTCTCAGCCCCTTTATAGGAGCCGCAGTGACCCTCCTAATTGGTTATTAATGACCCCCCTGACGTTGTAAGATAGACTTGTTCTACCAGGGAGCGACAAACCTAGGGGGAGAGAGCGAAGAAAGAAAGGGGGGAGAAGGAGCCCCCTCCTCACCTTCGTCTCTGTCGTCGTTCCCCTCCCTCTCCCTCTTTCCCCCTCCCCTTGTGGGAAGGGCAGAGGGAGAAGCAGGACCAGAGGCTAGGTTTATCGCAGCATAGAAATCGGGGAGAGGGGATGGGGAAAAGAGATTGCTCTTGAAACCTGCTACAAGTCCGCACTTCTCTAGATGGGGGGTGAGGGGGGGGTGAGGAGTGGGAAACAAGCACAAACAGAGAGATAGACCCGCATATAGAAAGACGCACATACACTTCTTGGGCTGGTTGCTGCCTCCAATTGCCCCAATAGGCTTCGGATGCCTGAAGGTTTTTACAACACTACCCGGCCAAAGTGTTTCTGGATTCGGGCAGGGTTGCCCTCCGCCTCCCGCTTTTCCTCTCCTCAGCTCGCCCGCCCCCCCAGCTTTAAGAACTGGGAAAAGGGGGCTTCGTGAGTTTAGCTAAGGAGTCCCCCAACCTCAGTTTCCCGACGTGATGTATCCCCATACTCCGTTTCCCCTGTTCCTCAGGTCCCCAGCCAAGGTCCAACATTCCCAGTGTCTCCCGCTGGGATCACCGGGGGGGGGGGAAGGGGGGTGGTAAGCTCCTTTTCTGGGCGTGGATCGGGTAGTTCGAATAAAGCGGGCCTCCAGGATCCGAACCGCCGGGGGAACGAAATCCAGGCCTGGGGTCAGTGTGTGGAGCCGCAATTTCTGCAAGGTCGTCGGGGGCAATTTGAGCCGAGACAGGGGCCTAAAGTCTGGAGGGATGGGGAGAGGAGGAAGCTGTGGAAGTTGGTGCCAGAGATCTCACCTGCTTGTGATACTTCTCTCGGAGTGAACGCACTTCTCGAACCGTCCCTGCCTTCCAGTTTTGTCGGGGGTGTCACACAGTAAATCCGGGACGTTTCTTCAGATTCCTCAATCCGTTCCAGGCTACAGGGTCCGACCTCTGTCCCTTTTCCTCCCAGACGCGGGTTTGGTCAGAGTCTGAACCAAACCGAACCGGACCAAGCTGGTCTCGCTTCCCTATCCTCCCCGCCACCGATCCAAACTGTCCTCCTGGGAATAAGATCTCGGGGAAAGGAGTTCAGGTGCGATCTCCGGAGACCCGGGGGTGGTTCTCCAAAAAGACAAGTAAACTGGATTGCTAATTCGGTCCAAACCCTAAACCAAAGCAGAATCTCCACAACCAGGCAGGCCGGGTTCCCAATCCCACCAGCCCGGCGGAAGCCCCGGACTGTCTTTGGCTCTCCGCCTAAGGCCTACCCTAGTCCCAAATTTCTTTGCTTGGGAGGCCAAAGGAAGCCTCCCAGTTCAGGTGTTCCGACTTAGGACCAGCGCATCCAAATGGAGTTTTTTCGCCGGCTACTTCTGCCTCGCTTTTCTTTTCGGTCAGTCTCTGGCTCTCCAACCCATTACACTTCTCGCTCTACAGCTTCTGTTCCTCCTATTCTTTCTTCATTTTCTTTCTTCCTCTGTCTTCTCTTTTCTCTCTTTCCTTTTCTTTCCTCTTCTCTCCCCCTTTCAGTCTCTCCCGCTCCCTCTATCTCTTCATTCTTTATTTTCCCCCCCCCCTTCTTTCTTACTCCCTCTTTTTTCTCTCTCTTCTCTGTCTCTGTCTGGATCTCTCTCTCTGCCCACGGAGAGGCCCAGAGAGAATAAAACAAGGACTCCAACCACTATGTATGTCCCCGTAGCTAAAGTCACCGCTGGTAGCCAAGGACGTTTTTTCCCATGGGGAAAGGGTCCCTCTGTCCTGGAAATAAGATGAGAAAGAGGCTTTGCTGTGCGTTTGAATAGCAAAGCTAGAGCCAAAGAGCCTTCCCACCCTCTCGCCCCCCATTAGCCTAGAACAGGAAAAACTACCTCTCAGCTATCTCCTCCCTCCGTCTCCCTATTAGATTTGGCCACAAGCTCGAAGGCCCAGCTAACAGGTGGTCATGAGCATCACCACCAACCTATTCTATGGAAATTAAGCGGGCCAGTGACACAAGGACTCCTGATGCCCCAAACGCCTCCAGTCTGAGGCTTCTGGACCCTCGGGGTCTTGGGGAGCGTTCCATTGGCATCCCTAGTTTGGAGGCTACTGGACTCCAGATAGGAGTGGACTAAAAGAATAGGAAGGAGGGCAGATGTGATGGGTGTGGGGAAGTTTAGGGACTTTGGGTGTTGGTCACCAAACAGTTCTCTGTGCTGGCACAAGGTAGTACAACAAAGGATCTGGACCTGACGATTTTGTCAGTCAGGACAGCTTTCCCAAATGGGAACCTGTAGCAAAGCAAGCCATGCTTCCAGGGTCTCCATATGTAGTTATTTGTGAATACTCATCTTCAGATCAGGGACCTCTGATTAAAAAAAAACAAAAACAGAAACAAAAAAAAATAACTAGACCAGTTTGGAAAGCCCTTTGACTAGGATTTTCCCTTAAAATACAGGTCATTCTTGTCTAGAAAAAAAATCAGGAACCCCTGTCACCTTCCTTCCGCCATCTCCAAGCCCCAGTCACACCCTCATTCCGTCGCGACTATTCGCTGACTCCAGCTGGGACATGCCTTATACTTGGGGGCGCTGAAGCGGTGTGAAGGAAGAACGGGATAAAGTTCTATTCTACGAACACCAGCACCACTCTCTCAACCAAGTTACTGCCACTAATGAAAGAACATGTGGCTATCATCTATCCTGTGCCATTCACCCTCCTCACCCGAGCGCTAGGGCTAAGGAACCTTTCCTTTTCCAGATATTGGAAGACTTTTAAGACGACTTGGGTGGTGGCTGTCTCTGTTACTCCCACGGTCCCTTAAGAATGATTTTGTTTTGAAAATATAGACCATCGCCGTCATCAGAAAGGACGCAGTGTGGGAAGCTTCCCAAACTTTCCTGGAAGGAGGAAGACAATGGGTAAATTGTCTGCATCGAAGGGTGCAAACAAGGGAAAAATGCGCCACGGGGAAAGTCTCGGTCTGGATCTCTCAGTGGTGTATACCTATTTGCCCACATCCTAGTAAAACGGCGCGCGGCTCTAAGTACACAGCCACGCCCTAGATAGGCTCCTAAACCTTCAGACTTCACCAGCAGACAGTCACGCGGTCAGGAAACAGAGGCAGAAGCTGAGAATGATAGCGAAGGAGAAATTACAGAGACCACCCATACTAATCCTGCCGAGTCAAGTCAAGCTTGTGCCTTTGCCTGTACAAGCGAACAACGCCAAGTCATTTTGCTCTCTCTCTCTTCTCTAGAATTTAGGGTCTGGAGAAGCATCCGAAACCCTTTCCTGCTTGAGAGATTTTGAGGGTGGGGTGAGGGTGTCCTTCGTCAGGTAGATTCGTGAGGTGGTAGGAAGGTTAAAATATTATCAGGTAAATGGATAACTACGATGCTTTGGGAACTTGCAGAGTTAGGCACTTATCTGTGTCTCCTTAATAAAACTTGCACATTATCAGGATCCAGCTTATAGCCCCCGGGAGAGCTTAAACACACTTGGGGATGAAAGAGAGGAGAGATACCGGGTTTCTTTGTATAGGCTGGGTGGATGGGGAGAGGGGTAAACTCTTAAGTCCTTCTGTAACAGCTGTTTGGTCCTTGCAACACCCGCGGGACTTAGGACATTGACGGGGGGAAAGGGAGGAAGGAAGAGAGGAACAGAGAAAGAGAAGGTGGGAAGTTAAGGGACAACGAAGCTACCACTCCTAATTTTTAGAGGAAATCAATTTAACATTCATGGCTTTTAATAGGAGAGAAACTTTTCCCCTTTGTTGGGGATATTGTTTCGAGTTGTCTTTGGGGTGGGATGGGGGGGGACAGACCATGGACTGGCTTGTATTGCCATCTGCATATTTCCAAAGTCTCCTCTCTGCCCATCCCGAGAACACTTTAATATTCATGGGTGTTAATAGAGAGGCCCTTAGTATATTGGGCTATTGTGGGGAAGTGTTCGTATTGCTCTTCCTCTGAATAGCCCCAGTTCCCCTTTCTTTGGAGATGTTTTCCAAGGTTGATGGGCCAGGAGTGAATGGTGACTTTTTTTCCCCCTCCCTCCTCAGCCCCCCTTCCAGAGAGAACATCTTTATCCCAGCCGCAGCCTCTCTGGTTCCCCATTCACGGCGCTCTGGAGTGCTGGCAGGCCAGAGAAAAGTGGAACGAATCAATCTTTCACGCTCCTTTTGAGGTCAATTTGACACCCAGGGGCTCCGCTTTTCTTCCCGGAGCCCGCGAGGGGATGGCCGGCTCCGGACAACGTCGGGGCCCGAGGAGGGGAGACTAGGGGCGGCCAAGGGGCTGGGGGAAGAAAAGATAGCGGGAATGGGGGACAGAGGAAGGCTCAGGCTGACTGATACTACAAGAAAGGGGATTTGAGCCCAACAGCTGCTTTGGGGAAGGCGGGGGTGTGGTGGTGGTGGGAGCCGAAGGGGGGGGGTTGCGCCCCTGTCAGACCTCGCCTCCCTCTCGATGAATAGGATTTGGAAAGACCTCAGATTGATTTATATTTATGGCTGCCGAACATTTATTGCTGGGCGAGAGCGGAGAGGAACTAGGGGGGCTGGGAAGGGTGTTGGGGGGCCAAAAGAAGGATCAGGCTGTCAGGGCTAATCTCCCAGAATCCCCTCCGAAGTGAAGTGGGAGCCAGGGAACCCGACCTGGAGAACTGGCCAGAGCGGGACTCGATTTACTTTCACATTTAACCCTTTGGGGAGGGAGACCTAAGGGAGATCGCGAGGATATGGGAAATTTCCAGTTGAGATGAAAATTCTGATTTTTTTCCTCGTTTCTTTTCGGCAACCCTTCTCAGCTAGGGGTTGGACTCACCTATTTATGAATGCGGGGTTGGAGACTCGGGAGTAGTACAGAGGACACTCTTTCCCGTGATCCCGGGTGAACTTCCCCCACCCAGCTCTCTTTTCCCGCCAGTCTCCGACCCCAGTATTCGTTTGCACTGTATCCCATCCCATGATGGAGTTCCTATCAGTTGTCCCTGTAAATAGGGTTTACCTGATGGCACCTCTTGGAGAGTCCGACCGAGAGGAACGTTATGGGTTGGGGACCAAGAAAACGCAATCCCCGATTTGTCTGTGTTTGTCTCACGGCATTGAAGCAGGGGTGAGCAGAATTTAATTTGGGGGCTACCGCGTGGATTGAAGTTTGGGGTGGGTGATCTGCTCCAATAAAACAAGTTGGGGACCTTGAGGACCTTGGGGTCTGGATCTCGGGGACTGGATTTCCTTCGATCCTTCGGCGTCTCTTTTTCTCAGTCAAGCAAGTCAGAGCTCAGTGCGGGAGGGAGGTACGGAGTGTGGTTCAGTCCTAAGTCGGAGGCAGTTAAATTAGTCAACAAGGATTTATTAAGTGATGTCTGTGTACTAAATGCTGCGGATATAAACAAAGCAAAAACAATCTCTGCCCTCAAGAAGCTTATGTTCTAAAGAGGGAGATAATATATAAATAAGTATATTATACACACACACACACACACAACATACACACACAATAGATAGAAAGTAATATCAGAGAGAAGGAACTGGCAGCTAGGGGTAAAGGAAAGGCCTGCGATTTAAAATTTCTTTCGTACCCCTACCCCCACCCTAAGATGCTGGGAAATCGACGGCGAAGCTGCCAGACCAGCCAAGAACAGAATGGGGCCCATTGTCAGAAAGAGAAATACATTTTTCTGGAGCTAGTGAAGGCTCGCCTTTCTTTTGAACTTTAGAAGAAAGTCTCTTACTCTCACCCCATGGAGGGAGTAGATTTCCTTTCCGTCTCCTCACCCCTCCTCCCTCCCTCCCCTCCCATCTCCTTAAACATCTGCTTGGGGAAAATCTACCCTAGAGGGCAGATCTGTTGTTCCCTTTAAACCCCTCGAACTCATTAAAAAGATATTAGGAGACTTGAGAAAGTCCATCCCAGGTATTGATCAGTGGTGCTGATCCGGAGGGGGAGCGGCGGAGATCATTACAGGGAGAAAAGGAAAAAAGAAAGAATGTGGCTTTGGCTCCGGTCTGGGCAGAGTAGAAGACTGGAGCCGCTGGCTTCCCCTCTCAGTTTAGATACAGTAACGAAAAGAACGGACCTGCGTCTTTGTGTCTTTTAATTTCGTCTTATTACTTTCGTCGGATGAAATCACTGCCACTACCCTGTCTCCTTTCTCTCCCACCCTCCCCCTCTCCACTCCCGAATCAGCCAGTTTTGTTAAAGATAGAGGTTCAGGGCTCATGTAGGGAGAGAATGAATTTTTATTCCATTCTCACCTGAAATCTGTATCTCATAGAGTCATAGGATGTTAGAGGAACAGATGTTTCTGTCTGCGGGTCTGTCTCCTCTCTTTCCTCTCCTCTTTTTCTATTTGTCTTTCTTCTATCCTCTCTTTTCTCTGTCTACTCTTGGTCCTCTCCTCTTTCCTTCCTATCCCTCTCCTTCCCCTTTCCTAATCTCTTTATGTCCTTCTTTCCCTTCTGTCTCCTCTCCCCTTTCTTTCAGTGTTTTCCCCTCTTCTCTGTCTTTGCTCCCCTCCCGCTTCCCCCCACCCCCAAGTCTTTTCAAAGGAGAGGCTACAAGTGAAAAGGAAAGCACGTTCCCTCTCTTCCACAGGCACACAAATCCACTCACCCGGGTTCACACACACACTTCAGGACAGAAGGGAATAGCGCCTCCCCCCATCCCTTCCAGCCCCTGCTTAGGGGCGTCATTGGGGACCGGCAGGCGAAGAGCGCCCCAGTTCTCCCTCCCCACAACGTGAAGGGCAGAATGGCTTTTCTCCGCCGTTTTGACGCGAGCGGACAAAGAGCTGAGGCGCTGCAGGAGGCTGGGCTGGGGCCCGGGGGGAGGCCCGAAGGGAGAGCGGGCGCGCTCGGACCCTTGCACAAAAGAAATCCGCCAATGTTTTCAATAGCTTTAACTCAATGAGGGGGACTTTTCTTTCCTCCCTCTCATGTGCCCCCCATGCCGTATACCCTCACACACCCCCACCACCCCACCCCCGCACCCAGGCGGGAAGGAAAAGCAGGAGCTGGAGAAGAAAGGGCGCAGCACAAGAGCGGTGAAAGCGGAGGGCTGCAGGCTGAAAGGCGGCGCGTCTTTAATGGGGAGAAGGGGGGGTGTTTGTTGGGATCAAATTTAATTAGCAAAGGACAGCCCTTGAAAGACAAAAGGCGCTCAATATGGATCCAATCTGAAGCTCGTTTGGAAACTCGGGCTCCGGGAAAAGTCAAAACAGAAAAGGCGCCGAGAGAAAGGCCTGGGGAGGCCGGCGCCGTCGGGGGCCGGGCAGGTGACTGGCTGGCACGCGTGGGGCCCCCGGAGTGCAAGCCAATGGGGTGGCGCTGCGTGCGCAGCGCCCGGCCACTGCGACCCGGGACCGACCGGAGAGCCAGCTGGGGACAATGGTCATGCCCACCCGGAGGTGAAGGGGAGGGGTTGCGGGCAAGCTAGAGTCACTCCCTGCTGGGACAAAGCATCTTTCTAGGGTGGCAGGTCCGGCCTAAACCGCACTGCTGGAGAAAAGAGAGAGAGCGGTGGCGTTGATAGTGGAGACGGCACCTCAGCCAGCAGGTCCCAGGTAGCCAGGTCCTGGAGATGGGATGTCGTGGAGGAGACTCTGAAGCTTCCTCCTCCAACACATGGATCGCCAGAGAGAAAGAAAATACACCAAAGCCTGACACATTTGAGAGAGACTGAGGCAAGCAGAGAAAGAGATGGAAAACTAGAAACAGAGAGAAACAAAGATGATGACAGAGATATGGACATTGAGACAGAGAACTGAAGTAGAAAGAGTTCAAATCAAACCGAACTAGAAACATAGGCAGGTAGAGGTTGTTAAAATGTGCTAGAGAGATAGATGAAAAGAAGTACACTGGTGGTGCACAGAGCTGGGGAGCTGAACAGGCTAGAAGGCTAAACAAACCCTACTGGGTTCTGAAATAGTCAGAGGAGTTTCTCTTCCCAGCCCCATCATCATCCCATGGGGAAGCTGCCTCTCCCTTTGACTTCTCTGGTCTCCTTGGACTGTAGGCAACCTGAGGGTGTGGATAAAGAGGAAAAGGAAACTGTTGGAGCCCTAGGTGATACCTAACATTGTATGGGGACACAGGGATGGCTCTTTCATCGTGGAAAGGTTAATGTATTCAGGGGTGAAAGAAAACATAGAAATCTACTCCCTCCCCTCAATTGGGGGTGTCCTCAGGAAAAAAGACCCAAATGAAATGGAAAGGTCCCCTAAAAGATTAAGCCTAGAACTCATAGCCTTGTCAGAAAAGGCCAAGACTTCCTTTTAATGAGACTGTGGCGTAGCATTCAAGACCTACTACAGTCTAGCCCCAAACTATCTTTTTTCCAACAGTCATCCTCTACTCAGAGCACTGCCCTGCCCCAACCTTGACCATCCATCCTCCAACACTCCTCTTTGCTTTTGCTCACACCACCTGCTTTGAATGCTCTCTTCCTTCTGTTTCCTTTCTTCCCTCCCTCCTTTGTTCTTTCCTTTATTCTTTCCTCTCTCCTTTTCTTCCTTTCTTTTTTCCATTTTCAGCTATTGAAATTCTACTTGTTCTTCAAGTTCCAGTTCAAATGCTGCCTCCTCCATGAAGTTTTCACTGATCATCTTAGCTGGGAGCTATCTTTCCTCTTCTATTGTTCTATAATATTTCATTTGAGCTAATCTTATAGGCTCTTCTTTCACTATGGCACATAAGGATAGGTATGTTTGTGTGAAGAAAGGCTTTGATTGTGGATCAAAATGGGGATGGAAATGTGTCTTGAAGCAATTCTCCCTATAAAAGGTTAATGTGCTGAGTAGTCTGAAGTCTAAAATAGTCATTTTCCAAGACTCCCAAATCCAAACAATAGTTACTATTTATTTCTCAACAAACACAAACTTCTCTTTCCCTTTTCTACAAAAATTCAGCTAGTAATAAATAGCTAGTTTTTATGAAGTTTTAAGTTTACATAGTTTAAGGTTTTCAAAATGTTCTCCAAATATTTCATTTTTGTCCTTACAAAGACCCTGGGAGGTAAGTGCTATTACCAATCCCATTGTAAGATGAACAAACTGAGACAGAGGTTAATGACTTGCCCAGGGTCACACAGCTAGTAAGCATTTGAGGCAAGCTTTGAACTCATGTCTTCCTGACTTCAAATCCTGTGTTCTATATACTTTTATATCTAGCAACTCATCAGATCCAAGTGAGTTTTGTGAGGCTTTCTTCTCAAGGGAAGTATTTACTCATAGATAATAAAAAGAATACAAGGCATCTTAAGAACACAAGAATCTTAAAGAATTATCTACTCAGGGCAGCTAGGTGGCACAGTGAATAGAGCATCAGCCCTTGAGTCAGGAGGACCTGATTTCAAATTCCCCTCAGACACTTGACACACTTACTAGCTGAGTGGCCTTGGGCAAGTCACTTAACCCCAATTGCCTTGCCTTCTCCCCTCCAAAATAACAACAACAACAAACAAACAAAAAGAATTATCTACCCAGTGAATGTCGGAGAGATACATAATTTGCTAAATCTCCTTAGTTCTAAGCAGGAGATCCCTGGACCCTCTCCCCAGAGCCAGTTACATGAATTCTGAAATCCCAAACCAAAGACTTGGAGCTGTCAGATATATAATCTTTTCCCCATTTATTCCCTTTCCCACAAATGACCATTTATCTTCTCAGAACCGTCTGTTTCTGATTCCTTTGGCTTTCTACTCTTCGGGCCAGTGCTTTCCACACCCTGAGCCCTATCTGTAAAAGGAGGGGATAATCTCTAAGATCTCTTCTGATTTTAACTCTTACAGTCCTTGCAACAAATGATGGGGAACAGGCATGCCACCAAAGAAAGGATATGAGAAGAACCCCCTACTCCATTCCTTTGCAGAGGTGGAAGGTCCCTGGGTGTGGGAAATTGAATATATTTTCACAGTTTTTCGATGTATTAATCAGTTTTGCTGATTTTCCCTTCTTCTTCCTCTTTTTTTTTCTTTAAAAATAGTATTTGTTATATGGGATGATTCTTTGAGAGAGAATAGATGAGGGATATTGGGAGAAATTCTAGTGATATAAAAAAGATTTAAAAATTATTAAACAACAACAAATAAAGTCAGTGGTTGAGTACAGGGAGAGGAATATTCAGAGTAAAAAGTAAGATATTATTTTAATCAAGTTAAGCACACATTTCTACTGTTCTGGTATGAAGGCAATACGGTTTTTCATGGCCATATTTTCTTCAGCACAACAATATCTAATTTACCACAACTTTTTGCAGTAATAGCAAGTTTTTAGGAGAACAACAAAATAACAGGTCTCATAGGCCTAGCATTCTGATTCAAAAATAGTCTATCTTCATCATCACCTTGTTAGATTTTAAACTCCTTAAAGGCTGAGACTGTGGATTGTGTACAACTTTGAGTCTTATATAGGACCTTATATATAGTAGGTGTTCAGTAATTGTTTGCTTCCTCTTTGTCCAGAAGAAAACCTTAAGATATTCTGGAGAACTCAACCAATAAAATATACTGGAAATAGAACATTATCATAAGCAGAGCTCTTGCCCACAATATCCAAGACATAACATAGGTCTGTAAAAACTTTAGAATGTTTTTAATAAATGATGCCATACAAATACTCATCATTTCCAACCTAAATGGAATAAAAAGCTTTCAAAATGTAGAAACCTAGCAGAGGAGATCAAAATTATGTGGGAACAGGCTGAGGTCATATAATTTCTGTTGTCCTATCTGCTATTGAGGTTGTGCTGAGGATGCTTTCAGTGAGCCTACAAAAGATGAACTCACTTCCCAGTGCTTTTATTCAACTACAAAAAGCAATGATCTTTTCTACCTGCTAAATAATCCATAAAATGTTAAATATTACGGAATAATAATAACAGGATACTGATTTGTCCCAGGACCATTTTTATCTGAACTCCATTGGAAAAAAAAGAAGAGATCACCATAGTAACAATAATTCACATTTACATAGTCCTCTAAAAGCTCTTTCCTCATAGTAATCCTGTGAGGTTGGTAATACAAGTATTATTACTTCTATTTTATAGATGAAGAAACTTAGTCTCAAAGAAGTTATGTGTCTTATCCAAGTTGACGTATAACTCCAGTCAGAGCTAGGATTTGAACCAGGTCTCCTCCTTACATTGTTCATTTACCCTTATTAAGATCAATCAATCAATCATTCAGCATTCGTTAAGTCTACTTGTGCCAGGAAGCAGGCTAGATCTTGAGAATACAAAGAAAAAAATAAAAAAATCCCAGATCTCAAAGACCTTACATTCTACTGGGGGAAATGACATATAAATATAGAAGTAGGTATGAAATAGCACTACTCACAGATAAGTGATCGGGAGATATCTTATTTAGAAAGTAGCAATTAAGCTAAGCCTTAAAGGAAGCTAGAGGAAGGTCAAGAGATAGCTTGTAAAAGTATGAAGACTGTATTAGAATGAAACACATTGGGAGCAGCAGGTAGGTCAATCCAACTTGTTGGAATATAGAATGTCTGGAAAGATGGGGTTAGAACCAGATGTCTGAGGGCTTTGGGGGACAAAATAGGACTTTGCGTTTGGTTTTAGAGACAATAAAGAGCTACTGAAGCTTCTTTGGTAGAGAAATGACAAGGCCAATAAGCATGAAGCATTTATTGAGTATATTATATGCCAGACACCGTGCTAAGCACATGGAATACAAGGAGGGAGAGAGAGACAGAGGGATGGAAGGAGGAAAAGGGAGAGAGAGAGAGAGAGAGAGAGAGAGAGAGAGAGAGAGAGAGAGAGAGAGAGAGAGGAAGAAGAAGAAGAAGAAGAAAAAGAGAGAAAAGGAGAGGGAGAGAGAAAGAGGGAGAGGGGGACAGAGAGAGGGAGAGAGCCTGCCTTCAAGGAACTCACATTCAAGTTGGGTGGGACAACATATTTTTTTTAATTTTATTGACTTGTTTGTTTACTTTTAGGTTACAAGATTCTGTTCCATAGTCACTTCAGTTATAGATTTTTCTCCCCTTCCTCCCCATCTGCCACCCAACCCCCCCATGGCAGCATACAGTCATGTATAGGATCTGCAAACTCCTTCACATTGTACAATCGTCTGGTTGTATAGGTGTTATAGCCAATGGAGTGAACAATGAGAAAAGAGAAAGAAAAGCCAAACATCGAAAAGAATGATAGCATGCATTGCTTCAGTCTCCGTTTAAACTCTGATCTTTCTGGATCTTTCTCTGAATGT
>CM053595.1:107945971-107966866 GCA_028646575.1 Pseudocheirus occidentalis | reverse complement strand
CAATTGATGGGCATCCCTTAAATTTCCAGTTTTTTGCCATCACAAAGAGAGCTGCAATAGATACTTTTGTACATATGGGACCCTTTCCCACTTCTGTGATCTCTTTGGGATACAACCCCAACAGTGGTATTACTGGGTCAAAGGGTATGATATTATTTATAGCCCTTTGGGCAGTGGGACAACATATTAAAGTAAGCTGATGGTGGAGGGCAAAAGACTTTCTCCTCATGTGAGAACATGGTGGAGAAAATCTTAAGAGTTAGTAGTAGAGCCCAGAAAAGAACAAAGACATGGCTGAACTGACTAAAATGGAGGTTCTGGGAGAAACTAACCAATGAGACTAAGGGACAGAATGAATTTCCACGTTGAGAAGGGTGTTGTAACTTGGCAAAGAAAGTCTAGAGAGTCAGAAGTAGAGCCTGGAGAGGAAATGACCAGAGCTATGCTTTAGGAATATCACTTTGGCAAGTCTGAGGAGGAAGGATTGGAGAGGCTAGAGACAGGAATTAAGGAGACCAATTAAGTGACTATTGCAATCAGCCTGTTTTCCTGTCTATACTGTAAACTCTGAAGATCTTTTCACTACACTATGCTGCTATGCCGTTGTTGGTTACCCTATAATGTTTGGAGCAACATCTTCTTTGCATAAGGTCCAGGACTTGGTAGGAACCCCGGAAATATCACACAATCAAGGCTAAGGAACTTTAAGACATTGACCCGGATGTCCTAATAGGAGCTGCTAGGTGGCATGGTGGAGAGAGCACTGATCTAGAACACCTGAGGCCAAACAAGGGCCCAGACATTCACTAGCTGTGTAACCTTACAAAACTCACTTTACCTTTGTTTGCCTCAGTTTCCTCAACTGCAAAATGGGGATAATTGCACCTATATGACGGGATTGTTGTGAGGATCACATGAATAATATTTGTAAAGCACCTGACACAGAGTAAGTGCTATATAAAGGCTTATTTTTCCTAATAATGGGGGCTGCATGAAGTAAACTTGGCCTTCCACCTGGGCTCTCCTAATTCTAGCTCTCTCTTCCACAGGTCCTCAATATGCACCCTCTGCCACAGACCAACCTATTTCCTTGCACATGCTAAGTTTATTTTGAACTCATGTGTGGACATGTTTTGAGAGTTAGTCCATGGTATTTAGAACGCCTAAAGTGTTCTCCACCTTTTTTGCTTTTCCAAATCCTAACTACTCTGCCA
This sequence comes from Pseudocheirus occidentalis, assembly GCA_028646575.1. Classification (NCBI taxonomy): domain Eukaryota; kingdom Metazoa; phylum Chordata; class Mammalia; order Diprotodontia; family Pseudocheiridae; genus Pseudocheirus; species Pseudocheirus occidentalis. The sequence continues at coordinate 107,965,652 of CM053595.1, read as the reverse complement.
TATCTAGCTGAAGTCCCTCTTCCTCCCCATCTTTCTAGACTATCCATATGAGTAGCTCTCTTCCCTGAACTCTGAAATGCCTGTGGTTTGAACTAGTCTAGCACTTAATTCTTCACTTGTTTCTTAGCTCTTGAGTCCTTTTATTAGAGTGGAAGTTACGTGAGGATGAAAGTGTCTTCTCTCCTACAGAATCTAATGCATTATTATGGATGCACATTTAGATACCCACTAAATGCTGAGCATTTGAGTCATTTGTTGTTTAATTCATTAGGTCAGTCATCCAGCAGATATTGTTAAGTGTTTAAAATATGCATTGTGGGGGTAAGTGATTAAGAAAGATAACTTCATTGGTTTGAAGCTTTAAGAAGCTCACAGCCTAGCAGGGTAGATAAAATCTGGACACAGATAAACACAAATCAGATTGTGACATCATAAATGCCATCATGGAAGAGAGAGTGAAAAAGAACAATATTCTCCTGGTGATAACTATGTGGCTAAGAATTGTAGAATTAGGAAATAGCCTGGTCTTGAAACAACAAAAATTTCAGTTATACTAAAAAGTAATGGGAAAAATTGCCACCAGGGTTTACATAGCTTTGAGGTTTGCAAAGTATTTTGCATATGTTGCCTCCTTTGATCCTCAAATTCCTGAACATCTATATTGGACAAGGGGAAAGTCACTTTCTCTCTCTGTCTCTATCTCTCTGTCTCTGTCTGTCTCTTTTCTTCCTACATGTCTGATCACTCCTTAGTCACCTTTGCTGGATCCATGTCTTCTCCACTATATGTGGGTATGTCCTAGGACTCTGTCCCTGGCCCTTTTCTCTGTCTCTCTGACCTCTCCAGTTCCCAAGGGTTCAGCTCTTCTTGATATAAATGATTGTATAGATCTATATATCCAGATCAAGTCTCTCCATTGCTCTCTGGTTCCACATCACCAACTGCCCACTGGACATTTCTCTGACTCAACATATCTAAAGCAGAGTTCATTATGTTTTTCCCCCAAAGAGCTTCTTTGCTCAATATCCCTATGTCTGTTGAAGGAACCATCACCCTTCATGTCATAAGGTTTGCAATCTCCAGGTCATCCTCTTACCTTGTCTCTCCCTCATCTCCCTTATCCAATCTAGGAGAAAAGTCCTGTGAATGTTTCCTCCACAGTCTCTTTAATCCCTGTCCTCTTTTTGCTCCTCATTCATCTGTCCCTGTTGTTCAGGCCCTCATCACTTGATGCAATAGTCCTCTCTCCCTGTGTCAAGTTTTTCCTTTCTTTAATCCATCCTCCACCCAGCCAGCAGATTGATATTCTATGTCAGAAGCTCCAGAGGTTCCCTTTGGCCTCTGGAAGAAGGTACAAGCTTCTCTGGTTGGGAATTAAAAGCCACAGTCTGGCTCCAGTCTACCTTTCTGAGCTTACTTCATATGATTTTCCTTCAGGCTCTTGGCATTCCAGCCATTCTAGTCTCTCTGTTTTCTCTATACATGCCATTCTCTTTCCCGCCTCTGCAGTTTTGCCCCTGCTTTATGCCAGGAGTGCCCTCCCTCCTCATTTCAGTCTCTTAGAACCATTAGCTCGGTTCAGGTGCTGTCTCTTACAAGAGATCTCCACTCCAATTGCTAGAGTTCGCACCGCCCCCCCCAATTAATATGTTTGTATTTATTTATTTGTGTATGTGTTACTTTCCCTCATTTGGATGTAAAGTTTTTGAAGGAAGATTGTTTCAGTTTTGCCTTTGCATTCCTCAGAGCCTACATGGTATGTATGTAATAAATGCTTGTTGAATGAATGAATATATAAATGAAAAGGCAAAGGCAAATTGGAATCAAAGAGAAGACCTTCCTGGGCATCATCTTTCCCCTCTTTCTCTATGAGATAAAATAAAGACCAAGTATTCCTTGCTTTACAAAATAAAAATTTTTGTTGTTGTTGCCACTAATAGAGAGGAGAGGGAAGGGAATCCTTCCTGACATTTTGTGGAGTCCTCGAATTACTAGCTCCATCCCTTATTCCCCAAAGAGGAATAAATCACAAGATTCATCTCATAGGTTCCGCTTCCATGGGGTCCACAGGGGCTCCAAAGGGGCCAACTTAGAAAACAGACAATAGCAAGACCAAATCCAAATCTCCCAAGTGAGTGGCATTTTGGGAAACTCACTTATAAGTGACTTCCCTTGAGATCTGCGCTCCTGACCCCCTCTTTAGATGCTCTGCGGCTCAGAATAAAGTAACTCTTTAAAATGCACCTGGGGGCCCACAGCTTCTTACAACTGAGGGGTTTTGCTTTGACTGGAGAGGGGTGTATGGGTTGATTTTTTAATCTTGATCTCTCATTGAGGCCAGCATATGGGTTCCTTGCTGGCAGTCATATGCACATGTGCCCACAGTGCGTGTTGGTTCAGAATGGGAAGGAGGTGAGCCTATCCAATGGCCCCAATTCACAGTGTAGAGCTGGGGGAGGGGGACAAAAACCAGATGCAGCCTCCTTTTCTTTTCCTTTCTCCTGTGCTATCTCCTTTTTCACATTCCTTTTTCTTCCTTTCTTATAGTCAGAGTATTTTGACAAAGCCATGGGCATAAAGGAAACACATTAACAGAATACTTTCTCTTTTGGACTATTTAACCTGGCAAGTCCAAGATGGACCGTCAATTCCCAAAGTGAGCCTTGATGGCCCCAAATTGAAAAAGGCAACTGTTATTTTCCCTTCTCCCTCTCCTCATTCCCTCAAATTCTTGGAGGAAAGTATAGTCTCAACCATAATGTCCCACAACCCCCTTGTGTGGGACCCAGCAGCAGGTCTGAGGCCATTAAATCCTAAATTTAATAGTACAGGTGGTACTATGATCATTTGTCTTGCCTCTGAATGCCCCAGAATTGACTGGAACTATATCAGCTGCAGCTCCCTTTCAGTGTTGGCTCCTTCCCTTCCTCTCCCCTCTCCTGATACCCACAGAATCTTAGGATCATAGATTCCAAGCTGGAACAGACCCCAGAGGCCATCTTGGCCTACTCATCGTTTTATGCATTATGGAGATACAAGTAGTGATTGGCAGAGCACACAATTCAAATTTGTATTCCTTAGATTTCATTTGAATTTAGGATTTAATTACCTCTGGCCTTTATAGAGCAAAGGCTTTGTAACCAAAAAATATGGTTGCTGTTGTTGTTTTCTTAAGACAGTCAGAGTTAAGTGACTGGCCCAGGTTCACACAGCTTGTAAGTATCTGAGGCTGGATTTGAACTTAGGTCCTCCTGAACTCCATCAATTTCACCACTTAGCAGTCCCCATTATGAAGTTTTTAAAATAATGTGTAAAGATAAGACAAAGCTAGCATAAGTTTCAGTAATACATACATATGTATGTATGTTTGTACATCTCTATATCCATCCATCCATCCATCCATCCATCTATCTATCTATCTATCTATCTATCTATCTATCTATCTATCTGTCTGTCTGTCTGTCTGTCTGTCTGTCTGTCTGTCTGTCTGTCTATCTATCTATCTATCTATAAAACACTGTGGAAGTGATTTCATAAAAGCCATCATGGGGCCATGACATCAGTGTGCTGCTTTAATGGCAGAATTCAAAATGATTTTAGCATTGCTTTTTAAGGGACCCAGTGCACATAAACAAGTGAAGCCTGTTTATCAGTAATTTAGCTTTTGTTTCAGTAAAAGGGAATTCAAAGAATAGGAGTAGGAGAAGAGACCTTAGGGGTCATTGGATTCAACCTCCTAATTTTTCAGAGAAGGAAAATGAATTCCACAGAGGTTTTGTGACTATTCCAAGGTCACACAGTTAGTGACAGAATAAGACTTGAACCCAGTTCTTCTGATTCCAAATCCAATGCTTTTCCCATGACATCATGGCTTTCTTCCCAAAGTACAAGGGAAGCAGCTGCAGTCAGATTTGAAATCATACTCTGTAGAATGGCTGCCTATTAAGGCAGCATGATCTGTTCCAGGACAGCTCAAGTAAAAAGTTTTTCAAAGGGGGAGGAGATGAAGTTGCAGAGATACAACAAACTTTTGCAAACCTGTCTACGTCCTGCCCTTTTGTCTTAGTTCTGCAACAGAATATGTCTACTCCCTCTTCCATAAGACGTCTTTCAATCAGTCATAGCCAAACTACCATTCATTCCTTTCTATCTCCTGATGCAGGATTCTTTCTACCTATGTGACCGTGAGTAAGTCACCTAACTTCACTAAACCTTCCCTTTCCTCAATTGTAATACCAGAGAGCTAGGCAAGATAGCCTCATTTCTAGCTTTAGATCTGTGGTCCTGTGGATGAACAAATCAATTAGAGGGAAGAGGAGGAGAGGGAAGGGAAAAGGATGGAATGGAATAAACATTCATTTAGCACCTATGTGAGAGGCACTGTACTAAATGCTTTTCTGAAGTCTCTCATTCGAATCAGCAAGTGTTCATTGAGTTCTCACTATGTTCCAAGGCACCCCACCAGGTGCTGGCAATACAAAGCTAAAAATGAAACTTCCCCTGCCTTCAGGGAGCTTATGCTCTATTAGGAGAAATAATGTGTACACATATAAATATATACAAAAGAAAGGGCAAGTTCATTTGGCAGGGGAGGTAATAACAGCTGGGAGAATTAGGAAAGGTCTCACGTAGGAGGCGGCATTCTGGCTGAGTTTTGAAACAAAGTTATTTTAGGAGGTGGAGGTGACTAGAAAAGGCATTCCCAGCATGTGCAGGTTGGTTTGTACATACATAGGCTCTGCATAAAGGAGAGTAATTATATATTGAGACTGAAAAGGTAGGTGAACGGCTCTTCAGTGCCAAACCAGACTTTGTCTTCTATTCTAGAGGTATTAGGGAGGTAGCTTGAGCCAGGAAGTGACATGGTCAGATATTTGAAGTCAGTAAGCATGTGTCTGCTCATTCCCCCTTCCCTTCCCTTCCAAACCTTCTCTTCCTCAGTTTCTTCGACCATTTTTCATAAAATATGGTTTCTAAACCCTTTACTGTCCTCCTTGGGACATGCTCTAATTTATTATCACCCTTTAAAAAATGTCACATCCAGAACTGGCACATAGTTTTCTCTTGAATAGACAAAGAAGCAAAAGATTCTACATTCAAAAATTAGGTCTCCCTTTGGATACTCCTGGAAAATGGCTCTCAAGTCAGGAGGGTTTGCCAGCCCTACAAGTAACTATTAACCTTTGTAGGCTTAACTAAACTAGATTAGTTTATCTTGGACTATGTTTGAGTACCACATAAGAACATTTCGTATTCTTATCTCATTTTCCTACTTGGCTGAAAGTTTGGGCTAGCTGACCTCTGAGGGTCCTTCTACTTCTAGGGGAAAATGTTTTTTGGGGGGTGCTGTGTATGAGAACCGGTCTGGTCAGGAATGTTGAGGAACCTTGGGGTGGTCACTTTACTTCTCTGAGTCTCAACTTTCTTTTAAATTTGAATTTATTTCTTTTTAGTTTTCAACATTCATTTCCACAAGATTTTGAATTGCAAATTTTCTCTCCATCTCTCCCCTATCCCCCACCCTAAGATAGCAAGCCTACTGAATACCCTTTCTCCCAATCTGTTCTCTCTTATATCCTCCCCCATGTCCCTCTAACTTTCTTGTAGGACAAGATGGATTTCTATACCTCATTGCCTGTATCTTATTTCCTGGTTGCATGTAAAAAACAATTTTTTTTAAACATTTGTTTTGAAAACATTGAGTTCCAGATTCTTTCCCTTCTTCCCTCCTCATGAGTCTCAACTTCTTCGTCGATGCATTAGATCTAATGGCGACTGCATTATCTAATCAGCCTCACAGAGCTTTTGTAAAGATGGAGTCAAACTTTCAGGATCAATGAAGGTATAGACAGATGTCACCTTCCCTTTCTTCATGACTTACATTGGTCCATGAAGCCCTATTGAAATTGGACACTAAACAGAAATGGCCTGTGCCTTCCTGGACCTTGTAGTCTCTCAGATAACCCAACTCTCAACCAACCAGTAGGTGGGGAAACTGTTTACACTGGGTAGATAAGGGCACTTTGTGGAACCAGGGAGCAAAGGAGGAAGTCAGGTAGCTGTATAGTGGTAGTGCCTTTTAGAGACATTCTCTCTACCAGATTTGGAGTCCGACGGTATGAGTTCAAATTCTGCCTGTCATTTGCTGCCCATATGATCCTGGGCAAGTCTTTTATTTAACTTCTCTCGGTTTCAGGTCCTTTATCTGTCAAGTGATAGAGATGGGCTAGATAACATCAAAGGTTTCTTTTATTTCTAAATCTGTGACCCTTGGAATTTAGACAAAGGTTATCAATATCTACCAGCGGTGCAGTACCCTTTAACAAAAGGATTTTTTTCTGTAAAACTTGGACTCAGTCGAACAGCTGCACCCAGGGACCTAGAAGGCCACATGTGCCCTCAAGGCCGAAGGAGCCAACCAACCCCCCAAGTCCTGCATTATTGAAAGGGCTTCCTAACTAGACTCCTTGTCCCAGGCCTCACCTCCAACAGAGGCTTCCAAATAAGTTCTCCTAATAAACAAACAAACACATATGTATATATATATATATATATGTATACACACACATGCATATGCACTACACATACATATATAAACATACATATACACACAAGCTACATACATAAAAACTCTAAACATACACGTGTACGCCTGCATGCATACATGTGTGCATATACATATATGTGTACACACATATATATATATACACATATAAGTGATATTATCAGTGGGGGAATTTCTAGTGTGGAAATTCCTTCTATTGTTATGGCTTGCCAGTACATCTTTAATGTCAGAGTCGGAATTCTTCATCTGTGGTCTATGCCCATTTTTCTTCCTATTATTTTGGTGGCTGTGTTTCAACACAATTAATTTCCATTGTAGTTCTGTATGTTTTGTTTTATGCATTTAAAAACATTATTCTGAGAAGGGACAGACTGCCAAGGGGTCCGTGACAAAAGTGGTGAAGAACTCCTGTCTTACAGAGTTGCTTGGGACACTGAGAGTCTAAGTGGGCAGTTCACACAGCTAGTGTGTGTCAGAGGTGCAGCCAAAGTCTTCCTACTTACTTCAAGTCCAGCGATCACATCCACTTTGCCACGTTGTTGTCCACCAATGAAAACAGTAGCTCATATTTTGTTGTCCTATTAGCATTACAAAGCACTTTGAACTCCGAAATATTCAGTGTGGGTGACGGTTATGACGACTGACTTTGAAGCCTCTTAGCAGTATAGAAATGAATGTGAGCTATTCTTTTTAATTCCACTTTACAGATAAGGGAACTGAGACTCTGACTTGTTGCACAGTACTAAATGTTGTGCTGGAATTTAAAAACACTTCTGATGTCCAGTTCTGTTCTTTTTTTCCTCCACTACATCATGTTGCCCCATTCGGTGTTGTTTCTCTGACTGCCTTCAATTCCCGACTATAATCTCACCTTCTGTAGTAAGCCTTTCTTGGTCCTTAATGCCAGGACCCTCCCGCTGTTGATTTCTCCCATATATACATTTTGTTTGTACATAGTTTGTATACTGTCTCTTCTACTAGACTGGGGTCTCCTTGAGAGCTTTAGATGTTTTGTTTTTTTTTCCCTCTAGGACTTAGAACAGTGCCTGGAACTTTTTGATGCTTAATAAACTGATGAATGACTGCTTTTAAGGATGAGCTCAAAGATCCAGTAAACAGTACAACCAACAACCGTGTGCTCATCCTCCCATCAAATTTATGAACTGCTAGGTGGTTGGTCGTGGCATTCAGTTATGCAATCTAGGGAAATGTAGACTTGTTTTAAACTACTCTTTAGTAAGGTAAATTCATTAGTTTGTCTGCCGCTCAAAAGCCCCCAGATAAACTGCCAAGCAGTTCAAAACTAAATAGAACTGACTTTAGGATAACTTGAAGTTTGGGATTATCCATAGCAGTGGTATCAAACTCCACTGTTAAGCCCAAACTAGATTAAAATGTAATTGGGAAATCTCTAATAAAATAAAGAATACAATACAACATGGATAATGTTAATTTATGGTTTCCTAAATCAATATGGGCCTAATCCAGGGATCATTTCTATTTGAGTTAGCAACCACTGACCCATGATATCTCACAATCCTTTCAATGTTATGGATAACCAAGAACAAATGTATTATAATTTTGTTCTTAAGCTGGAAAGTTACCTTAATTGAAAAGAAAAAGAGAAAAATTATAAAGACAGCACACAGAAACATGATATCAAATGGATATCTATAGGGCAGCAAATGGAAAAATGTCCCCTGGCATGGAATTCCCATCTGGAAGAGTAAATGGAGCCCAAGCTACTAAGAAGGCTCAACCCAAATTTCTTGAAGTACAGAAAACAAATCTTGATCCAATAAAGAGCCAAGAACCACAGCTCTCAGGTACTACAGAATATAAAATAGACTATGTCATGTTAGGGATGGAAAGGATCATAGAACACAGACTCTTTGAACATAGATTAACTTAGACCATATCTGGAAGGTACCTTATTGGTCATCTAGTACAAATGTGATTTTATGGATGAGAGAAATTGAGTGAGGTGAGGTCCACGGAAGGGAATAAGGTAATATGTGAAGGCAGAGGTGAAGTATCTTTACCAAGGTCACAGAACTGGTTAATGGTGGAGCTAAGACTAGAATCTGAGTCTCCTGATTGTCTATTGCTCATAGTGTGGCTTTTCTCTTCCCCCTTTCCTACCAATTATCCTATTTTTCTGCAAAGCAGAGTTCCTGGCCCTGTAATGCACTGTTGCACCAAGGTCCAGTGATAGGCCACACACAGATTTCTGCAGTTCTCCTGGGCTAATGGGAATTTGACTGGGTTGAACCATAGAAGCTGGGGCAATAGGAAGGGATAGGATAATCACTGGGGCACAGAGCCCTGCAAAGAAAGGATCAGAGACAGAAGAAGCAAAAAGATAACAATTTTGAAAAAATTGATCCCTTTTTCGTGATAGAAAAGGATTTCCTTAATAAAGAAGGGGATAATGAAATGGCAGGGCACTAATACAAGATAGACCCCTTCTACTTGTCTCCCACACAATGACATACTCTAAATTTTGGTTGTCATGCTGTAGGATATCTGAAAACATTTTTGTAAGAAAAAATTTCTGGGAAATCACCATTATTTCACCTTTCCCATTTGGATGTCCGAGTTGTTCTTCCATCTGGACTTTACAAATGGCTGACTTGGAATTCTTGAGGGTTTAAGTATATAGAGCTGTTGGGGGCAAAGGGAATAATGGATTTTGTTAAATACTTATTTCAATAAATACAGGCACTCTCTTTATTGGAGTGTCACAAAACACCTTCAGATTTATTGGAACCAAACCTCTGGAGTCTTTCAGCCTTTAGCTTAAATCCTCCTCCCCATCATTATCTTCCTGGTCATTCAGCCCACTAACTGCTGCATTCTGAAGATACTTTTGGGGAGCCTACAGAAATGAGTTTGCACCTCAATACTTAGTCGATTACAAAAAGCAACCATTTTACCCACTGGCATGGTTAGTCAGGAAGATATTAAACATAAATGAACAATAGGATAGCAATCGCTTAACTAGATGTTTCTAGATGTTCCTATCTTGAGATGGGAACAAACAATATTAATGGCCAACATGTTCTATACCTGCATATGTAAAATAATACATACACTGTCCCATCGTTCTCTCCTTTGATACTCACAACCCTATGAGGTGGATGAAGAAGCCGAGGCTTTGGGAGACTGAGCCCTACCCATCTGTACACAGCTAGTGTCAGGCTGAATAGGAGCCCAGGTGTTCCTGACTCCGAGTCCAGCACTCTAGCCCTGAAATGCCAACTACAGCCTCTCTCTGGTTTCACAGTCAAAAATTTTCAACCTTGGTAGGGCCTGCCCAAGCTCATCCTCCATAGATGCAGCCTTTGAGAACTCAGGCCCATTACCATCTTACAGAGTAAGGCTTGAGCAGTGGCTGTCTGCAAAAATAAAGAGGAAAACAAAGGTTCCTCTATATCCTTCCTCTGGGTATAAAAGCTCAGAATTAAAATCTCAAGAGGTCAGGAAACCAAATGTTTATGAATAGCCTTCAAACCTGGCAGAAAGCTTATCCTAGGATCCAGTGTATAATTGAGGCTCTGTTTGGGATCTTTCCTTACCAACTCCACCCAAATAAGAATACTCAGCCTGGCACCCACTTCCTCAGCATAATCCTTACTTGTGCCCCACTTCTTTCCCCAGAAATAGGTCTCAGGCAGTCTTCTTGTCCATTAACTCATAAGAACTAACTGGGGCCATCTGTGTTAGCCTGTCTTTAAAATCCCAGCTGGTACCTGGGCATTACTGAGTGGGCCTTATAGCAGAGGTACCGCCCCAAATAGGAAGAGGCAGATGTCAGTACCCTCTGGTACTGAAATGGCTTAATGGATCAAGTTGTTAAGGTGTTCCCAGGGTTACCTAAGATGGACGGACAGGTCATAGTGGAGAGTTCTGACAAAAGGTCATCTACTGGAAAAGGAAATGGCAAACCATTCCAGTATTTTTGCCAAGAAAACCCTATGGACATTAGTCCATGGAGTCACAAACAGTGGGACATGACAGAAGGACTGAATGGCAACAATTCAGCAACTCGCAGTGTGTACCCCCATGTACCTTCCCATCCCCCCCAAAAAAGAAAGGAGAAAGATGGGGTATATGACTCACAAGCTATACAAATCACAGCTGCAGGAAGAGTAATGCACAGCACAACTTGAAAAGCCTATGGGTGTGGACAGGGACCAAGACCAGCTAGCTCAGGGTACACATCACCAACTTCTGTATACGAGGGTCTCCGGGACTGTCAAACCTTCTTCACACTCATAAACCCTTGATCCTGGGGACCAAGTTTCAAAGACAGGCCAGAGAAGCCCCTACCTCACACTCTTTGCCCCAACCCCCACAGACACAAAGTCCTTAGTGATGACCATGCAGCTTCCTTAATGGAAAACAATCGCTGAAGTTGGTGCATTTCAAGCACTTTAGCCTTCTAAGACACCAGACTGCTGATGAAAAAACCCATATTCCGTGGGCGCCATCTTAATGAGAGGCCAAATTTCATATGCTTGCAAACTTTTCCCCCCTCCTCCCTCCACCCCACCCTACCCCACCCCCTCAATAAAAGGTTGCATCAGAAGGAGATATTTCCATAATTTATAGTATGGGCATTTCACTGGGGAAAAGCGCTAATCTGTACTTACAGATACATTTAAGAAAATGCATCCTCCCACAATCCTGTGCCATTTATGACTCTTGGCACAAGCCGCAATACTCAGTCTTCAATTAAGGGACACCTTAGGGTTCATTATCACACAATTGCTCCCTGTGAACCATGCCAAATGCTGTTTTGGCACAGAGCTTAGAAGATGAATTAGAAGGAAGTCTTCTCTGTAATGCCCTCTCCCCAATTCCCATTCCCATCATCAGCGTTTATGCCCTCCTCTTGCTCACCCCCTCCCTTCTTTTTTTCCAAGTGGCTTTTACTATTCAATCTCTCAACGTCAAACTCGATTCTCTAGAGGTGTATTTAAAGATGCCATATCCCCATTTTTTCTTCCGGCTTTCAATATGCTTCAAAATTGCTGCAGATGGGATTCTCTCTGCACCCCTTTCTGACCTATCAGGGCCACAGATGCCTTTTTTGGGGGAGGGAGGAGAGGGAAGAGGCTGGGGCCCAGAAAAGAAAATAGACAAAAGCTGTAAATACTCATGATTGGAGAATTCTATTCAGAAGCTGACCAAGGAGTATCTAGATCAAGAGATTCCTATGTAAAGAGAGGGGTGGGGGCAGCAGCATATTCATATATTAAGCACAGAAAACACATCTTCAACCTCACTGCCAGAGATAGGAACAAAAAAAGCAGGTGGTTAAAAAAAATACAAGGCACAAGTATTTATTCTTCCATTATACTGTTCTACTCCCTTGATTCTGAGACCATTTGGCCTCTAGCTGTGACTATACAGCATTTCATCATTTGAATACATACATTCACAAGGAAGGTTCCTCCAAAGTAGTCACTGAGACCTGTTTCCTACCCTAAGTAGCAATGTGATACGTAGCACCACCTCCAGCTGGGAGCATCACCCAAATCTGTTACTTCTGAGAGCGAGAGCAGCAGCATTCACGAGGGCAAGAAAGGAAGAAATTCAGATCCTTATTTTATACACAATCAGGTGATTATATATGGAGGGACAGATTAGTGGAAAATGTGGAGCAGACAGTGTAGGCTTTGCTGACTTACAGTAAAGTGTGTTTATACAGCTGAGGATTGGATCAAAACCTCTTGATATTACTCCCATAAATTAATCTTCAAGACCCACTTAAAATGACAGTGTCTTTCCATACGAGGAAACTGTAGTTATTAACTTCTCAGTGTCACACCACTTCAAGAAATGCTTAGACGTGACAGGTAAGAGGGGCTGATTATAATTAAGGCTCTCAAGTCAATAACATCAAATTATACAAAGCCATTAAGATGAAATTAGTTTAACGAAGTATATATAAGCCTATGTAGTGTAGCAACTAAGTTGGAGATAATGCAATGTGAGTCAGTTGTCTAAGAGCAGGCAAACATTCCCTACTGCTTTCCATTTGGGGTGGCAATAGGAAGGGGAGGTACCAAGAAAATGCAAAATAAAACAGACTAAAAACACTTCATCCACAAGAAGCCTTGTGGAAATTTTATTATATAGAGTGTAAAATGCAACTGTCAGTCAAATAAAAAGAACATTTTGTTTTAAACACCATGCTCAACATTATTTAATTGCATTTTTTTTATAGTTAGACATTTCAAGCATTAAAGGGAAATAAAAAGAAAGAGAAAAAACCGAACAGTAAATTCAGTACATTTCAAAACGGAATGTCCCTCAGGTCAATTAAAAATGCAAGAAAAAATAGTTTCAGTTCCGTTTTTTTCTTTTAAAAATACAGTTATCTGTACAAGAAAACACTAAACATAAGAAATCATATTATCCCTTTTATTAAATCAAAATTATTTAGCGCATACTGTGGTTAATACTAGAATCATTTATTTTTCTAAGTAATTTGACAAATATTAGATATGAAAATATTTGAAAGAAAAATGAAAAAAGCAAAAAACACCTTGGAATTAAAAAATAGTTACTACCTTACATATGGTTTAATGTTCCACAGTGTTTGTTAAAGTTACTAGTAGCTAATTTATTTTTAATATTAAAAATAACAGTATTTATATTTCTGAGCATAGAGGAAGGTTTTTAAAATTTTTTAAAATAAGCTTGGAGGTCTTAGATACACAAATGCAACCCAAAATGGACATGTGAAAAAAAGTATTGCTAAAAAAAATTACATGTTTTTATATTACCCCTTTAGACTCTAGAAATTATACAAACCCTACAAAATGCCCACCCTCCCCTAACCTGTCTGACAGCAAAACAGTTAACTGTCTCAATACAGAATTCACATAATTAATTACAATACATAATGTAGTTTTTTAAAAAATGCAATAAAATCAGACAGCCAAAATAAAAGAAATTAGAAGTAAAACATTTAATAATGCATTTACATATTTAAGAACATTTAAATACTGTTTAAAAAATTTTTTTAGGATTTGTTACATAACACCTAAGACTTCCAAGCCACTTTGTTGCAAAAGAAAAGATCAAAAAGGAAAAAGAGAAACACGCCAAGGAAAAAACAAAAACAAAAAACCCCAAACAAAAAAATAATTCCCATGTTTGAAATGTCACTACTCTAGGGTACATTTTGGTGCCTGGAATTTGCAGACATTGTTTCAAAAAGAACCCCAAAGTTTACAAATTTGGAAGTTACAATAAAACAAAACAATACCCCCCCCCCCAAAATCAAAAGATTACCAGCATTTTCATGAAGTTTAGTATATTACTAATTATTCCTGATTCTTAGAAAAGTTCAGTGTAGATTATTCTACAACTAGTGTTTCACAAAAACGAACAAAAAAAATCTTCATCAAAAGGCTGCAAATCTAGAAACCTCTGTTACAAAAAGGTTTTCTTTCACAATGATTTCAAGGAAAAAAAACTGCCATAAGGACATTGTTCTACTGCTCCTGTAAGGGAAAGAGAAAGAAGAAAAGTTATTTTGCGGTAGATTCTTAAAAAGATGTACTTCTGAAATATTTCTCCCCAGGGCAGGTGACAGGTCACACTTTCTCTCCCTCTGGCATCCAAATAGACAACAGAGTCAATGTACAAGGAAATACCTCCTCCTCCTCCCTCCATGGGACTGATGTCATAGGATATAGCAAGAGAAAACCTTGCTTAGGAAAGATGTTTCAGAGTTTTTCTTCTAAATGGGGACACAGAATGGGGTGGGAGGAAAGTACAAGCACTTTCCTGCCTGTGGCCATTTTGTTAGCCTCTGAAAAGCTCTGCTAAGGATGTCATCCATCCATGGAGTCCACTGAGGTAACCATTATTTGAGTCACTGGATGCCGTGGTCTGCAGTGCTATCGAAAGGAACAAGAAAACCTATGGATGTTTTTCCTTTAGTTGCCTGATAAGTGGCCTCAATACCTATCAAAATGGCTAATTGTTAAACTTCAAAATGCTGATTTCTTATTCATGGGATTAGAAGCTGGGAATGTACAAGGCTGACAAAATCTGGTTTTGTGCCCCTCAGCCCTACCTCCCAAGGAGTAGCCAATACAGAGCCCTCTTTTAAATGACCTGGGAAGTGCCTCAAGGAATTGTAACAAAGGACAGGGCTAGATAATCATTGTTGCTAGACACCTTTATAAGTTAAGTGACAGCAATTTCAATAGTCAGTCAGCTCTCCCAATGTCAAAAAACATCATGGAGTGGCAACTTGGTCAGAATGGCAGGATGGTTCAATTCTTCACATCTCCTACGTGGAGGTGCCCGAGAAAGTTTACATACTTTCTTGATTGTACTGTACACAACTGATAAACTGACAGCAATACATGGAGTAGCTGCCCCACTATGTTACAAAATTAACTCCAGTTATCTCTGGCCCAAAAGATTTCTTGTATAGAAAAAGCAAGAAAGCTGGAGTTCTCAACACAAGTGGATACTAGGATTTTTCCCTGGCTACTCTAAGTGTCTTAGTTAACATGTGCTTTTTTTTTTTTGCTCATGTCTAAGTTTTACAAAGACCAAAGTATCAGAGCATCATGTTTTAGGATGGAAGAACAAAAGGAGACAATAGAGACAGTGGCTGGCTAAGAGGTCAGAGCTTCAATAGGGTGGTATGCCAATGTTCAATTCATTCACTAAACTATTCTGAGATGGGGGAAGGAAGGGGCAGGACAGAGGTACACAGGGCTGTGTTCAGGGAAATACAGACCTGGCTGTGGGCCTGAGCTTGCCCTAATGTTTGCCCATAGTAAGCGGCTTGCTGTCTGTAATACTCCGCCCAGGCCATTGTGTAGTCCGGTGGGGAACTTGCCTGAGAAGCCGCATTGGCAGCATGGCCTGATTGACAAAGGAGGAAAGACACATTATCTGAAGGTACCTACACCAGTGCATTCAAGGACGAGCCATATTAGTTGTACAGCAGTGCTCAAATCTAACTGTGTATTTCCCTTCCTAAAGTGTTGCTGAACATCAGGAAACATTGCTTACGTGGCCTGATATTTCAATTTTGAAGAGCTCATAAGGACCTGATTGAAGCTGGCTTGCTGATGGGCACAAATTACAAAAAAAAATTCCACCCTTCCCATTGTTGCCTCACCACTAAACAGTTCCTGAAAAAAAAAAACAAAACAACCCATTATATTTTAGCCATTCAATTTCTTCCTCTCAGGAACCCCCCTTTCCTTTCCACACCCAGGAAACTCTCAACGACAGGAGAAGTATCATTCCCCTTCACAGAATAGCCCTATGCCATAAATCTTCCTTATCAATCTTCAACCTGAGCTCTTACAACTAATAAGTGATGTGAATCAAGGTTTCAAACCAAACGAGATCTCAATTCAGTTTATACAATATTTAACTCATTTAGTTCAACCATTTAAGAAAACATATCGGGGGCGGCTAGGTGGCGCAGTGAATAGAGCACCGGCCCTGGAGTCAGGAGTACCAGAGTTCAAATCCGGCCTCAGACACTTAACACAAAAAAAGACTAGCCGTGTGACCTTGGGCAAGTCACTTAACCCCAACTGTCCTCCAAAAAAAAAAAAAACAAAAAAAAAACATATCAATTTAGCTCTGATTTGAATTCATTTGCTAGGTATTTTTAAGATTGGTTTGGTTTGTGATTCAGTTATATAGCTTAAACAAAAAGACTTCAGGACTCTAAGGCAAACACCACTTTTCAGCAGCACATCTAAGACTCCAGGTACTACACCTCCTTCTACATTCTGTCTCTCACTTAGCCTACTGCTGCTCAGTGAGAATCACAGTGTGAAAATCAGCACAGGAAGGGGATAATGCTGGGCATTTCTATGCCAGCTGAGATGCAACCTGGCTAGGTTACAACTCTGTTTTGGCAAACGGGCAAGAAGAAAAACAGGGAAACAAAAGTTAAGGTATTGACATGAAGTTCCTGAGGAAAAGGGGTAAGGAAAAGAAGATGCTCTGTCCACAGTAAATTAAAGTATGCTTGGGAGGGACAAGAAGGCACTTTGTCATTCACTGGTCATCTGCCTTTGAAGAAAGCCACTCACTCTGTTTTTTGTAATAGTCCTCCCATGCCTTGCTGTAACCAGGCTGGCTGTTCTGCTGCTGGCTCTGCTGGCCTGTTTGAAGAGGACAAAAACAATCAGGCCAGTGAGGAAAGGAGGGTTTTTTCCTCCTGCCCAGCTCCTTCGTGGAGCTTCTTGGTGCATTTTTTACCCACACCAACAAGCCTGTGGGGCACAAACCTCACAATAATGCTTTGGGGTGCTTTAGCTTTTAGGCAGAAAAAGAGGCAAAGGACTTAGCTAGAAGAGGATGGAGGACAGGACAAAGGAGGAAGAGAACAAAATGGGAAGCTCCATCCAAGAATCAGACAACAAATTTTGTCCCACGGTTATGTGGGGAAGGGGTGCAAAGAGGGTTCCTCCAGGTTAGGCATGGAGCACAGGAGTCGAGTTAGGGGACAGAAGGGGATGGATCCCTAAGACAGAAAGAAAACAGGATCAGCTACTATGAGGACCAAGAAGCTTCCTAATGAAAGGTGCCACGAAGAGGGCTTCAGAGACCCTGGCTGTAGACTACTCTGAGGCGATTTAGCATTCAATACCATAAATGACAACAGGTAATACAGGAGAGAAACATGAGAGGCACAGTTGGTTTTGTTTACATGGTCAACTGAACTTCAAATTGGGACAGGGAGCAAAACAACACCACCCTTTTACACAACCTTTTCCTTCTAACTGAAGACAAAAGATTATGCATGTATAGTTCAGTGGTTCTCAACCTGTGGGTTTCAACCCCTTTGGGGGGGGTGTCGAACAATCCTTTCACAGGGGTCACCCAAGACCATCGGTAAACACGTATTTCTGATAGTCTTAGGAACTAAGACACCGCTCCTCTATCCATTTCCAGGCGGGCCTGCCCACATGCAGATACGCCCACACAACAGTATTAAAGGGTCTTGGCATTAAGAAGGTTGAGAATCACTGGTATATAGTTGGACAAGCAGACTTGTAAACATTTAAAGAAACCGAGCACAGTAAATTAAAGAAAATCTAAGAAAGAAAGCTCAGTTTAAAACCCAGCCTCACTTCCCCTTGCTCCCCAACACACACAGCATAGTGGAAACCAGGAAGTGTAGGGAGAAGGGAAGGTGGACAGCAGGGAAAGAAAGCTAACTCTCTCGCCATCTCTCCTGGGTACAACATACAGTGTAAGGTAAGCTGCAAAGGGCTTTGAAAGGAAGGTGGGGTAGAAGAAGGAGGAGACTGTTAAACATAGTAGGTGTGAAGTGGGTGGAGGGAACATGGCAGTAGCATCCTGTCCAAGGGCATTGAAAGAAGGTTAAAAGACTTGACCAAAGCCATCAGTCAGGACCTTTCTTTCTGCTGAGGTCAGAGCTGGCTTGAGTGTCTACCTGCTAACACCAACAAAGGAAAGGACCTCTTTCAATGCCCTTTTTTAAAAACTAGAACTAGTCCAAAGTAGGCTGAAAAGACACCGCGCTAAATACATTTTACAGCAAAACGTTTTTACCCATTAGTTAATTTATTTAAGGCTGAAGATGGATATAAGGAGGATAGAGCCATGACAATCAAATGCTTGCAGGGTTAAGGACGAGGGTCAAGAAATGGGTCTTCCTCTCCCTACTCCCATTACTACAGAAGGATAGGGCCAGGAAGGAAGCAAGAGGAGTTCATTTTCTGATAGGTGTTTTATGTTAGCAGTGGAATGATTTGTTCTCTAAAAAGGTGGAAGGGAATGAAAAGTTGGATGGCAGGCAGAAACACACTAATGGATAGGTAAGAGAATGGGATCATCCCTCCCCCAAGATTTCCTTTAAAATTTAAAATTAAAAAAAAACATTTGAGATGTAGAAAATAAGATTTTTTCACTTATAGGTCTTTATGTAGTTTATTAAGAGTATTCCTCCCATGCCTTGCCAAATTCCCCTTGGTATGACTGGAAACTACCCTGATCTTAACCAGGGAGCAAGCAGTATAGTGAAGTCTGCTTTAATAACTGTACCACTGCACCTGTAGAAGCCCATCATGAAGCTCTTACCCACATTTTTTATTTCTCTCATCCTTCTAATGGCGGAAAAAAAATCAGAACTGACCGGTACTCAGTCTAAACACACCTACTTTTCCGGGTGTGGTGCTTAGCATTTGCTTCTACCACAGCACAGAACAGGAATAAGCTAGGCTCTTGGCCAGTAGCTAACCCAAAGGTTGCTCTTTGCTAGTTAAGCTACAGCCACATTCATAAAAATGTCTACCTTGCTGGAATTTTAGGAAGGATCTCCCATTATCACAGATATATGAAAAACAGTGATGTCTGGTTGAGCAACGAACCAATCAAAATAACAGAATTATAACCTTAAAAATGGAAAGGGTCTAAGAAATCTATGAGGCGCAGATCAGGGAAGTGACTTGACCCCCTTCACAAGGCTGCAGTGAAGAAATCTGAACCAGAACCCAGGACTACTGACTGTTAGTCCTGTCATCTCACATCTAGTACACTATTTATTTGTGAACTAGGGAACCTAGAATTCCTGAACTCATAATGTTGCAGCATTCTCCTCACTTCTAAATCAGTAACCTCAGGAACAAGACAGCTCTATTTCCAATGTGCAGAGCCCCACACCACTTGGCCCAAAAACACTTGATATAACAGACCAGTATGCTGCAGGTCATAAAATCTGCAGAGTCAAAAAGAATGTTACCCACACAAAAACATGCTAAGATTTCCAATGTCAAAGAAATTTGGGTTTTATCAAGGATGAGAAAATAAGAAAAATATCTGGGAACAGCCCCTCAAAAAGGGCAGCAACACATTTCAAACATCTATAAAAAACAAGGGTTAGAGACGGCTAAAGGTGGCTTATGGTTTGGGGACTCATCTGATTCTGGACCAGGAACATGACGAATTTAAGTCTGAATGGTCATTTTAGTTTTCAGACACTAAAAAAGGATTTTCAAAGGGCTGCCCAAGCCACAACCAATTAAGGCAGGGTTGGGCAAGCTTCCTCAAAGAGGAGTTACACAACTCTCTACCTCAGAAATC
>CM053595.1:107914092-107945871 GCA_028646575.1 Pseudocheirus occidentalis | reverse complement strand
CCCCCCCCCCCCCCCCCCGGAATTTAAGGAAGATTAAACATCTATTTAATGATACTATTCTCCGTCTCCCTCTCCTGCTCCAACTATCTTCTGTCCCCAAAAGCTACACCATATTTGCAACACAGATGAGCAGACATCTCACTGATACTGAAAGAAGGTATGTACAAAATTGAGGGAGATTGTCGTCTAGATCAAAGAGAAAGGCTCCATGTGGGACCCAAGAAGACTAGCCACAAAGAGTGATGTTGGGGAGTTCTGTGTTACTTTAGTCTTTTCAGCATGAGACCTGGATCAATAGCAACAGGGTAGGAGTAGTTTGGTCCAAAGGAAACTCTGAAGTCTTATGGGATATATATGACCCATTCATGAGGAGAAGTACCCGGTGACTGTTTAATAGAATGAAAGAAAGCCAATAAACCTGGAAAGTGACTTCAGAACGCAGAAAAGAAGAGAGGCTACAGTTCAATTCCCTCCCACCAGAGAACAAAAGCAAGAGAGATGCTGATGATTCGTCTAAGTTTTCTCTACTGACTTCTTCACAACCTCTAGCATGTCACAACCCTAGTCACATAGTCTGCAGACTGTAGTCAACCACAAGGAGGGGTCACCTTGTGTGACCTGGGGGAGGGGGCAATTGGGGCCTGACTGTTCCAGCTCTCTTCCCGTTCCCCAGCTCCTGGAAGCAATGGTCAACCAGTGATACACATCTTGGAAGAGCAAAGGCACAGATGCTGAAGAAAACATCAGAATAGCTGGGCTCAATGCAGCCAGCCTATCATAATACACCCATGAGGAATGCACAAGACCTGAGTTGTTTTTCCAGACCCATCACTTCTGGCTGGTTATGTTTATATGTAGTTTTTTGCCTTTTTATAAGAAGGATTCACTACCTTTTAGACTTGAGAGGGCTCTAGGAATTCATCGATCCTGTATCATATGAGAAAATGTGCGTTTTTTTTTTCACTGAACTCTGAAGTGTCACTTACTTGGGACTTGCTGTGTAGGTGTCTGCCACGTCTGGTAGGTGTTACCCCAGCCCTGGGTCATAAATGCCTGAGGACCACTGTGGATTACAAAACATTCATTCTTTCTGGTCCATCATGCCCCTTCTTCACCCACCAAGCCCACCTCCTCTCACATTTTCTTTCATTCAATTTTCTCTCTCCATGTTTCCCACCCACTTCTCAAAGCCTGAAAGCTAAACTTGTACCATCTGTTGTAAAATTAAACTTGTCATACTGTCTGCCAACTACAGGAGAACTAGAATGAAATAACTGGTTTTACCTACCTCACAGGGTTGCTGTGAGGGTTACCATTCACTTTAGCAGCAATGTTTGGAAAGCACCCTGAGCTCCTCGGAGGAAAGGTACTATATGGATATAAAAAAATAAAAATAAAAATGCTGGGGGTGGAGGCTTACGGAACAAATTGGCCCAAAAGTCCTGTTTAAGAATCCATTAGCAGTGACAGGGCTAGGCATCAGTCTATTGATGCTGGTGTTAAAAAAAGAGGGCTCCCAAACTAGTCTGGAAAAGCCTGACATCAATCATCATTAAGGGTCAAGATCAAGATAAGACAAAGGGGTGGAGGTACAATTTAATTATTCAAATGTGATGCCTTTACCAAATTTTGAATATTTTTATTGGGAGTTCCCAAAAGGAAAACTGGACAGGAGGAATTCTTGAGAGAGAAAATTCTCTGCAAAGACACAGGTAAAAGACTCACTTTTGATGAGGTGTAGCAGGTGCTTGGTTGAAAGGACTCTGACCAAAGCCTCCAGGTGCGCCCATATTGGTACCCTGTCACAGACACAATGACAATTCTAACTTCCTACTCACTGATCATCTAAATTCTACCCAAACCCTCCCAATCCAAATAAGCTTTAAAAGTAAAAAAAATAAATAAATAAATGAAACAAAAATACTTCATAACCCTAAATCTATCCTTTCTTCCCCACAGAAAATGTTATTTGCAGAATGGTTTCACACCCTCAGGTGAACAATACCACAGAACAGCAAATAATGGTACCACTATGTCTATGGATGAGAACACCACAATAAACCTAGCTTATCACCCTGTGTATATGGACCAACCTGCTTGACTCTCCCGTCAATTAAGGCTGGCCCAAGTCTCTTTCTGCAATTCTATGTCCCCTTTGAGGTGAGCAGTGGCAAATCTTTCCTCCATCAACACTCCCTTTGTTTATCTGCTTTGAGGTGCCTGAAACTAAAGCCAGAGTCAATGAAAACCACCTGCATGTCTGGCTACCAATACAATGCCAACAAGAGGCCAGGCGGGCAGTGCTGGGTGCAAAGCATTAGCCCCATCTAGCCTGGAAAACAGGCATAGATTTGGGGTGGTGAGGAGCTGGCAAGTCTAAAATGCTTCACTCATTGGTCCCATGACCATTATCAGTCTCTGTGCCTCAGACTTTACCCTCAGTAAAATGGGGATAACCCATCTGCCCCAACCAAGCTCACCAAAACAGTGTGAGGAACTGCTGAATGGCACAGGAAGCACAAAGGTTCTTGGGGTAGTAGGGGGAAGGCACCAGACAGCCAATAGAATATCCTACTAACAGCCCAAAGGTGGGAAAAAGGGCCTTGTACGTACACCAACTTTCTCATCTATGAGATGTCTGGCAAGTTCAATCTGCTGTGGTACGCCTCTGATGGTGAATATCCGTACACTGGGGTCTGTATTAGGAGGTGGATTCCGCTGAAGTTCTACATGGGCTCCTGACTGTTGGTTTATGCTTTTGATGTTCTCACCCCCTGTAGGTAGAAAAAAAGAATACAGAAGAGAATAAATGAGGTATGATTCTGACACCTGCTAACAAATTAGACATTTCTTACTCTTTTGTATCCTTTATCTTAGCACCAGCAAGAAAAAATGTTTTCTATGCACCAGGACATATACAAAGCAAATAGAAACATTTAAAAGTTTTTAAGGAATAATACTGCTCCAAGGAGGCAGTTATTTGTTAGTGCTTGAGCACTTGCTAATAATAGGTTGATTATGTGGAATATGCTAAGATCACTAATACTGGGTAAAATCTGCAGGACAGTGGCCATCAGAACATCTCTTTATTGGCACCAAGTTGCTGACCAATGCATGTATCCTACATGTATGATATAAAATGGGGATTTTACTATCTAAAAGGGTAAAAGTCCCCTACCAAACTCCAAAAGCTCACACAGTTGCACTGCATCACACTGTAGGAGTTCAATAAATATTTATGGTTTTTGTCTGCTCTCTGACACCATCCTCACCCAAACCCTAGGCCCAAGAAAGCACTGTGTGTTTAGTCAGCAACTCCGTCCCTCTGATAAGTTACAATCTCCTTTCTCAGTATAAGAATGACTTTCCGATGGCTCCTCCATTGTACAATGGAGGCCTTCAACCAAAACACACAGGCCACCCCAGCCGCTCTACCCTCCCTGCACAGGTCAAACGGCCAGGCAAAGAACCCAACAATTCTTGGCTCCCACTAAGGCCTTTAATATACCATCCTGTCACTTCTAAAGTCACTGCATCCATGGGGAATGGATCTAGACAGGGAGCCATACTATGACAGTGTACATAAGAACAGGGCTAATGAAAATTTAGTTGGACTTTTTGAAAAACCTGTGAGAGTCCCAGTCTCTTAATGAAATTTGCTTAACAAAGGCTCCAGCCAGCATTACAATGGTTCAATTCTTCTTTTGAAATTTCACAGAACTTAAAGATCAGCTCCACTCAACTGGAGAGGGGAAAAAAAACAGGGGGTGGGGGATAGGGGGGAAGAAAAAGGGAAATCTTATAGCACCAGTCTAGTAAATCTAGGGGGAAAATAATCACTGAAAAACTCCTACATGGCAGTAACTGCCCCTAATCCACAAAGGAGATAAAATGATATTTAAACATTTGTTTCCATTTTTAAGATTTCTCCATACCCTATCTCATATAAAATGTTAAAAAAAAAACTTACGGGGACAGGGGCAACATTTGTTCATTTGTAACATACTCTTGACCTTTTTAACATTCCAACCTTTGCTTTTTCCTTTGCCCTAGTCCCCTCCCTCCCCCATATTCAAGGAGGGAAAGTTATTTCAGAATAACTTTTCCATCAATTAGGTTTTCAAAGACATAGACATTTGGAGGGATCAACATATGTTGCATCCATCAACAAGACAACCTGAAAAAACAAACAAACCCCTAAAACCTTGTCTTTGTAACTGACAACAACACACCTATAGTTGGGTATGCTGAAGATAAAGGTGATGCACCATTATATAAAACTGAGAATTAGTTGGTAATTATTTGGTTCAAAGTTCCACTTAACATTTGCTTGAGTAGTATGTTGTACAAAGTGGTTTTAAATAAACAAACTAGTAATTTATCAAAAAAGGTCTCAAAATATTGAATATTCTCAGGCTTTTCTTAAAGAACTGCTAGCATTGTATAAAGTTCTCATTTTCTAATTCTCTACACATATTATAGGTGACAACATGAAAATTTAAAATATCCTTTAAGTTTTGTTTGCTTATAGATAAAGTACAACCTCACTCCCTGGTACTATAAATACCACATTTTATTAAAGAGCTATTCTATAGAAAAAGTCATGGAATTTTCTTTTCACTGACCCACAAAACAGGACAACAGTTTCATTTGTCAATTGGTTTTCAAGTTACTATATCAAAACAAGGAAGACTACAAGGTCATCTTTCAGGGAAAGCTATGGTTCTGCAGGTCTCATTAACCCACCAAGTCCCTCGTCAGTACCATTTCCCTCTGGAATCAAGGTAATTTGATCTCAAGGTTTATGCACAAAACAGTGCATGTTTGCTCTCAAAGCCCTGCAGACTCCAGTCAGCTAATATCTCCTTGCTTCCAGAAAACAGTAGCATTTGCAACCCTAGCCCTATGGATTCTTTGCTTAGGCCTTGGGAGCATGCTAATAAGGCAAGGCAGTCAACACTATGCTGCATGGGGCCGGAAGGAGTTAATTTAAGTTCATCTTCCTTCAAAATGAGGTCACCCGCTTGGCACATGGTGGCTGTCTATAGACTGATTCAACAGCCTGCTCCATTGTTCCACCTGATGGGGGGCAGAAACGACCCACCAGTGGCCCCCCAGCTGGACGTGAAATCGTAAAGCAATTAATCAAACCTGCTAAAAGGCTGGGCTGACAAGAGCCGGGCTGGCCACATTATCTGTCAATATTGCTGTGTTTATCATGGAAATCTAGCTAGGGGCCCAAAGAGGCTGCAGTTTGTTTTCAAGCACCAACTCCCAGAGGGAGTGCCTGACATTTGTATGGGTGCCCTTCTTCAAGCACATCCCAAACATCTTTAAGAAACATAAGATACCATACCTAGCCAAACTCTCAGAGAAAAGAAACTGGGGGTAAGAGGAAAAGATAACGAGAGAAATGTTTCCATTTATTCACTATAGCTCATCCAGTTGATCCAGGATGATTTGCAAGAGGACAAAGAACTCGGTGGTAATTCTAAAGTATCACTCACTAACTGTTAGAAACTGAAATGATAAAGAAAGAGAAGCTTCACTGATATCTAAAGGGGAAAAAAATCAAATATCATTTACAGCTCATCTTTAAGTGTAAAAGAAACTGTATCAAGATCAGTAATAATTTGAAACCTATGGATATCAACAAGATTTGGTCTAAAATCATCCAAATGGCAGGGAAAGGAAAGGAGATCTCAAACATTCCTGTCAACGAACCATACCTATTTATATAGGATATAATGTCAGTCAGACATACAAAACAAATTATACAGACACAGTTCCTACTTTCTAAAAGCTTGTATCTGAGACAGGTAACAATGACCAGACAGTTAAAAAACAAATATCAAAATAAACAAAATAGTCATTCTTGTACCTGCAAAGGAATAGTTAATGGAAGAACTTCTGAGAATGGGCTGGGGGGTAATTTACCACACCTTCCTCACGGTGTTCTGGCATCATGTTTCTGGTAAAGGATGTGGCTTGAGACAAAGCTCTGCTTTCCCATCCTTACTTCTTTTCCTCCAGGAATTAAAGAGAACTCACTAATGCTATTCTCTCAAAGGTGACATTGTAACAAATAATAAATTAAAGATGAAATTAGGCGTACTTCTTTTCATACCAAGTATATCATTCAACTCTTAAGAGTGGGTGGGTAATTCACAAGAAGTCAACTTTAAAGTATGGTCCTTTGACACTGAGAATGAAATGTCTTTAAACACTAATTTAGGATAGATGATAAAATAATGAAATCAGGAGGAGGAAAGCATTAGGTGAAAGATTAGGATTACATTCATATAAGCCTTGTATTTATGAAACCCAACCCTCTATGCTGATTCCTTGCTACTGATGGAGCAATGATGGAGGCTCATCAAAAGATGAAAGAAGCTTGGGAGCATCTGGCTCATGTTAAGGAATAATATTCTTTGGACTTGTATTTAGACCCCTATTGCCCAATTCCACTTGTCTCTTCAATGTCTATATAAAGTTAAAAAGTATGAGATCACCAACCAAGAAGTGTATGTTATGTATTTCCCATAACGCATACAAAAGAATGAGGATCAGAAGACTGCCAATTATTCATGTGAATTTTAGCCAATAGTTTCCTGAAAATTGGCTACAAAGCAACCCCATCCACTTTAATTTTTCTCTATAGGGTATTATCTGTTGCTTATTTTAAGAAGTGCTGAAAAAAAATAAAAGCTAGTTTCACGTGCTATGTCAAAGTCAAATACCACAGCCAGTTAGAATAAGTGTGGTCTAAGACAAGAAGCACCAGTTAGGAATCCTGGGTTCTACTCAGTGCTGGGTCATCCACTAGACTCCTTTTCTGGGCCTTGGTTTCCTCACCCAGAAAATGAAGGGCCCAGGGAGGCTAGGTGATGCAGTGAATAGAGCACGAGCCCTGGAATCAGGAGGATCTGAGTTCAAATGTGGCCTCAGACACGTAACACCAAAAACTAGCCACATGACCTTGGGCAAGTCACTTAACCCCAATTGCCCTACCTTGCCCCTCCAAAAAAGCCAAAAAGAAAAAAAAGAAAATGAAGGACCTGGATTTTTTTCCCTCTCTAACAGTCTACAGTCTAAGAATGGTAACTGAAATTGTAGTAGCACTTTATGAACATGATCTCCTTTGATCCTCACTGATACTCTAGGTATTACCATAGCCATTTTATAGGTATGGAAACTGAGGATTTGAAAGGCTGCCAGCCATGGTTACACAGGTAATGAGTGTCAGAGGCAGAATTGGAATCCAGGACTTCTTGGTCTCATGCTCTCTAAGAAGCTGTGACATTACCTGAGAAGTCTTCATCTGAGAAAAATATCCTATGTAATGACTCAAATTACTTGAAAATAAGTTCAATACCATTTTCTTAACAATTTAAACAAGCTCAATACACCTAGAACCTTGAGTGGTACAAGAGAATGAATGAAAAATGTGGAGTCACAAGACCTGATGGCCTGGCTGCCAACCTTTGACAAAGCACTCTGGGCCTCAGGCCCCATGAAAAAAATATAAGTTCCTGTTTTCCTTTTGTCTTTGTATCCCAAGGTATGGTAGGATGCTTAATAAATGCTTGTTGATTGATCAGTAAAATGAGGGGATGGGACTAGATAGTTTTAGGCAGGAAAACAGAATTAAGCAAACAGACTATGGTGAGGTGGTGTGAAAAAAAAGGAAATGCAGCTGAGGTTTCTTACCTTTGCCTATAACAAGGCCGCATTTATCTGCTGGGACTGTGTAGGTTACCTCCTGCAGCCCCCCAGGTGCCCCAACACTCCAATCACTTCTGCCACGACCTCTTCCTCTGGGTACAGAGAGGCTCCCGAAACCATCACGTTCCTGGGAGGAAAGTAAGGTTTTAGTGACGACTCTCTGCACTCACAATCACCACCACCATTAATTTTTAGTTTCCTCTACTAAAAGTGAAGTTAAGTGTTAGGCTAAATAATCGATGCTGCACATTTAGGTTTCGAGCAGCATGGAACTTTTCCATATTTCTAACTATTAAGGGCTCCGTAAAAATGGAATTAATTCAAATCACCATCATGAGGAACCAAGCAGATAAATGCATGTAAATCTATAAATATATCTAAATAAATATTTGGATAAACTAAAAAGTTAAAGCTCAACTACCCTGTTCCTGTGTTTTAATTGCTGGACCCAATCTGAGAGCCTGGTTTTATCTAACCCTGAGGTTTCTTTCCTGTGGCTAACACATGCTGTGATTATCAGAAGTCAGACGTTAGACACTAAAGAGCTATCGGCATTTGAAAGTGAAGCCTGAGTGACAGTTTATGGTTTGAACCCTCCCCCAACTATGTTGGCATACAGACAATGCTCTATGATTCAGAAGACCTTGCAATCTAACAAGCAGAAAGAATCAAAGGATTATTATTTTCTTTTTATCTGCAATGCCACTCCCAAGAGCCAGCACAAACATGTGTTAAACAGTGACCACTGAAGGCAAGTTATGAAAGGGACAAGAGCCATCCCCTTTACCCACAGCCTGATGCTGAAGAGAAGACTTTACTGAAACACAGTTTCACACTGTTCAGTGATCACAGAACAGTATGCAAAGACAGGCATCTACAGAAAAAGATTTCTTTTAACATTCAGAGAGCACAAATCCCATTCCAATCACTGTCTACTATGTCAAACACTTTGGTCCTGCAGCATTTCAAAATGGTGACATTAAAAACAAAAGCAGTCAGGCTGCAGTTTTTTCCTCTCCTTCATGAGAGGGAGCTGTTTTACCAGATCAATTCAGAACAATAAAGAAATGTCCATTGTTGACAAAGTCTTTCCTGAGAGTAAACTATACATCTATCTAGAAATTCTCCAACTCAGGTAACGGTGATTTTGTTTTCATATTCTACTTTTGGAAGAAAGATATAGGCAAGCTGACATTAAGAAGTAATTTTTAAAAAGTGACTTTTAGGAGTGACTAACAAAAAAGAGAAGCTTCTTGAAGGCAATTTTTTTATTCTTTCCTGACTCCTTAATTAGCTAGGCAGCACACTCAATAGAATACCAGGCCTGGAGTCATCTTCCTGAGTTCAAATATGGCCTCAGACACTTACTAGCTGCGCGACCCTGGGCAAGGTCATTAAACCCTGTTTGCCTCAGTTTCCTCATCTGTAAATGATCTGGAGAAGGAAACAGCAAACCACTCTGGTATTTTTGTCAAGAAAACCCTAAATTAGGTCACAAAGTGTCTGACACTAATGAAAAACAAGACTCCTTAATCTCACTCTCCACAAAAGATTTTCCAAACCTTTTTTCTTCTTAACTTCCAACATTCCCTTCCCCACTCCTCTCAATTGAGGACCCCACCTCTTTACTGAGAAAACTTAGGCCATTCAAAATATAAGCTGTCATCTCTTCCTCTCAAAACCCCCTGCCATAATTTTCCCACTCTCTTCCTCTTTTGCTCCAAGTTTCTGATAATAAGGTTGCCCTTTTCCTTGCCAAGGCCAGTACCTTTACATGGGATTGATTCTGTTTCATCTTGCCTTCTTTAACAGATTACAAATTTAACTTACTCCCTCCTCCGACTCCCCAATTTTCAATATCTCTACTTACTGATTCTTATCCCTTTGCTTTCAAACATGCTTAAGTCAATATATACATCCTTAAAATCTTCACTAGACCCTACCACCTCCTCAGATTATGATCCTACATCTCTCCTTTCCCAGTCAAGCTCCTTGAAAACACTGCTGATTGCTGCCTTTCCTCTCACTCATTCACTTCTCAAACTTTTGCAATATGGCTTCCAACCTCCCTTTCCAAAGTTACCACACTGCACCTTAATGGACAAATCTGAAAGTCTTTTCTCAATCTCTATTTTTAGCCTAAATGCTACATGGGATACTGTTGACTGCATCTTCCATCTCTGCATTCTCTCTTTTTTGGAATATTATAACACTATCCCCTCTCCCGGATCTCTTCCTACGCAACTGTTCATATTAGTTTAATGATCATGATTTTTAACTCTCCATATCTAACCTCAGTCTCTAAATTTGTGCTTCAATTCTGTATTGCCTATGTAATATTTCAAATAGGATATCCTGGAGACACGTCAAACTCAAGAAGTCCCAAAAGAGAATTCATTATCTCTCCTTCCAAATTCATCCTACTTCTAAACTTCCTTATTTCTGACAAAGGAACCACTATTCTTCCAGTCTTTCAGCTCTGTAACCTTGCCATTATCTTTGGCTCTTCATTTTCTCTCATTCCACATAGCCAATCAGTTGCCAAATTCTGTTATTTCTACTTCTATAACATATCTTGCATCTGAACCCTTCTCTCTACTTACACCATCTTAGTTCAGATCCTCATTATCATTCACCTAGATAGTTTCAATTGCCCCTTAACTGATCTCTCTGCTTCAGCCCATCCTCCACATTGCTGATAAAATTTTCCTTTAAGGGCTGAGCCCATCATGTTGATTGACTCCTACTCAAATCAAGTCCAGTGGGTTCTGACAGCCTTAGAATCGAATATAGATTCTTTAGCCTAGCTTTTAATGCCTTTTATAGACTGGCCCTAACATATATTCTCATCCCCATTATACATTATTTCCTATCCCACAATGACCCAGATAAATTTTCTCCATACATGATGCTCCATCTCCATGCCTTTACACCAGCCACTCCCTAACATCTGGAACACACTCTTTCTTCGCTTCCAATTCAAAAAACCTCTATTTCCTCAAGATGAAGTCTGAACACCATATTCTACAAGAAGCCTTTTCTTACCTCTCAACTGTTAGTTCCCCCTCTCTCAAACCTTTCTCTATTTATTTTTATTCATTTTTTTTTGTAATTAATCTATATGTACTTATATGTCTTTGTTGTCTCTTCCATTAAAATGCAAGCTCTTTGCAAGTAGGGACTGTTTCATTCATTTTACTTGTTGCCCCAGCTTGCTTTTAGTAGACACTTCAATTACTGACAAATGTTTATTAAGTTCCTATTATGTTGCCAGGCCCTAGGGGTACAAGTACAAAGAATGAAACAATTCCAAGTTGTAAATATATCTATATATATATATTGTACATTTAAAGTGAATAAATACAAATACATATACAAAGTAGGTAGATAAAAGATAGTTTGAGAAGAAGGATATTAGGAGTTGGTGGAAGGTTAAGGAAAAGTTTCATGTAGAAGGTGGTGCCTGAATTGTATACTGAAGGAAGAAAAGACTCAGGCTGAGCTAATGAAGAAGCATATTCCTTGGGGGGGAGCATGCATAGGGAAGGGCTAGTACAAAAGTGGAGAGTGAGAAGGAGTATAAGAAGGCCAATTTGGCTGGATCAAAGAGCTTGATAGAATGAGTATTGGGAATAATATTGGGAAGATAGGTTAAGGTCAAGTTGAATAGGGCTTTAGAAGCTCTAAACTCTACAAAGAGTTTATATTTTATCTCAAGGGCAATGTGAAGCTCTAGGAAACAACTACTGAAGAGGAATTTCATGACCGAATGACCATGTTTCAGACTTCTCTATTTTCCTTTATAATGCCTTGAGTAATGTTACATAGAATACTCTATGAGAACAGAAGAAACCTTGCGATCATCTTGTCCAATGTCTTCATTTTAAAAAACCAGCAACTGAGGTCCAAAGAGAATGAGTGCCTTGCCTGAAGTCAAAAGCAAATCAATGGCATAGTCAGGACAATAACCCAACCCTCCTAACTGAGTCCAGTGCTTTCATTATTATGATCAAAGATGTACAACTGGAAGGTATTTTGAAGCCATTAAGTACACCTCTCTCATTTTACAGCTGAGAAAACTGAACCATAAAGAAATGAAGTGACTCGCTGTTATATCATACTACCTACAGAGTCCACAGATTCAGTGTAAAGGACACCATTCACATAAGCTGTCCCACATGTCTAGAATGTTCTGCTACCTCTCAGAATTCTTACATTCCCCTAATGCTCAGTTCCAGTACAATGTCCTCTGCAAAGCCTGATGTGATCCTCCCCAGGTTTAATGCTTCTTTAAATTACTTTGCATTTAATTAATCTCCGTATAAGTAAAGTTCTTTTGTTTCTGTCTCTGTATTCTCAGCAATGATCATAATGCCTAATGTTGGGCCCTTAATAAATATTTGCTAAATTGTATCATAACAATTCACATTAGTAGAGTACTTTGAGATTTACAAAACAGAGTGATCTTTCTCTGCCTTCTCAATGAAAAACTATGTTCACAATGATAATCCTTGAGAGCTGGAAAGGTCCTGAAGAGCTTTCTGAATCAAAGATGATGTTGTTTTGTATTTGGTATTGTTTTAATATTACGTATGCGAGGTTTTAATTATTTAGAAATTGATATTCTATTCAGGGTACAGGTTTTTCCCAACCATTATAGATAATCAAGAGTGGACTATATAAAAGAAAAAAATTTTTTTGCATGAAAAAGGGAGTAAGTGGTCTATAGGAAAGGTAGAAGTAAAGACCTGAATTATAAGTAAATCCAAGTCATATAATGCATGGAGCCTCTAAAATGTTGTATAGTTTACTGACAGAAATGTTGATCATTTCCTACTTGTGTGGTTAAAATGGTTGATCCCAGAGATCAGAACCCACCTGTGCTGTAAGAATAAGGTCACCAATGACTTGTGCTGCATGTTGACACCTTTCTGGAAGTCCCATGACCTGTGCAACTCTTTCAGGACTAATCCCATCATCTGTGGAACAAGAAATGAGAGACTGAATCAAAAAGTTCCAACCCCAATGGAGTCAAAACTTAAACTTATATGCAACCATTTATACTAAAACTACCAATAACAGAAGTCAGTGAGTTAACCACTGTATAATTGCTATTTCCTCCCAATAAAACACAAACTCACTGTAAAGTAAGTATTGCTTCCATTCTTTGTATTTGTATTTCCAGTGGCTAGAACAATGGCTAGCACACAGTAGGTTCTTTAAAACTACTTGACTGATTTATAGATAGGCAAAGTCTTGGGCATTTCTGCAACACTTTTTTGGTGTGTTCAAGTATAAACAAGTCCTTATATATAGAAAAAAACCTAACCAATATTTTATATAATGATAACTTTAAAATGGTTATAGAATTTAAAAAGTGAAATACAAAAAAGAAAAAACAGAATATAAATAAAATTATTTAAATGTGAAACAGCACAAAAAAGGTAAAAAAAAATCTCAATCAGTCAAAGCATGCACATGAAGAAAGGAGGACTCATTCTTTTTGCCAGATGTCTGGCAATCAGAAGCAAACAATAAGATTTCTGAATGACATTATAACTAACCTGGTTTAAACTGAATCCTTACACCAGCATCATTTTGAATTTTTTTGATCATTTCCCCATTTCTTCCTATTACTATACCAACGGCAAACCTAGGCACAGATACCTTAGAGAAGGAACAGAAACAAAATCTCAACAAAGCTAGGTTAAAAACATAAGCATTAACTGCAGATGCAGAGGCCATGAAATATACGTGGGGACGATTTAATTTTTATACTATTATTCTATAACATAAAAACTATTCTACTCTATCACATTAATAAAAGAGTCTTCAAAGTTTCCACATATAAAAACAGGCTCTTTGGAACTTGAACACTTAACCTGCGTACTTCAAAAGAAGCATTGAGTCAGTCTAGCTTTTCTGTTATGTCTCAGAAACCAAGGAAAGGAGTTTATGTACAGAAACATACCACCTACCTACACTCATAAACAGGAGGTGTGAATAGCACCATTCACTGAAAATGATGAAAAATAACCACTGGGAAGGATTTGACTGTTACTATACCCACTAGGAGACCCTCTTCATTCCTTTTCCCATGATAACAAACAATTACAATTTCTAATTCAAGTGTACCTCTATACTGCCCCCTCCCATTCGGGAGCTGAAATCACTGCGCACACCTCGGAAGTCAGCTTGATCCTTTTCTCGGATAATCTCTAGTACCATTTCCCTTGCTTGCTGCATAAACATACAAATAACAAATGCATTAAGAAAACCAGATACATGGCATGAATATTTGTTCAATATCTGATAGTCTTTTCCAATTACTGTTCTTTTTTTTTTTGCTTTTTTTCTGGAGGGCAGTTGGGGTAAAGTGACTTGCCCAAGGTCAGACGGCTAGTTGTGTGTGTGTGTGTGTGTGTGTGTGTGTGTGTGTGTGTGTGTGTGTTAAGTGTCTGAGGCCAGATCTGAACTCAGGTACTCCTGACACCAGGGCCGGTGCCCTATTCACTGAGCCACCTAGCCGCCCCCCAATTACTGTTCAAATGGCTTACAAGGAACGTGGGGTGAAGAGAGGTGATCTGGTATTGTTTCAGGTGGGAGGGAAAAAAGCAGATAATCATCAGATCTGATAACTGAATCATTCCTTCTATTGTCTAAAGCTAAGTTTCAACCTAGCTGAATTTAAAAAATCTACTTGGCTTAACTTTTGACTACCAAACCTTCCAAGAACATACTTCTGACATGCTACTTTCAGTTTCTGAATGGCTTCCTGAAGCATCTTATTTCAGGAAGACTCCCACGGAATGATAAACATCATTGTGGGGCTAGGTATAACACAGCAATGACACTGAGTACGGCAGAAACAAAACTCTATGAGTTTGAAAAAAAAATTTTGTTAATGAGAATAAATACATAAGTTTAAAAAAAGCAATCTGTTACATTTCAATTACCATTTGGAAAGTAAAGATAATTGACTGCAGCTACTAAAATTCTTAAAGAGTAGAATTCTGATTATTAAATGGATTTAGCTGTATCAAAGGCTAAATTTTGTTCTCCCTACTTACAGATGAAATAAAAGTACAATTTGCCTTAAAATTTTTTCCTAACACCTGTGTTTTAAAAAGGTCACACTGTATGACAAACATCACTCCTTGAGATAACTGAGTGCCCAAACAAAAAACTTTGGTTCTATTAAAAAAAGTTTAAGACAGTTATATTTCTTTTTTTTCTCCTTTTTTGCAATTTTATGCAATATCAATGAAATGAACTCTCATATATTGATGTTGGGCTATTTTTCAGACAATAAAAGGATCACACATGGAGAAGAAGAGTTGATGACATGAATTCTCTGTATTTCTAAAATGACTGGTGTAGGGCCCAAAGTCAAGGATGAACATGGAGGTATTCACCAGGCCCTAGAGTACTGTTGAGCAAGGAGAATTATTGCTTGTTGTTCATCTGTTTCAGTTGTATCCAAAACTTTATCTTGGCAAAGATGCTGAGTGGTTTGCCATTTCTTTCTACAGCTTATTTTACAGATAAGGAAACTGGTTTAAGTGACTTGTCCATGGTCACACAGCTAGGAAATATCTGAGGCTGTATATGAACTTGGGTCTTCCCTGACTCCAGGCCTGGAATTCTATTCACTGTGGTACCTCACTACCCCTTGATAAGATGGAATTCTCAAGAAAGGAACCGCTTACATTTAAAAAGCAGTAAAATACCATCAAGTTTGGTCTTTCAGTACCCCATAATTTCAATGGCACAGATACACATTACAACCTCAGCAGAATACATGTTAGTTTACGAAAGAGGCAAAATAATGCCTATATGTAATCCAATGAGAAAGTAAACTCGTTAGTAATGAGACATTCCTCGTTTTTTGTTGTTTAAGATAGTTTATGAATACAAGTGAAATGATAGGCTCTTTAACCTAACTAGAGTCTAAGGGAAAAAAGTAGTCTCTTCAGAACTACTCCATCTTGTCTTGCAACCATTACTGTAGTTATTGGTCTTGAAAAACTACTTGTTTTGTAAATCTGTGCTTAACTGTGTAGTAGTGTCACATAGGGAACAAACTTATTGAAGGACTGGTAGTTTCCAATGGGTTGTAATACAATGCTCCCATAGAGAAAGAGCTATGCAGTGACCTCTTGATGTATCAAGATTAATAGAGTTAGAACCTCTATTCCAAATAGAACAACTTTGCTGCTTCCTGAGCCTCAAGTGGGCAAAAGTAACATAGTTTTAACCTCTTTTAGGAGCAAGAGCTCTGGTTCTTCCAACCAAATGCTACCTCCAAAACGTACTTTGTTCTCTGTGAAGGTCAGCCAGCTTTCCTCATTCCAATGCCAAAAGACTCAAGAAGGGGAGAAATATTTCAGAAGCCAAATTAAGAAAGTTCCTTGAACTTCAGATCAGATTCATTTTACTAATTCTATAACTAAACACCTGGCTTTGACACTATCTGATTTTATATCACCTTATTTTTTATGGCTGGTTGTTCAAAAGTATTGGTTGCTGAAGCCAAGGCCATATCCCTAATACCTACACAGACAATTTGGTTTTGCTCTGTTTTATGGCCAAAGACTTCACAACTATAGCCCTGGTCAAGTGCCTTGCTAATGTCTACTACTGGTTACAAGGGGGATTGGACATGGGAACATAGAACAAATCCATTCCAAATACTGGAAAAACCAATACAAGTCTGTGCCTTGCTGCCACAGGGTCAGCAGGGTTATCTTTGTCTTATGATGCCCAGAACACTGTTAATCTTTTTCCCACAACTAAACTCTCAAACCAAATATGAAAGAACAGATCAACTAGATAAAATGAGCACCTATTTTCAGAGGCAGTTCAGTGTTATAAAGGCAGTAATTCTATCTCATACTTATTTAATACTTCAAATCTTTTCACATATGTAATATAACATTTATAAAACAGAATGAATAGAAATAATAAAATACCAGAATAATAGCAATTTAATCGTTACACATCGCCACTGCATAATAATCTTCATCACAGGTTTTACTGGTCAGTTTACCTGTACTTTGAATGGGTCTCCAGTAATACGAAGGGGTTTGTCTGCTCCAGTGGGCAAAGGACCATCTTGGATCATTATCATTTTTACACCTGTTCGCTCCTATGAAGAACACACAGCACAGAAACATAATCTTTAATAGGACACACAGAGTCACTTTGGGGTCAATAATAATACTGGCATAGATTTATATAGTACTATAAGACTTACAAAATACTTTCCTTACTGTATTTCTGAGAGGTAAGTTATGCCAATATTTTAATTTCCATTTTATAGATAAGAAAACTGAGGGCCCTGAGAGATTAAATGACTTGCCCACAGTAAATGTTAGAGATGAAGACTGAACCTGGGTCTTCTGGTTCTAAATCAAGTGCTCTTTTAACTACAGAGTTATGTCTCTCCTGAATAATTAACATATGAAATTAGCGTTGACTTTACCACTCAAATAACATTTAGACTTTTGGTAATCAATTCTGATTCAGTTTGAATACAGAAATGTTGCTATTTTGACACAGTTTTCAAGCATAATATCCAAGACAACAGGTTAAGTCAAACTATATCTAAAAACTTAATTTCTTTCCTTTCCCTAGTGAATCTAGATGGCACATATCAACAAAATTAATGAGTAGTATCTGGTGAACATAAAATTATTGAAACAATATTAATAAAGTTTTATTCTCTAAATGGATGTATAAGAAAATGCATATGAAATATTGCCAATACACATGAATTCCAATTTTCCTCTGGTGGAAGATACAAGGTATATTTTTTGTGCTATGAAATATAGCACAAGATGTGCAGAAACATTTATTTGGAGTCCAGTGAAACTCCAGCCACTGTGATTCTAGATTTCAAATATTCTTGAAATTCAGAATTTCTTGAAAAAGCCTACGAGATAGGGATGAAGGCGGAATAGCACTCCCAGACTTCAAAGTATATTATAAAACAGCAGTCATCAAAATTACCTGGTGCTGGTTTTAAAAAAAAAGAGAGAGGCAGATCAACGAACAGACCAGATAAGAGAGAATCAAAACAACAGAACTCAATCACCAAGTATTTAAGAAACCCCTAAACATAAAATACTTACGAAAGAACTATTTGATAAGTAAAAACTGCTAGGAAAAATGAACAACTCTGAGGTTTCACCTCACACCCTGAAAACTGGCAAGGAGAACAAAAGATGGGAACAGTCAATGTTGGAGGGATTGTGGAAGACAGGTGTACTGGTTTATTGTTGATAAAGTTGTGAAGTGGTACAACTATGTTTAGAAGGCAATTTGGAATTATGCAAATAAAGTAACTAAAATGTCCATGCTACTTTGACCCAGATTATTATTTAGCTTATATGTTATAATGCAAGGAGACCACTAATAAGAAGAAAGTTTTTATATGCATCAAAGTGTGATAGGAAAGGATTGGAAACACTGATGCCCATCAACTGAGGAATGGTTAAACATAATGTAGTACGTGGATTGTATTGGAATATTACTGAGCTGCAAGAAATGATGTGATAAATACAGAGAAACATGTAAAGCTTTACATGAAATGATACATAATGAAGTAAACAGTCAAGAAAACAATATACACAAGGTTTACAATATAAATGAAAAGAATTCATACAGAAAAATAAAAAAATGTTGCAAAATTATAAACACAAATGCCTCAAAATAAAGATATCCTCTTCCAACCCAACCCTTCACAGAAATGGGAAGTCCATAGGGTGGTGCACAATGTACATGTTTTTGGACTTTTTCAATATATGGACTGGTTGTACTCATTTTTTCCTCTTTTCCTTTTTTTTTTTGTCTTTTGATACACACACACACACACACACACACACACAATGTGTATGTAAATATATATCTATATATCTATATATCTATTATATGGGATGGCTCCCTTGGAGGGGGAAGAGAAAAATACTGGGAAAAACTACAATGATATAAAAAAAAAAAAATCAAGAACACTAAGAAAACTTTTTTTTTTAAAGAAAAAAACCTATGAGAATAAGAAGGCAGAGAATGGCTTTAGAGAAACACTTCCTGAGAAGGGAATAAATTTCTGGATCTACTAAGGTCACATACCTGTAATTGCTTTATTGTTTCTCCTCCTTTGCCAATGACTAGCCCCACTTTAGATGCAGGGATGAGAATCTCCTGAATTGTGTTATTCCCATCTACATCATTATGAAATCCGGGTCCATTCCGACAGCGATCAACAATTTGTCCCAATAGTCGCTTGGCTTGTCTTTGAGGGAAGACCAAAAGAGAACTACCATTAAATAAAATAGTCTGTGCAAAAGAAAGAAATGATTAGGATAGAGGTAAGAGAAATGAGCCAAAGCAGGAAGTATTAAAAAAGAGAGATAGGAAGAATAAAGGTTATTAGTATGATTCATTCCTAGATTTTGAATTCTTCTTTAATTTATTTAGCTGCTTTGACTTCTCTGCTCAGGTTAGGAATCACCAGCTTGTTTTTTGCAGCGAAAAGAAGCAGTGTCTGTTTCTCCCCAGATGTCTCTTCTTGTTAAGTCACCTAACGATTACTTTACAGTTTAGCTAAGATTATTCAATTATCTTACATGTTATAAATATGTTTTACTCACTACTTTGAAATAAGAATCTGGAGAAGAGTTCTGTTAATTGAACAAAAAGAACATGGGGAGAAAAAAATTTTTGAAATTCAGGTTTCTTTCTCTCAGCTGGTGGTGTTGATCAACTGATCTAAACTTTCAGTGCTAAGAACTTGCTTGTTGGCTTCCTTCTCACGTGTCCCTCAAGTATGGCTTCTTTTTAATATTTTGCTTCAGTTCTGAACTAACCATTGCTGTAAGAAAAATGCTTTGCTGCCAGGAAAACCATATTGTTTGCCCTATAATGCATACTCACCAGTGACACTTATTCTGGGTCACTGCTTGCAACATTGTAAAATAAATTTAAACTTTTCTATAAATCTGTGAGCAATGGAAATAATCAAACAACTCTGCCTACTGAGAGACATAATATGGAACCCACCTTTGTCCACAAACCAAATATAACTACAGACCGAGAAAGTGTGAGACACAGACGCGCACACACAGACAGACATAGGAGAGAGAAGAGTAACAGACAGAAGATTGAGATGAAAAATGGAAGAGAAACAGAGGACAAGAAGAAATAAAGAGAGAGGGAATGGGGTAAAGAAGGGAAGGAGAGAAGAGAAAGATTTATATATATACACACACAAAGGAGGAGATAGAAGGAGAAACAGGGAGACAGAAAATTGAGACAGGAAATAGATAAGAGAGAAAATGAGGAAAAAAAAGAAAAGAGAGGGAGAGATATATTCCCTCAGATTAGCATAACTCTTTTTCCACAACAATCTTCAGTTCCATGAGATTGAAAACTGGTGTCTGTGAAGCTCAATTACTTGTAAAGGAAGGGAAAACAGTTCTTTTCTTAACTATAGGTCCTTACTCCTATCACCACTCCCCAATTCCAGACTACCCAGATGGTCCTCTGAATGAAACAGGAAATCACAGAGATCCAAATTCATTTGGATCAAAAAGAGGTTAACAGGATCAACCTTAGGGTATAGAATGAATACCACGATGCTATACAATGTCACCTAGAAAATTTCAAAACAATCCTTTCAGGAAGAAGTATCATACTAACACCAGTAAGGTAAGATTCAATTTGAGCATCCCAACAGAGTGAGTTCTTTAGCATGGAAAACTGTTGAAACTGTGTTGTGCATACCCTGAATTCCTAGTTCATAAAGGAGGTATCATGATAGCTATGAGAAATTCAGCACAGGCTTCATGACACTCTAAGTATATGGTAGCAGAGAAATGCCCATAGTATGGCAACCCCAAATTTTATATACATCAGCACTTGCTGGTTGTGGTTTAGTAACACAGCATCAATTAACAGTGTTTAGTAACAGTTCTGCCCTTCCATTTCTCCCCTCTTTAGGGAAGGGGGAAGAAAAGTAAAAGGAAAAAGTAAACAAAATTAACTTACTCAATACTTTCTGGGGTTCCGGTAAGTACACAGGGCCTCTCTGGAATCCCAGAACTCTCTACAAGAAGAATCAAGAAGATAAGGTGTATTGGTGGGCGCCTGGCAACTAAGCATCTTTACTACTGTGTATAGATTCAGTTTCTGTGTTTGGTAATCTAAGGCAGCTCAAAAATCCCAGTCTGTTGGTAAAAAGATTTTCAATTTTCATATGTAGCTGGGATATTAATTTGGCAGGTTAGTCCTTTAACAAAGAAAATCTAAGAGGACCCAATAAAGATATTTATGAGTCAGCACTAGTTATTATTCTTAGCTCCCCTTCTCTCATATTGTAATATGTGGTTATGTCACTTGATCAGCATGGTGAAGTGGAAAGACCACTGTCTTTGGAGAGGACTGGTTATAAATCCTTCTTTTGATATTTACTACCTGTCTAACTTTGGCAAAGTCACTTAACTTCCGAGGGCTTCAAAGGCCTCTGATGGTCCTTTCAGATTTAGTTTTGTGATCCTATGATTATTTTATTCCTCAATTTTCCCATGTGTAATGGGAATAACAGTTATTTCTTCGCAAAGAACTTTGAGACCCCTGATGAAAAGCACAATGAGATGCACAGGAATTGTCACCAATATTAACTACATAAATATCTGACAAAATGATACAAGGGAATATCTCTGGGACACTGTATAATAAATAATTAGCATTTTAACAATCAATATATTAGGTATACTTTATTTTGTCTCCTTAAGTCATAGTATGCTTACATATACTTTGAATGCATATGTAGCACAATT
The DNA here is from genome assembly GCA_028646575.1 of Pseudocheirus occidentalis. Lineage (NCBI taxonomy): Eukaryota > Metazoa > Chordata > Mammalia > Diprotodontia > Pseudocheiridae > Pseudocheirus > Pseudocheirus occidentalis. The sequence continues at coordinate 107,924,308 of CM053595.1, read as the reverse complement.
AAATTGAAGTCTTCCTCCAGTATAATAAAGAGCATTCTATACAAGAAAATGGATTATAGCTAAGATTTTATCTAACAAATTATCTTAAAATATTACAATATTGTTTCATCGACAAATATTCCTCTATTCAAATATCTATCCCTACTGCCTTTCACTTACTATATTAATCAGATCTAAGCCCAAAATATATTATAAAGAAAAAAACATCTTTTAGGATCTGTCTTCTCTACCCCAATACTAGGCAATGAATAAAATGAAAAGATAACTAGCACAAAGGCCTACATGGTTCTTAAGGAGCTTACGGTAAAGTAGGGGGATAAGCAAGCATACAAATAACTGTAATACAAGACAGGATGTGATAAACCTCAACATAGAGGTACAAATAAGGAATGTGTGGCATGCTACCAAAGACCTATCCACAGCAAAACACTATTAGGAGATATTCCTGAAATCTGTATGACATGAATCAATATAGATGAAACCTGAACACTAGCCATAAGAATAAGGAAAACTGGTGGTCTAGATCAGTGATCTTCACAGTTCTGCAAATAAGGACCTTGCAATCACCACCAAACCAAAAGACCACACAACTGCCTTACGCCCTGTAGAGTTAGGCAATATACTCTAATAGAGATCCTGGAGGTCCTGAAGAGCTAAAGGTTGCACGTGAAAATGCCATGGGTCTTTTTTGTGATATCAGTCTAAAAGTAAAGCCAAATGAGATTTGCTCCCACTAGATTCCTGTCTTCCATTCTACTTGCAAAAACCAGAGCAATAAACATTGCCTTAGTTTTCTGTTTGGGAGTACATTTATCTGAGTTTCAGGCAAAGGCTTTGATCAAGATCCTATAAATTCTGTGCAACAAGTTAAGATGATAAATGGACATAACTTTAAAACATGCACATACAGGGCCGTAAAAAAAAGAAGCTCTTACCTGGTGCAATCTGAATCTTGCAACCAGATTCTGCTTGAATCCGTGAGATCTGCTCACCACCCCGGCCAATAACTGAAACAAGGTTGAACAGGGTCAGAACTTGCCACCCATCCCTGACAGTAATCAACATCTACTTTTTAGTTTCCACTGGGATTCATAGTAAAATAGGGAGTGGACTTGGCTTAAGGTCTCTTAGCCACTCTAACATTCTATAAATCTGTTAATTTAAGAGAAAGGTAGTTTTGTTTCTCAATTATACTATTTTGGGATACTCATTTAAGCCACTTTAGTCACAAAAATTTCTAAGGGTGTTTGGTTTTGGTCTTACAGTCAGGTGAAAGAGTGCACGGAGTGCACTGTCCTGTGGCATGAAGTAACTGGCATTTAAGTTACCAAATTTAGGTTAGTTCCAGAAGAGGTTAACATGCCTCTTAATAAACATTTATTTCTTAATGAATAAGGTAAAAAGAATGATTAAATGCTTAGAAAACTGGGCAATCCAGATACTTACTAAACCCAACCATTTTATCAGGCACTTTGAATTCTTCTGTTATTACTGCCCTAAAAATGAATAAGATTTCAAAGTCAATAAAATGAATAACTGTGCTACTATCTTTCATTCTCAATCACCTTCCTAAACTGATAATATCATAAGCCTAGAGTAATAAACATAATCACATCAGTTTAGACATGGACCTAAAATTATATATGAAACCACTCAGATGAAGCATCTTGTCCCCTACTATTTGAACTGAAAAAAAGAAAAGGTACCCAGAGTCAAATGCTGTTATCATTATATGTGATTTCTTTAGCACCTTATTAAATTACCAAACCTCTTAAATGCTAGGGTTTGGTTTTTTTCATATTTAATTTGAAATTTCCTGTTGCAGCCTAACTCTGAAATGTTTTGTTTTGCCCACTCTGACTAATAAGAGTAACTAGTCCCTGATTACTTAATAACGTTCTTTTATTCACTGGGTGACCTTTGCACGTCTCCTCTGGCATTCTTTTCTCCAGATCCAACAAACACCATTTTACTTTTCTACATGTGCTTTGGTTTTCAAACTTTTCACTGCTCTTTGGCCTCCTTCCAAACTACCTTGGTCTTTTAAAATATAAAGCCCTAAACTGACTATAGTTATCCAACTGAGGCATAATCAGAGTTGAGCAGAGAAGAATTACTTCACTCATTTTCCAAGTACTCCTGTTAAAAAGCACACAATCTTGTTTTAGATTTTTCCTCCTGTCCTTTGGAAGACAAGTACTGCATTGACTCATTCAAATGAAGCAACAGGAGTACTTCCTAACTTTCCATACACCACATTATGGACAATATCCAATTTGTGCAACACCCTGGAAAGCAATTAAATCTAAACATTTACCTTAGGAGGAAGACAAATGCAGATAATTAGGGAAATCTCCCCCTCTTTCCACAAAAACATGGTATTTTTAAACACCTCACACACACTTGGGACTTTTAACCACTATGGAAAGAACTAAATAAAGTACATGTTTTTGTGAAAAGTCCTATACTTAGAAGAAATGCAATAGTTAAAAGCTCTTCCCATTATGTAGCTGTGATAAAAGCACAGGGAGAGACTCTTCTGTTGTAATGTACATCCTTAGGTTTGTAAATGCAAAAGTAATTTCTGGTATTTACATATACTATCTGAAAATAAGCAATTCTAGGCATCCCAATTATTTCTGAAATACTAATGCTAAGAATGGGTTTCATGAACACATTAAAAGATATTGTTTTCTTTCACATTAGGCTTTGTCCCAATAGGGAAGATAATGCTAACTACCAACATGTATTTCCAGTAAAGTCAGGAGAGTACAGCAAAACCAAGTGTTTATGTGGTACAAGTCAATCTGCTGTATTACTGGGGTTTTACCCAGAAATAAGTTAAAAGTTAAATCAACATGAAAATTCACATGCCTTATCTAGCAACCTCCTTGTATAATTGTGGTTCTGGGCTTCTTTGGAGAATAAAAGTACAAGGTGACAATAAAAATATTGGGTGCAGAATAAATAGGTCAGAAATGCTTGTAAACATTTTCTTACTAGTATAGTTCTGGCTGATCAAAGTGCTATAGAGAAGTTGATTTTTTTTCATTTCAAACAAAAATCTCACTTGTTAACTGTTAATGTTTTCTTCAATTAAATATTTTTAAACATGGCCAGAATGAAGCTTTCTTGAATTAGTTTGCTCATCAGTGGCAGCTAATAATTTGAAAGGCCCTTCTTTGTTTTTATTGTTCTTCAGTGTTTCAGTCATGCTTCTTTGGGACCTCATTTGAGGTTTTCTTGACAAAGATACTGGAATGGTTTAGCATTTCCTTTTCTAACTCTTTTTACAGATGAGAAACTGAGGCAAACAGAGGTTAGGTGACTTGTCCAGGGTCACAGCTAGTAAATGTCTGAGATTTGAGCTCAGGAAAACGAATCTTCCAGACTTCAGACCAAGCACTCTATTCACTGTGTAACCTAGCATATGCATTCTAAATCTCTATTTTAGTATTACTATCATTCTTATAAACTAACCATGCACATTTCTATTTGACAGAATTTCTTTTTCAGGTATTAAAAGCACCTTATAATGATTTCATTAAGCACCTCTTTTTTTAGGGAGGCATGCAGAAGGCATTTCTTATTCATAAGACTGCAGCAGAGAAGAGTTAAGTAACTATTTACTTAAGGTCACTTGATGTGTTCCTACCAATATAATATGAATTTCTAGCCTCCCACTTCTATTTCAAACCCACTGAACCCTCCTGTCTACCATGAGCATCACCTTGTATCACTTATTCCAGGAGAACTTTTCTTAGGTGAAAAGGCTAAGGATTTCTAAAGCACTGGAAAAATTTGACATTTTCTTTTTTATTCAATGTAAAATCAGGAGAAAGAAAATGTCCAATATTCTGACAGTCCTATAATTTTGCATAATTATATTTAAGTTTTTAACATTTAAAAACATTAAATTTATCCCTTTAGGAAGTTGACTTAGAAAGGGTTATTAAAGAAAAACACAAAAGCCACAAAAAATCCAAAACTTCAGCCTTAAAGAAATCTGGACCATAGTTTTCCCACATTCTCAACCTCTGACTTTCTAACACTCCAGTACAGATGGTGGATCAATAAACAATTAGAATTAATCAATAAATAATAAAACATAACCCACTGCTTACCTTTGATGTACCAGGGCCCCTAACTGGTTACCTACTGTGGCAAACAGAAAGAGAAAAGAAAAATCAAAGCATTAGCACGGATAAACTAACTTCATCCCCATACAAGTTCTTATCATTTTAAAAAAATAGAGAGAAAGAAAGAAAAGCAAACAGTAATTTAGGCTCAATGGCTGAAATGAATGAGTTATATGATATGAAACAGGAGGGGATGTCTCAATCAACACAGTTTATAACCTAGTGTCCAGCTGAACACAGGATAAGAAATTGATCTGTGTATGTCCATGCTGAGAGTCATGGGAGAAAATCCTTCTTGCCCAAATCCCTCAAACTCACCATCTCCTCCATGCTCTTAATTTAAACCCAGTGTAAGGATGGGGAGGATAAGTTTTTTAAGTCAAAATATAAAGATCTAGCCTCATTTAAGGCATTATTAAAGACCATTCAGCGAGAGTTGCAGTCACAAGGGACATAAGTATATATTCTTTTCATTTGTTTGCTTTAATTCTTCCATTAGATGATAAGCTCCACACAGACTGGGCCTGTGCTTTATGCTTCATTTCATGACCCTTAGGTCATGTTTAGTACACAGTGGATATCCATTAAATGCTATAAACTAAAAAATTATCATTCAAATTCACTTAAAATGACATCATTTTAAAAAGGAAAACAAACCCCCAAAACAATTCTGTTAACTTCCTGTCACTACAGCAACCCTTTAATCAAGCATTTCCTGGAGGCATTTCAGCAACCTTATGGTTGTGGTCACTTGGCAATTTCTCTTTATTTCCAGCTACAACCAAAATGAAAATCATTCAGTTTTTCCCTCTGGGAAAAAGTAGACACAAAAGTATCCAACACATGAACTTAGAGAACCAAAAAACCCATGTGTATTAGAAAGCAACAATCTGAACTTTACAATAAGAACCCTGAATTAGGATTTTGAGGAAATTGATTATAGACAGACTAAGGATAACCAAGTGAAGAACAAATACATCACTTGAAAAAATAACTTTATTTTTCCAATTATATGTAGAGACAATTTTTAATATACATTTTTTCAAAATTCTGAGTTCTCAATTTTCTCCCTCCCTCTCTTACCTCCCCTCTCCCTAAGAGGGTAAACAATTTGATATAGGTAATATACATGCAATCATACAAACATATAATTCAAGACAAATGAGGAAGAGCACTGACACTACAAATCCCAGACTCTCAAGTAATATTTCTACAATATGAACTTAACCTTCAGATCTCTGATTTGAAATTAAGAAAACAGGACTATGGCATTTTCCAAGAAAAGTAAAATGCATAAAGAAATAAAAAAATAAATGAAGCTATAGAGTCAAAAGTATTTTATTTTGGGTCAATAGCTAACAATGTACAGTTATAATATTAATATATACTCTAAATATGCATATCTTAGGAATAAGAGAATTGCTATTTTAATTTCTCTTAATTTTGCCTTTTACACGTATTTGGCCCAAATACAGGATGTTCAGATCAGAATAATCATCCCTGCCTAAGTGGTTTTCTTGATGGTAAGCCAATCCTAAGTGAAAACGAGACAAATGCAAATTAAAAAAAAAGAATCAACCAGTTAACAAGCCCTACTATGTGTCAGGCACCCTGCTACGCCTAAGTGATATAATATAAAGAATGAAACAATCCCTGCAGTCAAGGTTGGTAACATTTTAATGGAGGTAACAAATGTGAGTATAATATATATATATGCGTGTACATACAGAGCAAAGATAAATACAAAGTATTTGAATACAATGTGTTAAGAAGGGAGAATACTACCACTTAGAAAGAAGAGTTGCCTGAACTAGAAAAGGATTTTATGAGGCTTCGCTGAGTAGACAGTACATTCCAGACATGGGGAACGACTAGTGCAAAAGACATGGATGTAGGAGATGAAGAGGTCAGTTTAGCTGGACTGTGGCGGTGGTGGTGACTGGGAAGGGAGAGCATACTGCACAATAAAGCTAGAAAGACTGGTATAAGGTTTTAAATTACATCTCAACTTCTGAAGAGGGTTATGCCTATAAGAGACAAGAATGATAGGTGAATTAAACCACAAATATGAATAATTTGTATGGCAGGTCTACTTATGGCTGGAAGTGCTTATTAACTTATTTTCTAGATCTATTTCCAGGATTTGTCTTTAAAGAACACAATAAGAATTTACTAAAGGGGGAAAAAAAAGCAAATGGTCACTTACAGGCAAAAATGTTTTACTAAGTCTCAAGGGACTTGTTATAGGCCCAGTATTTCCAACAATGGCAAGAAAAATAAAAATAACAATAATTTATATAGTACTTTAAGGTTTGCAAAGTGCTTTACAAACATTATATCATTTTATCCTTACAACAACCTAGGGAGGTAGGTGCTATTTAAAATGACCAGTTCCACCATTTCTCCTCTCTAGGCTTCACTTTTCTCATCTGTCAAATAGGGAAACGATATTTATGGTTTTATAATTTTCTTGATACACTCTCCAAAAGAACAAACTTAGTTGAAGAGAACAACAAACATGCTCAGCAGAATAAAAAATAAAGACTAAATTAACATGGGAGCATGACAAATCAAAACTGGATGCCAGATAGCTTAGTTATATGTTGAGCCAAGAGAGAAGCTCCTACACTAACCAATGTTAACCACAAGCATGGGTAATAAGGGTGATGTGTTACTTACAGCCAAAATACGATGGCCAATTGTGCCTTAGTTTACTTGCTTGATATTAGCATCAAGCGGACTTCTTACTCACAAATCATTCTAAATTTTATACTCATTATCAAAACAGAACTTCTGATAGTCAAGTATATGTCCTAAGTTTTATGGACACTTTAATTTTGAATGACTGCTTAGCTAACAGATAGAAATATCTATAAATATTAAAAATAAAATTGCAGACACCATTTCACAAAGACAAAGAAGGCTCCTGTTTTCATACTGAAAGAAAAGAATGAAGTCTATGTTCAAGTTCAAAATCAGATTTAACTATTTGAGTTGATTTCGCAAGAATGTCAAATACCTTCTTCCTTCATGTAGATGGATGCAGACCAAGGCTGAAACATACAATTTAAAGTTTCATTCTTTTTGAGGCATTCCCATTTAGCTCCTAAAAATGGGGACTAGTTGTTAGATGAGAAAAAGGTACCAGCATATGCTGAAGCACTGCAAACTGATAATTCCAGGCACACTGACATCTATCCATAGCCTTAATGATGGTGAGGAGGTCAAACTCTGGAGGCCATGCAATGTCCCCTTTCTCATCACATGCATAGGTGCACCTATTGAGCACAATTTAACTATAACTACAGTCATTTTACTGCAAAAAAGCAAGAATGTTGAATAAAAATCAGTCCCATTTCCTGCTCATGGTGCCTGCTGGTTGACAGCATTTCATCTTGCTTTATGGTTTACCTTAACTCAATTCTAGCACGTACACTCACTCATACACAGGTAGGCTTTTAATTTATTTTCCATTCTGTAAAAACAAGACATACCATCTATGCTAAGTAAAGCACAATCTCTATACAGAAAAAAGTATACTATATATGAAACATTCTCTTTAAGAGTAAGTCTTTATAGCTATGGGTAAGAGATATCCCCTGAATCAAATATGGGAGTCAATTACAAAAGATAAAAGATAATTTTGAGTATATTAAATTGAAGTTTCTTCAAAAACAACACCAATGCTTCTAGGATAAGAAGGAAAGCAGATAAATGGGAATGCTTCTAGGTTAAGGTTAAGCAGATGAATGGGAAAAATATCTACATCAAATTTCTCAGATAAGAGCTTGGTATCTAAGTTATATACAGCTAAAGGATATAAAAAAGACCCAAAACCATTCTTCATTAGGTGAGTGACTAAAGGACATGAACCAATGGCTCTCAAAAGAACAGCAAATGATTAACAGCTGTATTGAAGAATGCCACAAATCACTATTAAGAAAAATGAAAATCAAAACAACCCTGAGGTTTCACCTGACATGCAGTAAATTGGCAAAGATGACAAAAGAAAGGAATAGTCAATGGTGGCTCTGTGAATTAGTACAACCATTTGGGAAAAGCAATGTGGAATTTTGCAAATAAAGTAATCAAAATGTCCACAGTTGTGAGTCAGAGATTGTACTACTAGGCAGACATATACCGCAAGGTGGTCACTGATTAAAAAAAACTAAATATATATAGTAACACCTTTTGTGATAGTGAAGAGATGAAAACAAAGCAGATGCCCACAAATCCTGGAGTGGTTAAACATATCATTACATAAATATTACTGTGCTGTAAGATTACAACAGAAAAGCATGGAAAGACTACACGAGAGTGAAGGAAACAATACATGTAATGATTACAACAACGTATACGGAAAATAACAAAAAACAAAAGAGAATGAATGCTGAAAAATTATATACTCCAAGAAGCTCTGAGCAGCACTTCCCAACTCTCCTCACTTCTCTGCAGAGGTGGGAAGTCCCAAGTGGAGATACGGAGATTTTTTTTTTTTGGATGTACTGACTGCTGGTTGTTTTTTTAATTCTGCTTCTTCTTTAAAAAAAAAAGTTCTTTGTTACATAGGATAGCTCTCTGAAAGTAGGGAAGCAGAGGGACACATGAGAAAATTCAGGTGATGTAAAAACAAAGAAATAAATACTCATTTTTTAAAAATTGCAAAATTTTAAGACCAGAGATCAGTTGTAAAGATTTCACTTATACGAAAATAAAATGGTTGGATAATTGTTTCCCACTCCTCAAAAACCGAACTTATTTTTCTCACACTAAAGGAGCAAATGAAACCAGGACACAGCCCTGTCTGTTTTCCCTGTTCAAATTTAATAGGATTTTAAGAGGAAAGCAAATCAAGTTCAGTGACCTGTGCCAATTTTAAAGAAAATGATCTTCCCCACCAAAAGCTTGGGCACTCAACATATCATAATTAGGATAAAACTTTATGCTTGTATAGTGACTTACAATTCTTGAATTTATTTATTTTGAAGCTGATCTCAAGAGTCATACAAATATTTCGTATCCCAAGAGTGATTCCTAGTCTTTTTGGAAACCTGACACACCCTTATTGTTTAATTTTCTTGTATGGCTTTTATGTACCTTCCTTTTGACCTCTTGTCACTTGACCCTCCCTCCATTTATCTCCTGGAATTAAAGGATGATTTGACTTCCCTCCCCAGGTTAGACTTCATGATGTACAATTTCAACTATAACTGAGACTCTCTCCCCCAAATCTTGAGCAGCCCCATCTGCTTTCTTCATTCAAATGATCCACCACAAATTCATGCAATCTCCCTTCAATTAACATCTCTTATTCATTCCTTAGTCCTCTTAGCTGCTGTTCTAAATCTCTATTCTCAAGCCCTGAATTCTAGCATGACCTTCACCCAATATGGCTTTCATCTACTAGTTTAGATATTGAAGAGATTTAGTAGAAGTATGTTCACTGATATGCTACTGAATCTTTTTTTTTTTTGCTTTTTGGAGGGCAGTTGGGGTTAAGTGACTTGCCTAAGGTCACACGGCTAGTTTTTTGTGTTAAGTGTCTGAGGCCGGATTTGAACTCAGGTACTCTTGACTCCAGGGCCGGTGCTCTATTCACTGCGCCATCTAGCCGCCCCCTATACAACTGAATCTTAAGATTTCTTCATCACCCAGGATCTGGCAGCTTCTACACGGAGGGATGGAAGGGCCTGGAATACGATATTTCGAAGATTAAGGGAGCTGGGATTAAAACCAAGAATCAATTACCCAGCAAAATGGAGCATATTGTTCCAGGGAAAAATACGGTCATTCAATGAGGTGGAGGACTTTCAAGCATTGTTGCTGAAAAAACCAGAGCTGAACAGAAAATTTGACAAGCAAACACAAGAAGCATGAGAAGCTAAACATGGGAAAGAAATCATAAGGAACTTGTCAAATTTGAATTACTTACATGCCAATATGGAAAAACGGTAACAGTAACTTATGAAACTTTTCTTAGCATGAGGATAGGTGAAGGGAATAAAAATGTATATACATGTATACTTACACATAGGTCCATATAGGAGTCTATATAGGCGTATGAATACATATCTGAG
>CM053595.1:107895917-107913592 GCA_028646575.1 Pseudocheirus occidentalis | reverse complement strand
CAGGGGAAGGGCTTTACAATGGGATTGCTGTTTTAGGGTTGGGGCAGGGGCAAGACGGGGAGAAAATTTGTAATGCAAAAATGTAATGAAAATGAATAATGTAAACAAGAAAACAAATAAAAAAAATTAAAAAAAAAGATTTCTTCATCTATATTTTTACTCTCATTTTTCTTCCCTACTGCCAAAGAAAGAGTCTCCCCCCAACCTTTTCTAAGATTCTATCCTCCACCTTGGTGCTTTTAATCTCATTGTGCCAGTCCTATTCTAGGGCCCACCTCTACCATCCTAATTCAGACCAATCAAGCTGGCCACCACCCCAGTTCATAGAAGAAGAGCGGTAGCACAGCAGATGGCTGGGTCTGGAATCAGAAGATCTGAGTCTCAATCTTGCCTCTGTGTGACCTTAGGCAAAGCACTTCATCTTTCTCATTCCATTTTCTTAACTGTAAAATGTTTTAAAAGCTGACATGAGATAAAATATAAAGCACCTGGCAAATCTTAAAATGTTTTATGAATGTTATTATTATTATTACCCCTCACTTGTTATTATTCCAACAGCCTTCTTAACTGGTTTCCCTGCCTCAGGTTTCTCTCCTCTCCAATTCATTATGTAATCAGTTGCCAAAACAATCTTCCTAAAGCACAAACCTCACCCACATCACCTCTCCTGCTTGAAAAAGTCCAGTAGCACCCAATTACTTCAAAGATAAAACAAACTCTTCAGTTTGACACTTAAAGCCCTTCACAATCTAGTCCTGTTCTATTTTTCCAGATGGATCTCACAGTTTTTTCCCCCTCCCCATCAATTTGCTCTGTGTTTCGCTCAAAGTGGCTTCCTTGGTATTCACTTTACCTGACATTTCATTTCCCCCCCACTGCAGTTGCATAAGCTGTCCCTAATGTACTGTAATGCTCTTGGGAACCCCTAGATTCCTTCAGCTTTAGTTACTCCTCCCACAAAGATTTTCCTGATTTCTCCTTTCTGCTCTTTCCCTGCCCCCTCCTCCTCACTTTCTATTTTGCATTTTATTATGTTGTCCCTTTTTGTTTCCACCAGTAGAATATAAGCTACTTGAAAGCAGTAACTGCTTGGTCATCTGTCTTTGTAACCTCTGGGACTAACACAATGTTTGGCATATAGTAGGTGCTTAATAAATGCCTGAATTGAATAATTCTAGTCCAAGATACTTCAAGCTGCTGTAATAGTTTTACTTCCAGCCTACATTCCCTCCAATCTATTCTGCACACTGCCACCACTGTTTTCTTCATTGTTTCTCAGAGCCTCCAAGGTAAAGTTTAAACACCTTATCCTAATATTAAAAACTCCTCACAGTCAGACACCAATATACTTTTGTAACTTTACCACTATTCCCTAATGAAGCCTCTTCTTGACCATTCATCCCTAAAGTTTCTTAAACTTTTTACTTCAAATATGCCATTCCCCCAACCCAGAGATGGCTTGTTGCCCTATTCCACAACTTTCACCAACTACTTAATAAAGCTCAAGTCAAACCTGGTCCTTTACTAGTTACTGTCTCATGCAAGGGCATTTATCACAGAAAGAGAGGTTCTGGACCCATGATTTCATTGATATAGAGTAGCTCCAGATGAAGACATGTCGTAGCTTAGAGATTCACCTAGAATAGAGGTGCCAGACTCAAAGTAAATGCTGGGGACCAGATTAAATTAAAATTTAATTTAAAATTGGGAAATCTTAAAAAAATAAATAAAAATACAGTACAACATAGATAATGTTAATTTGTGGCTAATAGGTACTCATTTTTATTTGAATTTGGCACCAGTGCCTAGAGGATCAAGTCATTAAATGACTTACCTCCTCATGCTGCTACTTAGTGCCTGAGCAGAATCTGAACTCAAGTCTTCCCAGTTCTAAGCCCGGCTCTGTTTATCAACTCTGCCATGCTGCTTCTCATCTGAAATGTTTATCAAATACTGGCTTATTTTATTCATTCTTTTACCTGCATTTATTACAGAATTCCAGAGTTAGATGGTACCTCAGAGGCCATCAGGTTCAACACAAACCTAAAAAAGGTTCTTCTCTGCAAAATAACTTCAAAGTACTTGCTCAATCTTTGCTTAGAGGCCTCAAGTGAGAGAAGTCATCCGTGTCCTCAATTTGCCTTTTTGTAACTTCTACATACTGATCATAGTTCTGCCCTCTGGGAACAAAAAGAATAAATCTTGAACAAGCCCAATCACTCTTCCTCAGGTAACAGTTCTTCAAGTATGTGAAGAGAGCTATCCTATCCCTGTACTTTTTTTTTCTTTTCCAGGTTAACTATTCCCAATTTTTAAAAACTACACATAAAGCACAAACTTGAGGCTGATCATTCTAGTGGACCTTCTTTGGATACTGTCCAAATTATTTACAATCTTCCTAGAATGTGCTATCAAAAAATAATAATAGATAATATTTATATAGCACTATGGGCTAAGAACTGTGCCAAGTGCTTTATAATTATCACCTATTTTTCACAATTCTGAGTGTTATTAATGCTATTATTATCCCCATTTTACAGATGAGGAAACTGAGGCAAATAGGGATGATTTGTCCAGGGTCACACAGCTAGTAACTGTCTATGAGTTCCTGACTCCAGGCCCAACACTCTAACCACCAAGACACTTTGTTCCCTCAACAATTTAAATAAAGTCTGACTAGGGCAGAATACAGAAGGGCTATGATTTCCTTATTCCTGGATGTTATCTGTGCATTTCTTATTGAAACCCAAAATTATATTCTCTTTCTTAGCTGTCTTATCACACTGTTCACTCTGAGCTTACAATTCACTAAAACCTTCAGGCCTCGATACCTTACAGATGAATTATTGTCTGGTTGTGCTTCCCCTCCCCATGACATACTTGTGGAAGACCATATTTATTATATTTCAGTTTATTAGAATGGGCTTAATGTTCTGACCTGTCAAGATTTTAAAAAATCTTAACTGCCATTGAATATGTTAGCTATCCCTTCTAACTCTGTGTCACTGGAAAATTTGCTAAGCATGTCATCTATGTATTTACCTAAGTTCCTGATAAAAATGTTAAACAGCACAGGCCCAAGAAGAGATGGATATGAAGCACTCCATTGGCGCCCTCCTCTCAAACTAACACTGACTCAACAGTGACTCAATGATTACTCTCTGGATGCAGCCATACAACTTGTTTCAGATCTACCTAACTGTACAGTCATCTCAGCTCTTATTTCTCTATCTTTTCAATAAGAATAGCATGAAAATCTTGGTAAACTAGTTGGCCAGAATCTAAGTAAACCATATTCATAGTATTTCCCTATTCTATCAGTTTGAGTAACCTTGTCAAAAAATTACTAAGGTTTATCTAGTATGCCTTGTTTTTGACAAAGTCACATAGATTAATGTGACCTTTGTTTTATTTTCTAGATGTTTACTCAAACAATCTCTTTATAATCTTCTTTTTTAGAGGGTGAGGCCTTTAAAAATCCAGCCTCAGACACTTACTAGCTCTGCACCCGAAAAACAAGGCAAATGAGATCACTGTAAAGTACTTCACACACTACCTTACAGAAAGTAAGCACTATGTTAGCTATTTATTGTTGTTATATCAACTGATCCTCTCTGAAATTGTAGGAGATAGGTGCTATTATTATTCCCATTTTGTGGCTGAGGAAACTGAGGCAGACTTAGGTTTAAGTGACTTGTCTAAGGTCACCAAGCTAATTAAATGTTTGAGATCAAACTTGAACTCTGGTTTTCTTAATTCTCTGTCCATCTAGTGGCCTCTGAGTTAAGAGGAGAATAAAAGGGAAGAAAACAAGTCTAAGTGGCCTTCTTAAGGAATTAACCCAAGAAAGGGAGGAGAGATATAGCACAACTACTACCTGGGATGGACAGTGAGAACAGCAGAGACGGGTGCGTTTGTATGCAAGTGGGAAGTAGCTAGTAGACAGAAAGACTGAAAAAAATTAGTGAAAGTGATGGCAGACTTGAATCCAGATGCTAGTGAACTTGAAAGCTTTGTTACAAATGATCTTTATAAAGGACAAACCTGAGCCTGATTATTTTAGTGGACCTTCTCTGGATACTGTTCTAATTATCTACAACCTTCCTAGAACATGATAACCATAACACTAATAATAGTAATATATAACATTTATATAGCACTCCAAAATATAGGCATAAATTATATACATGTATTTACTACTAAATTAATATACTTACATGCGTGATAAAACACAGTGTGGAATAACAGAAATCTGGAGCCTCTCACAAGGACTGGCTATAGGACACATGGCAAGTCATTTAACCTCTCACTACTCTCTAAGATAGTAAGTTGAAGAGAAGATGCCAAATTGCATTCATATAAGGAGTTTCCTCATCAAGGAATTCCTTTTTTTTGGTATTCATTTCATTATTTTCTTGTTTACATCATTAATTTCCATGAGATTTTGAGTCACAAATTTTCTCCCCATCTTTCCCCTACCCAACACCTCAAAACAGCCATCCCACTGTATAACCCCTCCTCCAATCTGCTCTCTCCTATGTCCTCCCTCTTGCCCCTCTGACTTTCTGGTAGGGCAGGATGGATATCCCTACCACAGTGCCTGTATATCTTAATTCTCAGTTGGATGTAGTTAATAATAATAATAATAATACACACACACACACACACATATATTTTTAACATCTGATTATAGAACTTTAAATTCTAGATTCTTTCCCTTCCTCCCTCATCACCCACCCCCACTGGAAGGACAAGCAATTAAATACAGACTGTACATGTGTAATTACGAAGAACATCTCCACAGTGGGCATATTGTGAGAGACTGATTATATGTCCCTTCTTCCTATCCTGCTCCCCTCCTTGATCTATTCTCTACCCTGTCTGTCCCTGTCCCTTTACAGAAGTGTGTACTTCCAGCAACTTCCCCCCCACTCCATTATCCCAACCCTCATCCCCACCCCCCCCACCGTCCTGTGTGGCAAGATATCCAATTTAGAGTTTATGCCATTCCTTCCCTAAGCCAAATTCAATTAGAGTAAGGTTGACTCTTTCCCTTTTGCCTTCCTGTTCTTCCTCTCCATTGTAACAGTTATCCCTTGCCTCTTCTATATGATATGATTAACCCCATTCTGTCTCTCCCTGTCTCCTCTCATTCTAATCCTCTCCCACCTCAGAATTTCACCTTTTAAAGTATCATCCCTTCCTATTCAATTGATCCTGTGTCCTCTATGAACTCATATATACACATACTCGGATGTGTTCACAGGCATATATAAACCCTCCTATCTAGACATGTGTATGTATACGCATATATACATTTGTATTCCCTTCATCTGTTCTCATACTGAGAAAAGTCTCATAAGTTATCATTACCGTTTTTCCATGTTGGCATGTAAATAGTTCAACTTTGATAAGTTCCTTATGATTTCTTTTCCATGATTACCTTCTCATGCTTCTTGTATCTGAGTGTCAAATTTGCTTTTGAGTTCTGGTTTTTTCATCAAGAAGGATTCAGAGTCCTTCACCTCACTGAACCACCATATTTTCCCCTGGAACATTATACTCAGTTTTGCTGGGTAGGTGATTCTTGGTTTTAACTAGCTCCCTTGATCTCCAGAATATTATATTCCAGACCCTCAATGCAGAAGCTGCCAGATCCTGGGTTATCCTAATTGTGCTTCCCCAGTATTCAAATTGCTTCCTCTTGACATCCTGTAATATTTTCTCCTTGATCTGGGGGCTCTGGAACCTGGCTATAATATTCCTAGGAGTTTTCTTTTGGGGATCTTTTCAAGAGGTGATCGGTAAATTCAAGTTCTATTTTGCCTTCTGGTTCTAAAATATCAGGGCAATTTTCCTTGAAAATTTCTTGAAGGGTGCTTTCTAAGTTCTTTTTTTGATTATGGCTTTCAGGTAGTTCAATAATTTTAAAATTGTCTCTCCTGGATCTATTTTCCAGGTCAGTGGCTTTTTCAAGATGGTTCACATTGCCTTCCATTTTTTCATTTGTTTGGATCTGTTTAATATTATCTTGATTTCTTATAAAGTCATTTGCTTCTATTTGTTCCACTCTAATTCTGAAGGAATTATTCTCCTCAGTAAGGAGATTCCTTTGAGATTCTTTTTCCATCTGACAAATTCGACTTTTGAAGGCATTCTTCTCCTCATTGGCTTTTTGGGTCTCTTTTGCCATTTGAGTTAATCTATTTTTTAAGGTGTTATTTTCTTCAGTCAGGTTGTTGACTCTCTTTTCATGATTTTCTTGTATCATTCTCATTTCTCTTCCCAATTTTTTCTCCACTTCTCTCATTTGGTTTTCAAAATCCTTAAGCTGATCTATGGCTTGTAGGCAATCTTCATGTTTCTTGGAAGCTTTTGGTGAGGGAGTTCTGTGTTGTCTTCCTCCCGTTCCATGCTTTGATCCTTTTTGTCCCCAAAGAAGGAATCTAAAGTTCGGTTGCTGTTCTTACTTTGCTTCCTTTGCCTGCTCATTTTGGCCAGTCAATTACTTGATTTTTTTTTTAGCTCTGTGGAACTCTGCTTCCAGAGGGAAAAGCTCTGTCCCAAATCACTGGGGTTTCTGCAGCTGCCCAAGCTATTGGAGGGCAACTTTTTTTTGCCGCCCCCACCAGCTTCAGCTCACTGATAACGCACCCCAGGACCACCACCCAAGATTACGATCTGAATTCAGGCTGCTCAATGCAAGAGCACTTAGCCTCTGAACAATCACTTGGCCCCTCTGCAGTCTGCAGGCCGGGAGCTCTGAAGCAGCCACGTGGAGGCAGCTGCAGAGCTGGCCGCTTCTGCCCCTTCCTTGCCCTGGAAGCAATTTCGCCTGACTGCTTTTCTCCCCCAACTTTATCTGAGTTCCACTGACCTTTCACTTTGTCCTTGTTTCTTATGGCCTGATAATTCTGGAAACTGCCACAGCTGCTGCTGATCCACTCTCCTGAAGGCTCCAGCTGCGGCTTGTCCTGGTCTCCCCAGGACCAAGCAGCGGTTTCAGGTTGGGCTGGTTTCGGTTCCCAGCGCAGTCCTTCCTGCTGAGCTGCCTTCAGCAGGAGATGTGTTTTTCTGTAATTTTTGTGAGTTCTGGAGACCTAAAATTTGTTTAGAGTCATATTTTATGGGTATTTGAGGTGGCCATGTGGGAGATGCAGAACCTTGTTGCTTCTATGCCGCCATCTTTGTTCCCCAAGGAATTCCTTGTACCAATGAATCCCCATGTTCAATCCCTGTAAAAATCCCCATAACATATGCACAAAAAAATATAAATGAGATGAAGATGAAACAGTATTTAATTTGAAAAATTTATTAGGGTGCTGAAAACCTATTTGCTCTCACTATAAGTCTCCTTTGCACATCTAGGGGATAGGGAGAATTTGCAAAATCATTTGGATTACTTTAGCTATGCTTTTGTATGGATGTGAGGAACAGCATGAATGATAGTTTGGCTAGACTACAGAGTATAAGAAGCAGAGTACTATAAAATAAGGTTGGTGAGGTAGGCTGGGGCCAGGTTGTGATGGACTTTAAATGACTGAGGAATTTATATTATATTATATTATATTATATTATATTATATTATATTATATTATAATATATTATAGGTAATAGGGGTCATTAGAGTTGAGCGACTGATGGGGGAGAAGGGAGGGAAGAATAAAGGCAGGGATACGCCCTTTAGGAAAATCACTTTGGCAGTTTGAGGGAGGATTGTAGTGGGATAAAATGTGAAGCAGGGAGACCCCCTAAGACTGCTATTTCAATTGTTCAGGTAAGAGGTGCTGAGGGTGTAAAGTAGGCTTGCAAGAATAGAGAGAAGGGGCTGTGTTCAATATGTTGTAGAGATAAAAAATGACAAGATTTGGCAATTACTTGGGCTAGGTGGAGTACATGATCAAGGAATCAACAATGATGGTGACATTGTGAACCTGAGTGTTACTGGTACCATCAACAGTTAATAGAAGAGTTCTGAAGAAATGATTTGAGAGAAAAGATAATGTAATGGGATATGTGATACAGACCATAACCTATTCACATCTATATACCTGCTGACCTTATATAACTTGCTCTGTCTAAAATTAACTCAACAAAATTAAAAAGGGGGACGGGGAGGTCTTACTCTCTAGTCACACCCCAGGTTAAGGAAGGCTGTTTTTGTCCAGGAAGCCACTGGGATGGTAGTTGAAACAATAGAGCAGAAGGTACTGTCTCCCCAAATAACCTATAAGGTCCTTAAGGCAAGAGTCCATGCCTTACACTCCTGCTTTTATAGTTCCTTGCACATTGCATATAATCAATATTTATTAATTGACAATAATAATAGCAACACCTCACATTTATATATCACTTTAATATTTATAGAGCATTTTGCACATAATCTTATTTGATCCTCACAACAATCCTGTGAGGTTGGCAGTATAGGTATGATTATCCCTATTGTAAGATGAGGAAACCAAAGAACATAAAAGTGAGTTGACTTGCTCAAGGTTCCAGAGCTAACAGTAAGTAGCAGAGCCAGGATTAGAACTCAGGCCTTCTGACTTCAAATCAGTACTCTTCCCTCTACACTACCGCTGCCTTTCTAAACTGATGCATCCAAAAACAAACAAATGAATAAATCCACAAATTTGTGAATTTTGTAATGGTATTTGTGGTAACTCTAAGCAGACGCTTTATAATGTCACAAAATGAAGGCTGGAAACCCTTTATTCTATAAGTTAAAATGACTGACCACAAACACAAAGTTAGGTTCATACTGACAAGAGTCAAGAACTGATTCTGATGACACCTGGGGCAACCTCTAGATCACCAGGGCCTACTCTGGGTGGTTCCCTCTGTCGACCTTGGTAGGAGGCTATCAAGTTTTGTCTTATCAAGGATCACTTTGGTTTTCTCAAATACCAGCAAATGTAGCCTGATTTTTATCTGAGTGCAAAGGCATTCATTCGAATACTTGTGAGATATTTTCAATCAGACATGTATGTACAACAAAATATGCCCCAAATGAAATATCATACTGTCTAACAGGCTCTTTTTAGGTCCCTATACTCTATTCCAGCCCTCCAATTAAGATGCAAAATTAAAATCAATTTGCACAAGATTCTAACAGAGTGCTTAACTGTATTAAAATTAAGTATTTTGGAAGAGCTCTTAAGAGGTCAATTTGTCAAACCTATTTTTCCAATACAGGAATATTTTTTTTTTGTCTTTTTGGAGGGGGAAAGGCAGGGCAATTGGGGTTAGTCACTTGCCCAAGGTCACATAGCTATTAAGTGTGTCAAGTGTCTGAGGCTGGATTTGAACTCAGGTCCTCTTGACTTCAGGGCCGGTGCTCTATTCACTGCACCACCTAGCTGCCCCAAATACAGGAATTCTTCCTGCACCATTTTAATGGGCTATCTATTTCTACATGTACCTTCCCCTCGTACCTCATATTGGGAAAATAAAAAGACGTAAGCGGGATAAAGGCATAATTAAGCATAAGATATTTTTCAATTCTAGTTATAGCAGTACAAGTGGGAAAAAAAGTTCTTGATCTTACTATTCTGGAGAGCAATTTGGAGCTCTGCCCAAAGGGCAATCAAATGGTGCATCCCTTTTGATCTACCAATACTATGGCTAGGTTTATGCCCCAAAGAGATTTGAAAAAAAGAAAAGGAAAAGGACCTATTTTTTACAAAAGGTCTTATAGCAACTCTTTTTGTGGTGGCAAAGAATTAGAAATTGAGAGGATGCCCATCAATTGGGGAATGGCTGAACATGCTGTGGTATATGAATGTAATGGAATACTATTGTGTTATAAGAAATATGAGCAGGCAGATTTCAGAAAAATGTGTTAAGACTTACATGAATGAGGTAAAGATGGGGAGAAAATTTGTAACTCAAAATCTTGTGGAAATGAGTGATGTAAACAAGAAAATAAATAAATAAAAACACATGAATGATGCAAAGTGAAGTGAGCAGCACCAAAACATTGTACACGGTAACAGAAACATTGTATGATACGCAACTGTGAAGGACTTAGTTTCACAATACAATGATCTAAGAAATTCCAAAAGATTCAAGATGAAAAAATGCTATTCACAACTAGAGAAAGAACTGACGGAGTTTGAATGTAATTCAAAGCATACTATTTTCATTTTTTTCTTGTTATGTTTCTTCTTTTATAATGTGACTAATACGGAGATATATTTTGCATGACTGCATATATATGCACACACACATATATCCTGTATCAAACTGTTTACAGTCCTAAGAAGGGGGGTGGTGGTGACCCGAGAATGAGAAAATTCTGAACTCAAAAAAAAAAAAAAAAACACGAATGTTAAAATTTGTCTTTACATGTTTAATTGGAAATAAAATATTTAAAAAAAGAAGAAAACGAAAAACCCAATTCTAATTTAGATATTACTATCAAAAGAAAAAAATGCTGCCTTATAAAGAGGTACATTTCTGGTTCCACATTGTACACAGGTATCAGGGATACTCATCTGTGCTTGTTGAAACACTTTATTCCTTCAAGTCTCAATTCAGATATGGCTTCCTTGATTTCCTGTGTTGGAAGTTTTCTTTTCTTCCTCAAATTTTTGTCTCGGTCCCCTGAGTTCTTATCACATTCTATCCTATACTCTATTTGACAGCCTTACAAATATCTGAACAGTTGCCAGTCTAACACAATATTGCTCAAATCTATCTCCTTTTCTCTACTCATAGAGCCTTTATCACCTCTCACCTAGACCACTACTTTCCTAACTGGTCTCTCTTCCTCCTCTGTCTCTTCTCTAATTCATTCTTTACAAAACTGTCAAATGATTTTCCTAAAACACAAATGTGACAATGTCATTCTCCTGCTCGATAAACTCCAGTGGCTTCCTATCACCAGGCAAAGCAAATATGAAGTCCTGTGTCTGGAGTCTTAAAGCCCTTTACTATCTGGTTCCAACCCTCTTTCCCAGGCTTATTAAACATTATTCTCCTTCATGAATTCTACAGGTGAGTCAAACTGGCCTTGGCTGTTCCTCTACCGTAATGATCCATTTCCTGCCTTTGCAATATGCAATATGCCTGCAACACTCTCCCTCCTCATCCTCTTATATTACCTAGATTCCTTCAAAACTCACTTCAAATACCACCTTCTAGACAAAGCCTTTCCTGACTCTCCCTGTGCTCTCGCCCCAGCTGCTTAGGTTGTGTTTATTCTGTCCATTTTTATGTGTATAGATGCTTTCTTCCCTGATAACATGTAAGTTCCTAGAGGAAAGGACCTGTTTCATTCTTGTCTTTTGAGACCCCACTGCTTAGTACAATACCCCCCACACAGTAATTTAACAAATGTTTGTTGATTATAGGAAGTTACAAAAGAAGGAAGAATAAAAATATTACCGTAGCCATTGAGATAGACAGTAAATTAAACATGCAAACTATTTCACTGTTTAAGGTAAAATATTAGAAAACATTTGTTTGGAAAAACATTTTAGGTAACCAATGATGAAGATTCACCCAAAAAACTGTAAACTCGTTTAAGGCAGGGCAGATTCCCTTTGTCTTTACCAGCCCTCTAGCTCTGCCCTCCCTGAAGTAGGCCTCTCATAGTAGGTACATAATAAATGTTTGTGGAATGTTGACTAATTCTAGGGAAAGGAAAGAAGGAAGAAATTAAGCATTCACTGAGTGCCTACTAGACACTAGGCATGGTGCAAAATATTTTACAAACACCTCACTGATCCTCAGAACAACCCTGAGAAATAGGTAAAATTATTATCCCTATTTTACAATTATAAGGAAACCAAGGCAAACAGATGTTAAGTGACTTGCCCAGAATCACAAACCTAGTAAGTAACTGAGGCTTGATTTGTATTCAGGTTTCCTAAATCCAGGCCCAGTGCTTTTTTTTATCCACCATGCCACCTAGGAACAAGGTATTCTTAATGGGAAACCACTATTATTCCAGTTTGAAATTTAATAAATTTTACAGTTAATCACTTAAAGAGACTGGTTTAGAAGTTGGGATGGGGCATCTAGGTGGTGCAGTTAATAGAGCACTGGCTGGAGTCAGTTAGGATCTGAGTTCAAATCCAGACTCAGACACCTGACACACTTACTAGCCATGTGATTCTGGGCAAGTCACTTAACCCCAATTGCCCTGCCCTCCCCCCTCTTAAAAAAAAAAAGAAGAAAAGTTTGTATAAGCTAATTTAAAAAACTCTCCCAAGCCTAAAACCTTAATTCCCTTCAAGTTTAGAGATTAAGGGTTTACTCAAGGCTAGCTCTGGGAAAGGTCAAAATGACTAGTAACTAAATATAAAAAGCTGGGACGTGGACCCAGAGAGTCTGATTCTAATTACAGCACCCTGTCTGTGACACTACTGCCTATTACCCCTATTTCTATATGACTGTATCTACTGATATTAGGAAACAGTGAAATGAGGATGACTAATGCAGTAAGAATTCTATATTCTACCTTAATAAAGTCAACAATATTTTCACCTATTTCTGTCAATCAGTTAATCTGAAGTTCAGGTTATTTTCAATCTATGAAGAACAAGTAGAAGATTCTGGCATTTCACTCATATCCTGTCATCAGATAACATGGCCATGAAGTCTTACTAAGTGTTAAAACAGTCTGATCAAAAGTTAGGATGGGAGTGACTCTTGTGTCCAAGTATTTTCACAAAGACAGAAAAACACCCAAGATAAATTAAAAATTTCAGTTTTAAATTCCTGCCCCAACAGCAGATTTGACTCTAATTTTCTAACAAGAACTGATGCCTGGAATGTGATTCTAAAGTATTTAAAAGATTATTCTGCCCTTTAATACAACTAACCAAAATTCTACATCTAGAACAAATCCCTTTTCTATTTCATTTCAAAACTGTGACCTTCAAGTTTATTCACTGAGTTGTTAACTATCTGGGTTTTATCTTAAGAATTTGAAGGACAGCTAGGTGGCACAGTAAATAGAGCACTGGCCCTTAAATCAGGAGGATCTGAGTTCAAATCCAGCCTCAGACACCTGACACACTTACTAGCCATGTGGCCCTGGGCAAGTCACTTAATCCCAATTGTCCTGCTAGATCCTCACTGGTAATGAATCCTCTTTAATGGCTATTAATTTAATGCCTATTTCCATTGGGTTGGAATCAATGACAAGGTTCTACCATCATTATAATTTCAAATTGTGAATTCTAATATAGTCAGTTCTTCTATAACATTTAAAGATGTGAATTTGTTTGAACAAAATTGATATATTAGGGACCATTTCAAGTTTTTGTTGGTGTGATTTCTTCTAAGGTGCGATTTCTTCTGAGGAACACTGAGAATACAGAAAACCACCACTTCACAATAACTCACAGGCTGTAGTCCTTTAGAAGCCCACTCCCACAGGCAAATTCCAGGTCTGTCAAGGTAAAGTGCCATTTTATTATCTATCTTCTGATACAGGACGAGCAGGCTGTGCGTACCACACCTATCCTTATTTCTAGACCCCCACTTCCCTTACAGCCATGGACTGAAATCCAGTATTACCTACCTGCACCCTGAGGAAAGAAGGGGTGACTGCTAAAAGAGATCCGCAGGCCAAATGGCAGGCCAAGCAGCAGCCTGAGGTTATTTCTTAACTTCATTTAATATGCATAATATTATGCTACCATAATTTACTATCTTTTTTTTATGTGTCACTGATGAAGTTTTTGAGCTTTTTATCCCCCTAACCCCATTTCCCCCATAAGCTCTATGGTTTTTATTGAGTGATTTTGCATAGAGTGGTGCTTTTGGGGGAAGGTACATGTAGCATTAAAATAGAATTGCCTGTACACCCAGCCACTTTAGAGGACTCATTTTTTGTACTAATAAGGGTAGTGGTGCATAGCTGTATACTAGTCTCACAGGAAACACAGCAATCTCAAAGAAAAGATTATTTCTTAGATCAACTAGAAATATTCAGTGGCTGGCTAGATTCTTTTCTGAACTATTCAGAGGCTCAGTCACCATTTACAAAATGCAATTTAAGAAAAATTTGCCTTTATGGATATCTATTTCATTAGACTGAAGTAGGCTTGCAGTACTAAGAAATGCCCTGAATCATTCTCATTATTTTTTGCATTCCTAAACTTTTTTTTTGTTTCTGCTTTTTGGAGGGCAACTGGGTCACATGGCTAGTAAGTGTTAAGTGTCTAAGGCCACATTACAACTCAGGTCTTCCTGACGCTAGGGCCAGTGTTGTATTCACTGTGCCACCTAGCCACCCCTTATTCCTAAACTTTTAACGAATGAAATGGCAACATGGTTTTTACTCTAACATAGCTGTCAAGTAAATATCAACATTAAAAAAAAAGTACCTTACATGTTTATTCAAGAAAATGGAACACCTAGGCCCATGACCTTATTTCTTGTGCATGCCAGGAAAACAAATGATGAAATGATGTTATCAAACTCAATATTCAGGTTATTTAACAAAGGTTAGTTAAAAATTGACATATCTAGAATAAATCTAGGTAAAAGAAAAATTTCATTTTTTTAGTCCTGGGGCATTAAGATTCATCCCATATCAACGAACCCTCTCATAATTTTGTTATTTGCCACCACTTGGGCTTAGGAAATAATTATAATTTAAATGACTTCAATCAAAACAAACATAAATTTGCATAATCATGTAATTAAGCCAAAAGAAATTCAGTATGCAACAAGAAAAAGATAATTTTAGAAGAAAAATGGAAAAAAGACAAGTTAGAGGGGAATCTCTTGTTCAAATACAACTAAGTTTTTGTATAACACACAGGAATTCCTAGTCCATAGATGAGATATGCTTCCTAACAGAGAAGATATTAAATATTTCTACCTTAGGTAGACTCAATCTTTGAAAATGAAAGGGAAAAGCTTTCATTTTCTTTTTAAAAGATTTAGCCAAAAGTGGCAAGTATAGATGGAATTATATTACATCAGACGCATGAAGGAAGGAAAATTACCCAATGGAATGAGCCATATTCTTTGGCTGTCACTTGAATTTATTTGTTCCTTGGTTTCTTCACCTACAAGATGGGAACGCTGGAATAATCTATTTCAAGATTATTCTTATAATAGACTAAGAGCAGAAAATATTCTTATAATAGATTAAGTATAGTAGACTATAGTAAACTAAGCTAAAAATACTAAAGTCCCTTTAAGAAGTTTCATTCCAACGTATTCTAAGCATTCCATCCACTAGGGTAAAAGATTAACAATTCAATACATGAACACATGTTTTATTGCTTTAACTGTAAGCAGTAGGTGAAAACAAAGTTTATTTTTTTAGATGTGCCATACTGATCTAGCATTCTGGAAGTGGTGGGTCAGAGAGACCTTCCATTAAAAAGATTTACGTGGAAAGCCAGACATGATGTTTAGAGTGGTGCCATGTGGGAAGGAATGAAACATGAATCTCCTCCTCCTCTATGCTTGCACAGCCCTCCCCTGATAAAAAGCGTTACCTTACATTATGGATTTTTTACTACAGAGAAAATGAAGACAACATAAGCAACCTCAGATCTCAAATTCCTCATCTGTAAAAAAATAGGGCTTGAGACTCAATAACCTCTGAGGCCCCTTCTAGCTATAGATCTATGAACCAGAATCCCGCTGGTATCTGAAAGCCATTAGTATGCTTTTGTATGATAGTTCCCCGTTTCTTCTCTGCTATTTAGGCTGTAAATTCAGCTTAGCTGGTAGACTACCCAATCTGGGATGCAACTATTTTAAGAAACAGACCAGAACATGGACATTGAAATGAGTGCTTTTCCCTTCAAAATAACCACCTTTGAGGGCCATATATTTTTCTTGAACTCCTCTTTCATCAGGGATTTCTGAGACAGAAAATCCAATCTTAATGTCACACCTCTTCATAGGTCAGAAAATTGTGACCCAGCACAATCATCTATCTTTCTTGAGCAGACCACTTCAAATGACTTGGCTATTTCCAAAAATCAAAACCATCCTCTAAGGACGAAGTGGTCCCAATTGAGGATATTAAAAACATTATGCTGTGTATTCAGAAGGCAATTTTAGGAAGAATTCCAGAAATATTTTGAGTAGTGAAAAGATCAGGAAAAAGAATCATACAGTTTCCCCAAAGTGACTACTTTGAAGGAAACATATTCATTTGAACATTCTGATGTTCAACTAAACATACTGATCACATTTCTTTACAGTACTACCTGGAAAAAATACTAGTATAAGCCATCTGAAAACAATAGCAATTCTTATCTTTCTGGAGAGTAGGGCAAAGAAGCCAGGCCCAACCAACATCTACTGGTGAAAGTGAAGAGTAGCTAAGGTTACTTCCATGAGAACCTCAATAATACAAAAGAATGAAGAGAAAAAACACTACACATGAACCTGAGAGAGAATGTCACACCACTTTCCTTTGAGATGCAGTCCAGTGTACTAGAAGAAGGGCTGGAGCTGAGTCAGGAGAGACCATGGCTTGAATTCTGATGTGAGCTACAGTTTCCTGACCTAAATATGGAGATAAAAACATTCGTGTAGGCAATGGAAAGGACTACTGTAAGGTCCCAGAGATAATGTATGTGAAGTATTTTGAAAACCTTAGAATGATATACAAAAGTCAACTATTATTGTTGTTGTTATTGTTTCCAGCTTTTCTGACAGATTCAGGTAGAAAAAGTCTTGGGAAAAAGTCATTAACCATTATCATTCCTTTATAGATTATGGAACATCAAATGTTAAATAACGAAAGCTATTTTTCACAATTTGTTTTCTATAGGATCAACAAGATATTGATGTTAACTCAGACATGATATTGCCCAATAAAGAAAGAAAAAAAGTGGAACGCATAACAGAGATTCTAAATTCTCTTAATTAACAACTGAAAGTCAAAAGATTAAGGCACTAAAAGGAAACAAAGCAGTCCAAAGAGCAATTCAACAATAATAAAAAACTGTGTACTCTGGAGTCTCGGGAAGTAAAGAAATAAAAGGTGAGAGCCCTGGAAAGAAACGGATGTAGAAATTTTCCAGTTACCTATCAGGTCACAAGAAGCCCAATATAACGGAAATCCAAATTGGGTCAAACAAGAAACTGCTCATCTCCCATTAACATAATGAATATTGTTCTTTAAGTTCTTGTGCAACAATATTACATCAAGGTGATTATGGATAACAGTTCAGGTTATGTTGGTGGTCTGATGCCAGCACAGCTTACTGGTGAAGCTGTCCAGGATATTAAACTGTATTTGTAATATAGGGATTTGCTAGAATTTGTTAGACTGCTCTTTGAGGGCAGATTGTTTTTGCCTTTTTTTTTTAAATTTGTTTTCTTGTTTACACCATTCATTTTCATGACATTTTTGAATTACAAATTTTTTCCCCGTCTTGCCTCTGCCCCAACCCTAAAACAGCAATCCCACTGTAAAGCCCCTCCCCTGCTCTGCTCTCTTACTTTCTGGTAGGGCAGGGA
Organism: Pseudocheirus occidentalis; assembly: GCA_028646575.1. NCBI lineage: Eukaryota > Metazoa > Chordata > Mammalia > Diprotodontia > Pseudocheiridae > Pseudocheirus > Pseudocheirus occidentalis. The sequence continues at coordinate 107,896,138 of CM053595.1, read as the reverse complement.
GGATCTCCCTATCTCAGCCCCTGTATATCTGAATTCCTAGCTGCAGGTATTGCAGAACTTTAAATTCTAGATTCTTTCGATTCCTCGAACCTTGTCACCCACCCCCACTGGAAGGACAATCAATTCAATACAGGCTGTGGATGTGTGATTATACAGGACATCTTCATAGTGGACATATTGTGACAGTGATCATTTGTCTCTCCTTCCTATCCCTCCCCCTC
>CM053595.1:107862596-107895417 GCA_028646575.1 Pseudocheirus occidentalis | reverse complement strand
ATGTATAGCTTCTAGGCATTCTTCAAGTGTCTTGGAAGCATTTGGTGTGGGAGTTCTGACTGGGTTGTCTTCTTCCCGTTCCATGCTTTGATCCTTTTGTCTACAAAAAAGGATTCTAGAGTTTTATTGCTGTTCTTATTTTGCTTCCTTTTCCTCATGTTGGCCAGTCAATTAATTGGTTGTTTTTTGTTTTTTTTTTAACTCTGTGAAACTCTGCTTCCAGGGGGGAAAGCTCTGTTTCAAATTGCTGGGGTTTTCCCAGCTGCCGGAGCTATTGGGAGGTGTTGCAAGCCCCCCAGCTTTGGTTTGCTGAAAGCGCACCCCAGGACCACCACCCAAGACCACGATCTGGATCCAGGCCGCTCAACACAAGAGCACTTGGCCCCGATCAATCAATTCAGCCCTGCTGCGGAATCCGCAGGCCAGGGGCTCTGAAGCAGCCCAGTGGGGGCCACCACGGGTTCCAGCAGTTCCCTTCCCCCACTGCTTCCTTGCCCCGGGGGCAGATTGGCTGAACTGCTTTGCCTTCCCCAAATTAAGTTTCAAAGTTTCACTTTCACTTGCTGGATTTTAAGATCCCCTCAGGTACTTTAGATCTTCTCTGAAGTAGACTCAGGCTGCTGGCTTGGGAGGCTTGGCTTCTCCTGGCCACCCTGGGGCCTGGCCGAGTTTGGGTTTTCGGGCTTGTCTCCTGGCCTGCCAGATGAGCCCCTCCTACTGAGCTGTCCCTCTCCAATCCCTGTTTTTCACACCTTGGTAGATGTGGAGGTGTTAGAGGCTGTAAATCTTCTCTCCTGCAGACTGGCTACTGTGGCTTGGCTCAGCTCCTTCCTACAGTTCCAGCCCGGCCACAGTCGTGGCTTCAGGCTAGGCAGGCCTCCACTCCCGGCCCGCCGCTATGAGCCCCTGCTGCCGAGCTGCCTTCAGCCAGAGATGTGTTTTCTGTTTTTTTGTGATTCTGAGAGTCCTAGACTTTGTCTGGGGTCATATTTTATGGGTGTTTAGGGTGGTTGTGTGGGAGCTGCAAAGCCTTGCTGCTTCTACGCAGCTATCTTGGCTCTGCCCCCGGGCAGCCGCTCTGCCTTTCTTTATACCAGCGGTCTCAACCCGTGGGTTGCGATCCCTTTTCCGATGGTCTTAGGAACCGAGACACTGTTCCTCTATCTGTCTCCAGGTGGGTCTGCCCACATGCAGATATGCCCCCATTCGAGTCTATTAAAGGTCTGCGGCATTAGGAAGGTTGAGAACCACTGCTTTACACACTCATGCTTAGCAGAGTGCCTCTCAGACTAAACACTGAACAGATGCCTGTTCACTGACTACATAACTGCAAGTTTCTGATGCATAATTCTAGCGACCAAGTACTTGATAAGCACTAAATTTTAGTAACTTACAGTAAGATGTTTCAAAATCTCCACTGTTGCCACGTATAATCTGTATTGAACACTAAGTCCAGACTCCTTAAGGGTAACCTTTCTATAGTTTCTGGTAGTAATGACCTGAACTTAACCATAGTCCTGATTTATAATAAACCTCACAAAAAAAAAAAAAGGCATGAGTCAGGCATGTCTGATACTTCTTTGTTGACATATTGCTCCTTTGGATGTCATTCATGGAGGGCCTTTTGATTCAATTCTTGGATATTAGTCATTTCTTAAGTTCAATCTAGAGGCAAGCCACTTTTCAGTTCCATTTGATTCAATAACTGTGCCCATTTTATCTGTTACTACTGTCCAGTGAAAGTGATATGTGCTTATTCTAAAAGTTTTTCAGTAGGTTTTTGACTTATCATGTGTTCTAAGAATATCTATTAATCTCTTCTTTTTGGCATGGAAACGTTAATCATTTTATAGAGTGATATATTCCGAATTTTGTTAATACGTGATTTTTGTCAGATCACTTTCCAAATGTGTTACTGTCCCTTTTAAAATCCCAAAGGTTTTATTCTACCCTACTACCATCACTACTACTACTGGCATAATAATTACTAATAATACTGGCACAAGACTGGTATTATGTAGTTAATTATTTTCAACTTTATCAATTTTGATTTCAGAATGCCAGTAAGTTTCTTTACTATATTCAGCCATAGCCTTCTCCTTGTTATCTTCTTACTCAATGTGCTTTGCCTGGTGGAGACTAAAGTATTTGCGGGTATCATCTTCAACCATAGTCTATATTTAGGCTTGAAGTCTTCAGTCCCCATCTTTCATTGGTATACATTAGGAATTTTACACTTATCAAGTTCAAATCACATTCTGGTATCACTGGAGAAAGATCCATTTTGATGGAGCCACAGAGCTTGATATAATTTCATCCATACACATGATGTACTTCATTCTACTTAGGAAGTATGATAATGTACTTTAAGCTAGAGAGAAACATAATAGTTTTAAACTGTCTCTCTGAAAAATACCACATTTTATATTAATTATTCTTGAGATTACTGTGTTGGTGGTATATCTTAAATAGAAAATTAGTTGTCCATATGGATATTATAAATTCATTTTATATATGATATGTGAATAAAACAAAAACCATATGCTATAGTTTTTGGGGTCAGATTGTCAAGTTGCTCTTTACACTACACTTGGATTTTCTGAAATATCCTTTCTGTTCATGAGTCAATATACTATTTTCTTATTAAGTAATTATAGACGCTCTCTTCATAGTAAAAGCTGCAAATGCTTTAGTATAAAGTATATAAGGCCATAACTGGTCTATATTTGGAGAGATTACTTGCATTCTTGTCTTCTGATAATGGTCCCATTAGCTAAGATCAGGAATCAGGCACACATCCTAGTAAGGTGCCTTACTAGTAATTTATTTTGCCACTTGGAGATGTTTAGAAAATTATGGATCTTACATTGCCTCAGCATTTTCTAGTTCTGTAGAGGAGCTAGATTTCTAGTTACTTCCTTTGACATAACTGTTGTCATTTGCTAATTAATGATATGTAAGCTTTCTGCCTCCTGTTTAATCTAAATCAAATTTTTATTGTACTGTACTTCCTGCAACGAACTATATGTCCTTCTAGGGTTCTCTCTTATCAGATCTTTTAAAGAATTTCTAGTATAGTTTTTGTTGTATTTGTTTTTTGTTTGTTTGGGTTTCTTCCAGGATGGTGGGGGTGATGCTTTGATTCTCTGTCCCATTTAACCTACTTTTAGTCTACCCTCTTTCTACTCAGCAGCCCAAGTGATCTTCCTAAAGTTCAGATCTTACCTAGTCATCCTCTATTGAAAAAACTCCAGTGGCTTGCTTTTATCTCCAGAATCAAATATAAAATACTACTTTAAAACTCTTCACAACCTGATCCCTTCCTATCTTTGCAGTCTTATTATTTTAGTCCCTTTCATGTGTTCTACAATCTACAGAAACCGGCCTTCTTATTATTCCTTTCACATGATACTCTTTTATTTTCCGACTGTTTTTCACAGGCCTAGAATGCTCTCCCTCCTCATCTCTGCTTCCTGGCTCCCTTCAAGACAAGAGGCTTTTCCCAGTTCATCTTTCCCCTCTCTTCCCCTTCCAGTGCCTTCTGATATTACCTCCAATTTATTCCCATTTGTATAAATAGATATATCTACATCTGTTTTGTTTGAATGTTGTTTCCCCCATTAGATTGTGAACACTTCACAGACAGGGATTGCTTTTGCCTTTCTTTATAACTACAGTGGTTAGCACGGTGCATGACCCATAGGAAACACCTAAAAAATACTTCTTGACTAAATTTGGGAATCTAGAATTTCTAATGTTTTTGTTTTTTAGATTCCTTTCTGCATGTTTCTTCTTTGTTGCCTTTACCTGAGTAAAAGAGTATTAAAGTTTTTGCAGTGTGTACCAGCTGGATATTGATGCAATCTCCTGATGCCCTTCCTTAGATCTCTAATAGTTTTCTGAAGGTACTTCTGCCACAATGGTGTTTGACACTTGCTCTAAGAGGTATTCTTTAAGAGCTTCACTTTTCCTCTTTTGATTCTTACCATGGCAACGGCTGCCACATACACTGCTGTGAGCAAGTCCTGAAATGTGTTTACATTTTGTCAAATACTGTGAAAGAATGTCTTGATTCATGATAGTTACAGCAGATATCAGCTTTTTAAAATAGTTATAGCAGATACCAGCTTTTAAAAACAACTGTTTTGGTATAACTGATCTGTCAGTTAGATTCATGCCATCAAGTACAAAAAAGACTTTGAAATTACAATTTAAGTATTCCCATCCACCTCATCTGTTCTGTTATTAGGTATAATTTCTGGGGTTAACACTGTCAAGATTTTTAATAACCTATGGTTCTTCAACTTTTCCCTCTTCAGATTTTAGTAGCTCCTCAATTTCAACTATTATTTAATCCAACATAAGCTTAGAAATACAGTTATTATTTTGTGCTGGCCTTTTACTAGTTGGCATATGTCACGCTACTGAGAGGCGAGTATATGACCGACAAAAAGTAGCATAAACTCCTTCTCTACAGATGTTAAGACGTTTACAATTTTGCTATGTAATAGTATTGGTACATAATCAAAATATTCATATCTTTAGTCCATTTCTTAAACACTTATTGTGTCCCCACTTCAGTGGCCAGGGCATCTCCACTCAACAGCCCATCAAGTGGGATGCTGACAGGTATTTCTGATTTGTTCCAATGTATTTTGCTTTCTTTCTTGTAGTATTCAAACCTTGAATAGGGCCAGTTAGCAAAATTACAATACCTTATTTCTTTCACTTTTTAGGAGTAGTCATATCAGTAATCCAATCAATGGTGGCACCAGAGCCCAACCTGCCAGTTTTTCAGGATCTTGCCAGGCTTCTCAGTGATGAAGTGTAGGCTCTGGGACCAGCCCCTGCCTTAAGCTCTCCTTGAATCTTTGAGGTAGATGCTCTGGAAAACCCCTTGCCTATCAAAATATCAAATCACCCTGGCACTGACCTCATTAACTCCACCTGAAGTCCCTCCCCAAACTCATTACTGGAGTTTGACCTCAAAGGCTCCTCCTGAAGACTCTCCCCAGGCTCCTCCTCTAAACCACCCCTAGATTCCTCTATATATAAGACCCCATCTTCCCTCCATCTGTGTGAGAGCACCATGGAATAGCTTAGCACATTCTTGCTCTGTGCGAAAGCTCCATAGAACAACCTAGCATAGACTGGCTCCTTAAGAGTCTACCCCATATGGCAAACTTGAACTTTCAATAAACTTTATTTTTCTTCGGCTGAGAAGACTTGAGCAGAATTCTTTCAGCAGGACCTGGCATGTTGGTATTTTGGGGTCTCAGGCAGCCCTAACCCTCTTTGGGTACCTGAAGTTTCCACTGGACATGGCTTCAGCTAGCATTCCTTTACTATGCTGCTACCTTCTGTCGCTCCTGACATGTATGATGGGCTAGAGATGATCTTGATCTATAGCGTCTGAAAATATCTACATGCCAGCATTCAAGTTCTCAAAGGACTCAATTCACATATGTACACAAAATGGATGGAGGACTAAGTCAATCCAAACCTCTCCTCTGTCAAATTACTTCAAAACTGATACTCAGAACTAAATAAAGTCTTCATTTCAAAGATAAGCCAGCACTGAAAAGAATTTTTATCTTATGAAGGCAAGTAAGACAAGAACTACTGGGGAATAGCTAAGAAAGTCATATTCAATTCTTAGAATTTCATCTCAAATACTTCCTGTACTACTCCTAATAAAAATGAGAAGTTTAAGAAAGTACTTAAAGAAAGGAATGTCAAACAGATTCACAAGAATCTGAAAGGATCACTCTCTTTTAAAAGGCAACTTACCTCCATCATCCAAAGGTCGTTTCTGTACTCCATAACCATAAACTGAGGGGTCCACTAGGGGTGTGGAATTATTCAAGTGAGGAATTGCATCTCCAATTTTAGCAGCAATCTGTAGTGAGAAGAAAAGTAACAAGAAGTCAGAAATCTAAAAGCATGTCTGTATCTGAGGGAAACAAATGAAGCTGTTCTTAAAAGGCTTTTATCCATTTCTCCCTTTTACTTAGGGTTAAAGATAGGGAATGTCACAATGGCACAAACATTTAAAAATCATTATTAGTTAGCTTTTCTTTTGCTATTATTGAACATGTAGCTCTAAGGAAAAAGAAGTCTCCTTCAAAATGTGTATTATGCTATATTTTGGAACAAATACACAGCTTTTAAATTAATATTTTTATAAGTGTGAAATCTCAAGGAAACCTGGCACATAACATGAAACACTAGGGAGTACTAGCTCTTATTACAAAAATATTCACCAGAGAGTTTCTTTCAAAAATTGTAAGACTCCCCAAGCATATCTAAAATACCTTGATTCACAAAAAAAGAGCACTCTCTAGGAAACACATCCATTGAAGCTAACTTTTACTTACATTATTCCAAAGGGACCCAAAATTAATAGGCTCGGCTGAGAGGCTTCCTCACAGGGTTCATATGTTCCCTGTCCCAGATATGAAGTGACAGTTTTTCATCTCCCTAAGTGAAAAACTCTCAGTATTCAGAGAGACAAGAGAAGTTCCCACATGGTCAACTTTCCCTTTTTTGAACTCTTTAGAGAATTTTGTTGCTATCTTATCCTTTAAAACTTTTTGTATTACAGATGTTTGATTTCATCTACAAGAGAATGTAAACTCTTGGAATGGAAGCATTTCATTTATCTTTATATTTCTCTTAACTATGTTATACGCTTTGCTGAAATGAGTAAGAAAAAACTTATAAAGAGATTTCAAGTCGATTTAACTTTTTATTTTTTCTATGTATCCCCAACAACACAACCCTCTACTAAGGACATAATAAGTGCTGAATAAATGCTCGCTGACTGATTGAACAAGCACTTATTCAGCACGTATGTGGCAGACACTGCACATTTTGTGGGAAAGGACACAAATACACCCCCCCCCTCCCCAAGTCCTTGTCCTTCTCCTTCTCAAGGAACCACATCTGTTGAAGAATATTAGCTGATACTCTACTAGGGATGCGTAAAAGTCTTAAGCTGTTACATTGCAGCAAATAGACAGGATTATAGGTTCATAGATCTAAAACTGGAAGGGACTTTGGAGGCTAGAGAGGTTAAAGTGATTTGCTCAAGTTAATATAAAGTATTCCAGGAAAGGCTAAGATGGTTAGGAACGTTGTAGAAAAGATTACTGCATCATATGGGAGGATAGACTGTAGCCCTATCTGACAGTATATGTCTAACAGAAAACATCATCTTTCTTTTAAAAAAAAAGAAAAAAGGGTGTTGAGGATGTACAAAATTATAATGAAGTATGATATATAAATTTAGAAATACAAGGTTTCTCATTGTCCCAACAGGTATCAATATTATACTTATTTATGACTGTCATATCCCTACTGATAGACTTTGTCATCTTTATATTGCCAGTGTCTATATTCACTGAACTAAAATTGGAAGTGACTTTTATTACAAGCATACCTTTTCTACCTAGGAAATATACTTAAGCAAAGGGAAATGTACTTAAAACAATGGATTCTGATTATTCTGACTTAGGTAGGTATAGTAAACAGGTACAAATTAAGCAACCAGCTGAGGCACCTATTCAACACATCAAAGTGTCTTTGGTGACAGTTTTATGGTCAGATGAGACTGGTGGCATGTCTCCAAAGAGGATCACATTAAAGCAAATTAGGTGTTGGGAACAAAGAAATATGAATAATAGGTTTCTTCTAAAAATTGCTTTATTTGGAATATTAATGCACCATTGGTGAACTAGTCCAATGATTTTGTAAAGCTCTTGGAATTTTGACAAAGTGACTAAAATGTCAAAACCCTTTGTCTCAAAAGATTCCATTGCTAAGCATTTACCCTAAGTTAATGGACACAAAGGCCACATACACTAAAATAGTCATAGCAGAGCTTTTTGCACTAGCAAAGAAGTAGAAAAAAAGCAAATGCCCATTGACTAAAGAACAGTTGAACAAGTTTTGATATATCAACCAACATGCATTTATTAAGCATTACTAAGGCCAGGTACTGTAGTAAATGCTGGGATACAAAGAAGTAGTCTCTGCTCTAAAAGAGCTTACATCCTAAATAGGAGAGATAACACATATATAAAAAGGTACATGAACAGTATATACAAAGTAAATGAAAGGTAACCTAGGAAGGGATGCTCTAGCAGCTAGGGAAAATGGGGAAAGACCTGCAGAAGGTGGAGTTTGAGCTGAGTTGTGAAGGAAGCCAGACATTCTAAGAGATGGAAGTAAGGAAAGAAAAAGCACATTACAGGCATGGGGACATCCAGTACAAAGACATGGAGACAGATGGAGTATCATAAGCAATGACAAGTAGGCCAATATGGCTGGATAATGTGAAGGAGACTGGAAAGGAAGAAAAAGACCAGGTTGAGAAGAACTTTAAATGTCAAATGAAGTACATTTGACCCTGGAAGCAATAGATAACCACTGGAGCTCACTGAGTAGGGAAATGACATAGACTTGTGTTTTACTAAAATTGCTTTGGCAGCTTGCAGATGGATGCATTAGAGTGGGGAAAGACTTGGGGCAGAAAGACTGACTGGTGGTGGTAGGTGTTTGTAGAATATTGTCACGTTATAAGAAGGGAGGAATATGATGAATACAGAAGCATAAGTTGACTTATGTGAAATGATAAAAAATGGGAAGCAAAATCTGAAAAAATAATACACACAATTAGATCAACGTAAACTGAAAAACAAAACAACTGAAATAAAATACTGTGAAATTATAAACAAGTAAGCTTAGCCCCAAAGTAGAGATATGAGAAGGCACCATCTCTCCTTTTACCAAGGTAGGGAACCATGAGTGTAGAACACTACATATATCAGTCCTCAATTTATTAATCAGTTCTGCTAAACATTTTTCCCTTTTTTTTTTATTCTTATAAGGAATAGCTCAGTCACACTGTCATAAGGCACAGCTTCAGACACATTGAAGCTATGATATAAAAACAAAATAGATCAATAAAAATTTCCTTAAAAATTACTTTATAACTTGTGGGTAAAGTTTGGAATGTAATTATAATATTAACATAAATCATAAGAAAAAACCCCCACCACATTTTGAACCCAAGTGTCAGCAAAAATTGTACTCTTGTTCTAAGAACATATATGATATATAATTATAATACATAAATAATATATATAATACACAATTCTTGCCTTATAGCATTCTATCTTTTTTTAATATTTGTTTTTGGATAATCACATGGATATCTGATTACTCCCAATGCAAAAAGTGACTATTTCAATGCTACCTTTTAGTTCCAAGACACGAAATCATGAATTTAAGAGTTATGACCACTACTGCAATATCCTCTTTTTTATTAGAATGCCTTTCATTAAGAACCACATATCACATAACAATCAGGAAGTAAAAGGTTTAGTGATTTTGATGGCAGGCATTTGTCATTAAAGGCATGGCAGATAGCACAGTTTACAAAGAGTTCAAGTGATCCCAAACCAAAAGAGGAAAGGGCTTTGGGACTGTAGATATCAATGAAGCTCTAGAAACATTACCAATTCACAACCACATATCAAAGTATCTAAGGCAAAACATGAGTCACAAATACAAAACTCCTTCCACAACACATTGGTTTCCTAAAGACAAGGACACTAATATTTACTAAAACCATTTATTATAAAAGCCTTTTGATGCAAGATCAAGGTTTTCTGATTTATTCATATTTCAGTTTATATTGCTGTTACATTATTAAGCTATGAATTAAGAAACCTCCCACTACCAATTAAGTAGATTAAAACGACTATCATTTGGCCTCTCAAAAACTTTTTTAAACACAGTTCAATTCACCAGAAGAGGTCTTTTGGTTTCAACTACACCATGTCTAAACAATTCCCAACAGTAGGAAAACCACACTGGTTACTTCTCAGAAGTGATCTTACAAGCAGTAGCTGGCAATAAATATAACTCACTGCACTTAAGGGAACTGAGTAAAGGTACATGTTTATTAAGGTATAGGTTAGAAAATATGTTGAGACACACTGAAGCCAGAATATATTAAATCCAAGTAGCCCCAGACCTTATATGACCTTGAGTACACACTGCTGGGCTTTTCTGCCTCATGAATGTCACTCTTTTTTCTTTTGAGGGGGTTGAGAGCAAGTATACACATGTGCCATCCTTATTTGCACAGCCAGAAACACTAACAGCAGAATTATCTCAGTATGATTTGGACAAAATCCCACTTCTTAGAAGAAGCTTTTCTCAATTCCCTAGTGCCTTCCCTTTAAGACTACCTCCAATCTATGACTGATAATAGTTGTTTCCAAGTTGTTTCCTCCCATCAGAGTGAATTCCTTGAGTAAGGGCTGGTTTTTTTTTTGGGTTTTTTGTTTTTTTTTTGCCATTCTTTGCATCCTAAGTGCTTAGCACAGTACCTGGCACATAGTAATAAGAGCTTAATAAATGCTCGACTTGATGTATGACTTGTATTATTTCATGTATTTCTGAAAGGATGTAAAAATTAAATCTACTCACATAAATATTCAATTTGTAATACAAGTAGAAGCTTTTCCAAAACATTTTTTTTGGTAGGGCCAGTAGAGATTAGTTTTAACACTAGATGTAACATAAAGAACACTGGAATAGGAATCGGGACACTTAGGTTCCAGTCGGGCTCCGTCAATTGGTATCTACATAACCTTGGGCAGGTCAGTCAACCTCCGTTTTAAATTCTTCTCATCTTTAAAATTGGACTAGACCATCTCTATATGGTCCTTTCCAGTTTGAATATATTATCATTGTATCTGATATATACCATAGTTGATTAAACAAAATATACAACATTTTCATGATAGCATCTTGCACCTGATGAAGACATGCAAAGACAATAAAAAACTGCCTAGAAACTACCAAGGAAGCAAGTGCTGGACCCAGTTCCATGTTAATGGATGCTGCTGCTCCCTCTCCTAAGGTCCTATGGGTGTGTGTGTGTGTGTGTGTGTGTGTGTGTGTGTGTGAGAGAGAGAGAGAGAGAGAGAGAGAGAGAGAGAGAGACAGCTAAACAATCTGAGCTTGCATCACCATCCAAAGACCTGGAGACAGTATCATCACAATACTCAGTTTTTATTCTTCTGGCTGAGAGTCCACCCTGACTCCAATACCCACCTTTCTCTCAAAGTTATAGTCCTAAAATCTTCAGCAGGTGGCCAGGGTCAACCAGACCATACCTCGTATGGGTCACCATGGCTGACCCCAACCTATTCCTATTCTATCAATGGTTTGTCAATGTTTATCAACGGTCTTAGTAATCAAGGCAGCAATATCATTCAAGGTAGTCTCTCCACTCCTTTAATCTTTTGACTTTCCCTTCAGTTGTTAATTAGTCCATCTACCACATAGCAGCCAAAGTGGTTTTCTTAAGTCAAATTCTAACTATATCACTCCCCTACTCAAAAAAAAAAAACCAAAACCTCTTAGCACCTCCCTACTGTTCCTAGGACCAAAATATAAACTATTTAGCTTTTCAAGTTGGCCTTCACAAGCTGGACCCAACCTAGCTTTCCAGTTTCATTATATATCACTTCCCTGTTCTTCACACATGACAGGCACTTCACCTTCCTATCTCAGTGCCTTTGTACTGTCTGTTCTCTTTATTTCCAAAGCACTCCCTCCTTACCTCTGTCTCTCAAGAGAATCCTTCACTTCAAAGCAGTTCAAGTACCATGTTCTACTCAGTCTTTTCTGATCTCAGCCACTAAGGCCTTCCCTTCCCCAATTACTTTGGATTTAGTTTGTATTTATTCAGTATTGTTTTCATTCTTATGTATATACTTAAGCACATACATGCTATCTCACCCAATAATGTCTACCACTTGAGAGCTGGAATTGATTCATTTTTGGTCTTTGAATTCCTAGTGCCAAGTAGAGAGCCTGGTACATACAAGGTACTTAATAAATGCTCCACTGATAGTCTGTAAAATAGACTGACTAAATGCTACAAAGACAAGCACTTGAAAGTTAAACATGACTAACTACAGAGATAACTGGTTTTAAATCTAGAATACTAATGCCAGGAGAGCTTTACCCAACATCCTAAAAGACTTTAACAGGTTTTGGTTTTCTAAATTTTCAATGCATTGTGTTTCATGGTTCTTATCTATTTTCCTCAAAAACTTTAATGTGATCACTGCAATGAGGTGGCTTTTAAACTTAGCTCTATTTCTCAATCTGAGTAGAAACTAAAACTACATTTTATCTCTCCATTTTCATTAAAGGCTCTAAGAAAAAGGCATTCATGTCAGTCTTAGTTTCTTACTATCTGGCATCAGGACAAAATATTTGGTCAGGTTTCTAAAAGTAATAGGTCTTTTCTTCCCCTAAATATATCATGACAAAACTTTGAAATACAAAATATTTCTAAGTAGGATAACCAAAGAGCAAAGCAAAAGAATGAAAATCCTACATGGAACTGGGGGTCTTTGGGTAGAAGCCCAATTTATCATATTGTATCAAGAAGAAAGAATCAAAATGAGATAACTAAATTATTTCAGATCCAGTTTGGCAAGTGACTTACAGAATGTCTGAGCTGGAAGGGTCCAAGAGAGGATCTAGTAGAACCTCTTGGTTTAGAAGGTAGGGAAACTGAGGTTCATAAAGTGATTTGCAGCTAATTAGGGGCAGAGCTGGCATTAGAGCTGTGATTTCCTGATTTATATACACTTTAGTTCCCCTGCACTATACCAAACCCTAAAATTACCAGCAGACATTTGCTATTTGAAAAACAAATATGAAGGTTTTGAGTCTAAGAGACACAATAAACTAAAGCTTCAGCAGAAATAAAAACTATGGTATATCTACCTAAGTTGTCCATGGAAAGTAGGAAGAAAGTGCTTTTATATATGGGAAGCTTCTGAATTTAATTGCTGGAATGGACATAGCCAACATTTATTCCTCAACATGAAACTGGGTGTGCAAATGATCCAAGCTATCAACATAATCAAAACACACTTGTGCATATTCGCTGTGTACTATACTGGGTTTTACCATAGCAAACAAGCCCAGAATAATATATTAGGTGCATCCCACAGATTTTATAGAGCAGTTATTTTTCTTTAGGATCTATTATGTGAAAAACAACAGCGCAGAAGCTAATTCAGTCATGAAGTGCTGAGCTGAGTAATTTTAACATGTCCACACTTTAACTTATGGTTTTTATGGGAGACTCCTATACTTAATAGGACTTAAATTTACTGGGATTTCATCACTTTTGATATTACAGAAATGTCAAATCTAAGAGTCAATGAAAAGAAGCTTTTTGTAAGGAATCCACAGTACTTAAAAAAAATTGGTGCTCATATAAAGGAGTTAGCTTGTTAAAGTACCATAGTCTTAAATTTGTCCAAATAGCCACAATACACACACTAAGCATGGGCTGTAACAGGCTCAAAATATGCATTGACATTTCTAGGAAAATTCAGAGAGTATAATACTACTTCTAAAGCCCTAGTCTAGAGGTGTCAAAACAGAGGTCTGCAGGGTTCAGGCCAGCCCCAGGCAAACTGAAATGTAACTGCGAAGTTTAACAAAATAAATAAAAATACAACATAGACAATGTTAATTTGTGATTTTCTAAGACAATACGCACCAACAAGGATGTTTCTATTTGAGTTAGTATATATATGTATGTATATGTGTGTTTGTATGTATGTAGTACTATTACACATAGTATACAGTAACGTATACCGCTCTAGTCCAATCAACCTCCTTAAACAAGGTTATACAAAGAGATGTCAATTAGGAGTAACAGGATAGCCTAATGGAAAAAGCACCAGAAGAAGAGTCAACTGGATTTTAGTTCAAGCTTGGATATTACCTTAGATGAATGACCTCAGACATAATCACTTAAACTCTCTGAGCTTGTTTCCTCAGAGCAGAAAAAGGATGAGGTTGAACTAGATGATCTCTCGAGTTCCCATGAACTAGTTTTATTCTATGGTAACTTCACTCTAAAATTTAATTACCTATATTATAACTTTGTCAAAAAGTTCTTTTTTTTTTAATTTTATTTTTTGGAAGGGGAAAGGTAGGGCAATTAGGGTTAAGTGACTTGCCCAAGGTCACACAGCTAGTTTTGTCTTAAGTCTCTGAAGTCATATTTGAACTGAGGTCCTCATGACTCCAGGGCTCGTGTTCTATTCACTGCCCCACCTAGCCCGCCTAGCCCGCCTAGCCCGCCTAGCCCCCCCAACCCCCCCACCCCCAAAGTTATTTTCTTTAAAAAACAAACAAACAGAAAATGCTATTATCTGCTTGTTGCTCACTGGATGATAATCCAATGAGAGACTGACTGCAATCAATCTAAATGATGACCTACAGGCATGCACAAGAGTTATGCCTTAGGTAAAAGATTACCTCTCAGGTCCCTTAAAATTCTAAGATTCTACAGCATGCTTGTAATATGTTTCTCATCTCATTACTGTCAGGTACAGATAAAACTTTAGAGTCATTCACTGTGCCAAATAAAGTTCCTACAACATGAATGATCCCTAGTATGTAGAAAGTATTAGTAATCGATTACATGTCTACCACAACTTTAAATTAGTAACAGTGTTACTGTTTGTATGTTGAGAGAACAGCACTGACCTATCAATACTGCCATGCTTTGAGATTTTATTCACTAAAGAAACTGACAAATTTGTAGCAATCCATACGAGGTCTTATGTACATATATGTATGCCTTTGCCTTATGACTAACAACAGACATTTTTCTAAGGTAGCAGTTTCCAGAATTAGAAGCACAATTTGTGGTCATAGAGCTCAAAGAAGCTAACTGACCCCTTTTGGGATGAACCCATTACCACAACTTCATTAGTATCTTACTAATTAACTTGGTTAACCACAACAGCCAAGAGAAATACATTACTTTGTGCATGTGGATAATTGCACTGAAGTTGCTGAAATATTGTTGCCAAAATAAAGATCTTGGCAAAAATGACCAATCAGTTAATATTTCTATACTTTCTATACTTCTATACTTTATAAACAATGGTTAACTTGCCTCAAATGTGACTCATTTAGGTTAGTAGATTTAACTAAATACGGACAGACAATTTCTCCGGACAAACTTTTTTTCACATGGTATCAAAATATACTTAAGGACTTAAAAATGACTATGCTTTGAAAACAGTCTCATAATGAGCTAAGATAATTCATTTTATTAGAAAAAGTACAAATGATTTCTAATAAAACTTAAACGTGTCGCATAAATGACTTGCTGCGTTTGATATACCTAAACTTCCTGAAGACCACAGTTGAAACTCCCAAAAGGACATGAAACTCCACTCCCTCCCCCTTATATTCCAACAGATAGAACATATAAAAGAACTTACTATGATGGATCTAAAGTTTTAAGGATTTAGTTTCTATCAGTAGGCTATGTAGACACTTAAGAAAAATCCTGGCAATTTTAAAGGAAATCTGTTTTTTCCTATGCCCTAAGGTGGCAGGTTGGGAAATCACATCTTCCTTAGAGAGCTGCATTAGACCCTGTGCTTCAGTCAGGTATACTATAGACCAGATGCACATAAAGGCATAAAATTCTTTAAGGCAAAATCTATTATAAGCCACATATTATTTTTGATTTCTAACATTCAATTCCTGCCCAATGCAAATCTATAAAATAAACTTAAAATGACCCACAAACCTGTATTTTATTTTTTAAAGGTCAGCAAGTCCTTGGAGATAGTATCGACTTTTCAGCTGCTAACATACAGAAGTAATACATTCACAGCAATTTTCTCCATTGAGCTTATTACTACTCCAGTCAATGGTGCATTTCAGAGCTGGGAACATTTCCAATGAAGTTTTCATTGCTAGTAGTAAACAACATTGCTTCAACAGTCCATAACTGGTCAGCATTTAAGAGGGTCTCCCTCTTGAGCAGGTTGTCCAAGAATAAAAGCTCAACCACTGGCTCAAGAGAGGCAGAAAGTCTTCTCAATGGTTCAAAATGCATTTTAAGTTCAACTATAGGCCTTCTGCACCTGAGGTTCTGAGCACTTTAGGGCAATGGCTATAATCTTCCCGAACTCAGAAGGCCAACAAGGTGGCTGTCAAAACATCAGCACAGAGTGAGAGCCATTATATATTAGTAGCCAGTGAGAAACATGGTTCAGGACCCTGTACTGCAGATGAGAACACTGCAACTTGATGGCAAAGCTGAAAGAGGCAGAAGGAAAAGGGAGCTGGATGGCATGTTCATCCATGACAGCCACTGATTTGCTCTGTAGACTAGGCAAAATGAATACTCACTACTTTACTGGCTGAAGACTAGGCAGTAAGCAACAGTGCACCAGATAAATTTTTAGTTGGAACCACAGGGTTGGAAAAGTTCTGGGATCCGACATAATGTCTACAGGAACATCAATATTAAAATGAAAAGTCAGTATCTGGGAAACAGGAAGATTTCCCTCCCCTGGAATACTGGAAAGAGATGTAAAGACCACATCTTCAAGCGCCAGAGTGGAGACATTCTTCTAACACAATGAGTCCTGTTGCTTTCTGTTGGGAACCAAGCAATAATCAGTTTTAGCCCAACTTTTAAAGTAACAGTTAGTGCACCTACAATTAAATATGAAGAGGTGATGAATGTGTGAAGACTATACAGGAAAGACACTCAGAAAAAGAAATTCCATTATTAGAGCTAACTTACACATCAATTTCATACACTTATACAACATATTCTGCTCTAAGAATCCTAAAAGAAGTCAAGCAGTATCTCTGGCTGTTAGCTCATTCATCTGCTGGATTTTGAGCAGGAAGGTTCTTAAGAGTTCATCATGCAATCCCCCTCTTTTTATGGATGAGGTAAATAAGGCACCTAGAACTTAAGTGATGTGCCTCCTCACCTCATAAAATTAGTTTTCTTAAATGACAAGACCCATGTCATTGTCAGAAGAAAAACTGTCTGGTCAGGTGAGTCAGTATCACTGATATTTCTGATCTTGTCAAACTTTCCCACTAAGCAGGGGTAAAATGTCATAGGAAATGCCTACCTCTTGGTGGGTGGATGGGAGTAAGAGGTGTTACCTACATCCTTTTGCCCCTCCTATCTTAAAAAGACCCCCCCCTTCCCTTTTCCTTCTCTCAGGTGGGAAAAATTCCAGATTCAGGGCTACGAAATCATAGGATTTAGAGATGGAAGAGACCGGAAAAGGAAGCTGTAAAATAAAAGCAGTGGAGTAGATCACCACCAAGGCTCTTCCCAAGCTCCAAATCCTATTGCTTCACTCGAATAGTCTAAAAATTGTTTAACTATTACTACTGGGACTTGCAGATAGTATTTGTTCCTTCCTCTATTCGACTTCTCACCCTAGTTTCATATTCTTTCCACCCCTAAAATCTTCTGGATCCCAAAAATTCTCACGCAGAACCCCGGCCTCCCGCAGAGATCTATACCCCGAGCTACCGGCCTTGGGAGGGAACCTGAGTCCTGCTGGGCAGGAGGCAACTCGAAGGGGCTTTTTCGGCTGCATCAAGCAGCCCCCGAGTCTCACGAAGCAGGCCAGGGCTCAGGCCTCCTTGCACCAAAGGCCTCAGCGTCGGATTCTGCAGTTTCTTCTGGACGCTGTGCAGCCAGGCCCCGTGAGGGCGCCGGCTCCCGCCCGCCCCCCGCGGCCTAGCCCCAGTCCCCCGCCCCTGGCCCCGCCTTGGCCTCCTCCGTTCCCCGCCAGCCCCCGTCTACCCGTACCTGCCGGACCCGGGTCAGAGCGTCCACGAAGCCATCGGACTTCATCCCCACCGGAGCCGCGTTCTGTCCCTGCACCAGCTCCGCCATTACAGACGCCGCCACCGCCGCCGCCTCCGTCGCCGCCACCACTCGGCTCCCCAATCCTGACTCTCGCTCCGCTTGGGGACCCGTAGCCGGAAAGGGAAAGTCACTTCACTTCCGCCGGAAAGGAAGCAAGGGGGCCCTCGGCTGGACCGGAGCTAGGGTGGTGGGCGGGGTCATGGACACGTGATCTCCGTCGGACCTGAACGAGATTTGGCGGGGTGGGAAGGTCTGCAGGTGGTCTGGCTGGCCATGAGACTGTGGCCCATTAGGATGGGAGGGGTGTTCAAGGGAAAGCTTGAGCGTTTCTGCCGAGCGATATGTCGTGACTCATCCTTCCACCATGGTGTCGCAACATAGTCTGGTGGCATGGTGGTGGAGCGATTATGGATTGATGTGTGCTAGAGATTTTTTCAGACTTCGTGAGATATTGCAACATTACTGGCACTAATGTCTTGAAACAGCCATATGGTGGGCACCGCATTGCCCCAAATGGCCTGGCCCTTGTGAAGGCCCGTGTTTTTAAATACTGTTACTTGGCAGGCGTATTTAGAGCTGAGGGGACATCAGAGACCGTCTAGTCCACCTTCCTGAATTCTGAACATAAGGAAACAGATCCAGAGGAGTTGCAACTTGCTCAAAACCACACAGGTAGAAAACAGCAGAAATGCCAATGAAGCTCCATTTTTCTGACTCCTAAACAAGTGCTCTTTCCATTACACTGTCTGCATCTGTTTCGACTAAATGACAGTGCAGGGGTAGCTCAGAAAGATGGTTCAAGGACAATTCTCTTTACTAAAAACCAATAATATCCCACCCAATTAATTTTCCTTAAACTTCGGAAGCAACCTGGTGTAGTGGAAATAGCATTGAATTAGTTACAGAAAGCAGAATTTCAAGTTGGAAGGAACTTGACAACTATTGAGTCCAGGCCATCCTTGAAAAAGAATCCTTACCACAACATATCTGGGAAGTGATTTTTGAAGACCAAGAGACCACTCAGACTTTTTTTTGAAGACCTTTGGGAGACAATGGATTCTAGTCCCAAAGTAGCCACTGATTGTATAAACTTGAACAAAGGCACTTCTCCTGAGACTCAGTTTCCTTAGCTTTGAAAGGAGAATTTTTGACAAATGTTCTCTAACAGCTATTCTGTGTTCGGTGTGGGAACTACTGAACAACTATGTCATGTGGAACTTATAACGCCTGAATTCTTTCACCATGATTGGGTTGCACTGAGATGGGCTTGTTGTTTATCACTCTTTGCTGTTGCCTGGTGACACAGCATAGGAATGTCACTGGCACTGGGGCTATGACATCAAAAAGAAACATTATACCAATGACAAGAAGAGGACTGGTTTCCTTTTACACATTCTTCACAGGCAATGAGCCCCTAATGAACACTAAACACTGTAGTAAGATCATTGTTTCTATGTTGAATCAAAATGCTGTTGGACAAGAGTTTAGGATGTGAGCCTTAGAGTAGTTACTGGATTTGGATAGTTGAAAATAGGTTCAGCAAATAAGAAGAGGAAGGGACTTAGAGCTAAAATAGTCCTGTCTGTATAACTCTAGAAGGCCAAACAATGACCAAGGGATGGAAGTTTCAGAGAGGCTGTTTTAGCTCAGCATAAGAAAGAATTTAACAGAGTGGCCCCAAACTGGAATATGTGGCCTCAGGTGAAAATGAATTTCCCAGATATAAGAAATTTTCAAGTGTCAGTCACTAAACATTTATTAAGCACTTACTCTGTGTCAGGCACTGTGCTAAACCCTAGGGATGCAAAGAAAGCCAAAACAAACCCCACAAAACCCTGTTTCTCAAGGAGCTCACAGTTTAACATGTGAGAAGACAACATACAAACAACTATATATAGGATAAATTAGAAATGATTAACAGAGGGAAGGCACTAAGATTTAGGGGGAACAGGAAATCCTGTGGAAGATAGGATTTTATTTGGGACTGGAAAGAAATCAGGGAAATCAGGAGGCAGAGATGAGGAGGATAAACATTCTGGACAAAGAAGACAGAGTGGAAGTGCTCAAGAATTTGGAGAATGGAGCGTCTTGGAGGAACAACAAGGAGACCAATGTCACTAGATTACAGAGTTTGTGGAAGGATGTAAGGAATAAGAAAACTAAAAAGGTGGGGGGGGTTACATAGGGTTTTGAAAGCCAAACAGATTTTATATTTGATTTTGGAGGTGATAAGGGGTAAACTGGAGTTGATTGAGGGATCAGGGTAACATGATCAAACCTGTTCATTAGAATATCACTTTGATAGCTAATTGGAGAATAGAATAAAGTGAGGAAAGGCTTGTGGCAGTTAGGCCAACCAGTCTGCTGA
The DNA here is from genome assembly GCA_028646575.1 of Pseudocheirus occidentalis. Classification (NCBI taxonomy): domain Eukaryota; kingdom Metazoa; phylum Chordata; class Mammalia; order Diprotodontia; family Pseudocheiridae; genus Pseudocheirus; species Pseudocheirus occidentalis. Next base: position 107,875,276 of record CM053595.1, on the reverse strand, counting down.
AAGCCTGCAACAGGATGGTAGCAGTGTCAGAAGAGAGAGGGGGAAGATGTTACAAAGGTAAAATCAACAGGTCTTGACAATAGATTGGATGTGGGGAGTGAGGAGTCAAAGATGAAATCTAGGCTGTGATCCTGGCAGGATGGTGGTACCCTCAACACAATAGGGAAATTAGGAAGAAAACAGGGTTGAGGGTGGGGGGAAAGGCAAATAATTAGTTTAGCTTTGGACATGCTGAGTTTAAAATGTCTATAGGACATAATAGGTCCAGTAAGCAGTTGGAGATCTGAGATGGACATCAGCAGTAAGGTTAGGGTTGAATAAATACATTTGGCAATCATAAGCATAGAGATGATAATTCAATCAATGGGAGCTGACGAAATCACTAAATGAAATCATATACCAGTAAAAGAGAAGAGGGTCCTGGACAGAATCCAGGGGTATATGGTCACTGGGCATGAACTGGATGAAGCTCCAGCAAAGAGGAAAACCAGAAGAAAGTGCTGTCCACCCCCACCCCCTGCCTTAAAAAAAAAAGACAAGAGAATTATTGACAGTATCAAAGACTTTACAGAGGTCAAGGAGAAAGACTGAGAAAAGGTCCTTAGATTTGGCAATTTGTTGTTGTTGTTCAATTATTTCAGTCACGTCTGACCCTTTGTCACCCCATTTGAGTTGGGTTTGTTTCTTTTTTGGCAAAGATACTGGAGTGGTTTGCCATTTCCTTCTCCAGTGGATCCAGATTTGGTGATTAAGAGATCATTATTAACTTTGGAAAGAGATGTTTTGGTTGAATAATGAGTTCAAAAGCCAGATTGTAGAGTTAAGAAGAGAGTGAGAAAGAAGAAATAGAGGTTCCTATGTTTAAGATGCCTTCTCAAGTTTAGGCACAAAGTGGGGAGAGTCATATGGGATAATAGATTTCAGGGATGGATGAAAACAAGGGAGGATTTTTTAAAGATGGGAAAAACATGGACATGTTTGTAAGCAGTACCAAAGTAGCCAGTAGAAAGAGAGAAATTGAAGATTAGTGAGAGTCAGGGTGATAGGGCAATCTGCTAGAGAAAATTCAATGGAATGAGATCACTTCTCCATGCCTTAGCAAGGAGAAGGGTTGCCTCATTGTATGATATAGGGGTGAAGGAAGCTAAATGGGCAAATATTGATATTCTTATTGTTGATAGAATTCATGTTTTCAGGAAAGGTTGGACTAGAGCTATCTTGAAGATCCTCTTTTGTCCTTAAATTCTGTAATTTGGTGGCACTAGAGATCTTCTAGTTCAAGGATGCTTAACCTCCTTTTTCTTTTTTCTTTTCTTTTTTTTGTATCATGAACTCCTTTGGCAGCCTGGTGCAACCTATAGAACCATTAGAATTAAAAAAAATAATTGAAGGTAATGCTAAATTTCAATTAGCAATTAGCAAAAATATAGATACAATTTTTCCCAATCCAAGTTCTTGCACTCCCTTGAAATTTATTCGTGGACCCCAAAGAATCTAGACCCTAGATTAAGAACTCTTGATTTCCAACTCTCTTAAATTGAGGCTTAAAAGGGGAAAGGACTTGTCTAAGATCCCAAATCTAGTTAATGCCAGAAGGGAGATTATGGTGCCTAATATATTACCAAGATCCTCTCTTTAATATTTCTTGATTGCCTATGAGTGAATAAGGTCTTTGAATTCCTGCAGTGACCCAAATTACCAACCTTCGTATGCTTCTTTAATACTTCAGTTAAAAATGGTAAGAAGCTTTGAATTCTTATGCATATGATGCTCTATGATTTACAAAACACTTGCCTAATAACTCCTCTTTCTCTAATTTTCTACCTCTCCTTATCCTTTGAGTTCTTCCACATTACCTACACCTGCAAATGCCCTCCTCCTGCCCCTCCTTAAAAACTTTCATTTCCTCCAGTATCCCCTCAATTTGTCACCCTTTATAGCTCTCCTCCTTTTCATAGGCAAATTCCTAGACAAAGCTAGTTAACATTCTTTGTCTCCACCTTCTCACTAGCTACTCAACCTGGCAATCTTACTTGCACAGCCACTTGACTAATATGGTGGTGCCCAAACTTAAAATCTGCTTGTTTCTATATTCAGCGGCCTTTTTGCAGTCCTCTTCCTCCTTGACCGCTCTGTGGGGGTTGATACTGTTGATCAACTCTTCCTCTTGGATATTTTCTCTTGCCTGGGTTTTCCTGTTGCTAATCTGTTGTGAATCTTCTTCAACCTGTCCTATTGATCCTTCTCAGTCTCTTTAGCTAATTCGTTTTCATGCCCCATCCATACTCTAGGGCTCTGTTTTGGTCCCTCTCCTTTTCTCTCTAAGCTCTTGGGGATCTAATCAGCTTCTATAGATTCAACTACTGTCTCTATGCAGGTGGCTAACAAATCTACTTATCTAGTTCACCTTTCTCTCTCTCTCTCTCTCTCTCTCTCTCTCTCTCTCTCTCTCTCTTTCTCTCTTTCTCTCTCTCTTTCTCACTCATCCCACATCTTATCTCATTACGTCTTCACCCAGAATTCTCATGGACACCTGAAATTCAAGACATTGAAGACAAAAATCATTACCTCCTCCCTACCTTGCTCCCCTCCCCAAACCCAATCTTTCTCCTAACTGTCCTATTTCTATTGTTGACATTCTTCCTAGTCACCCAGGTTTACAACACACAAGTCACAGAATTGGAGATCTACAGCTTGGAAAAGGCCTCAGAAGCATGTTTTATAGAAGAGGAATCTGGGGCCCAGGAAAGTTTTCCAAAATCATAAAAGCAGTAAAGTTTTAGATATGGGGACAAGTCCTCTGATTCCAGCATCACTGTATATTCTGCTGCACCACATGCAGTTACCAAATCTTTTTGATTCCACTCTCCCAGCATCTATCACATCCATCCCATTCTCTCTATTCATACTACAACCACTCTAGTCTCATCACCTTTCACTTAGACTACTGTAATAGCTTCTTAATTCATTTCCCAGTCTTTCCTCTCTATAATCTGTTATACACGCAACTACCAGCTTTATGTTTGTAAAGCACAGGTCTGACCATATTGTTCCTTTACTCAGAATACGTTGATGGCTTCCAGTTGCTTTGGTAATAAAATTCAAACTCTCCATTTGCCTTTTAAAGCCCTTTACAATCTGGATCTAGCTTTTCTTTTTAGGATAATTATGCAGTCCTTTCCCTCATACCTTTTACATTATATTCAATACTTGCTCTTCTCCATACATGACACTGGAACTCCCATTTCTATGCCTTTGTTTAGGATGTCCCCACATATTCCTGGAATGCTCTCCCTCCTTATCTCTTAGTCTTGGAACCCCTAAATCCTCTCAAGTATCTACTCAAGTGATATCTCTTTCAAGAGGCCTTTCCTAATTGTTCTTCCTTTTAGTGTCTCCCATTGTATTTATTTTGAATATCACCTTTTTTTACTTTGAATATGTTATCTCTCTTATGGAATATAAGTTCCTTGACGGCAGGGATTCTCTTTTATATTTGTATCACCATTACTTACCAAGATACACAAACTTGGCATACACAATATGTGCTTGCTGATTTATTGATTGAGGTGGAAACTCAATTTTCATGATGATGAAACTAACCCAGGATCACATAAGTGGTAAACATCAGCAGTGGGATTCAAGCCTAGAACTCAAGACTTAAGGTAATCTTTCTAGTGTACTGTATGACTTTGTAAAGTGTTTGGTAATGTGAAATCACTGAGGAAATTTAAAAATATGTTTTTAGCACCTTTTTAAAAAATAGATTTAGAGCTGGAAGAGGTCTCAAAGGGCATTTTGGCCCATCCCTTCATTTTACAAGTGAGGAAAAAACACAACATAGGGAAATAATATCCCCAAAGTCATACAGGTAGCAAGTGATTGTGGCAGGATTACAGGAATTTAGGCTCTTTGATGCCAAGTCTAATACTTTGCTGGATCATATTGAAATGCCTTGTAAGCAGTTAAGAAATAATGTGGTGTAATATAAAGAACAATAGATTTGAACTCAGAGAACCTAGTTCAACCAATCAATTGAAAAATGTACTCTCTCTCTCTCTCTCTCTCTCTCTCTCTCTCACTCTCTCTGTGTCTCTCTGTGTCTCTGTGTCTCTGTCTCTCTCTCTCTTCCCCCATATATATATATATATCTGAACCCTGGGTCTGCTGCTGGCTACATGTGTGGCCTTGGGCAAGTTAATATTAATCTCTTTGGTCCTCACTTTCCTCTCAAGTAAAGTGATGGGTTGGACTGGATTATTTCTAAAACGGTTCTAGCTGGAAATTCTGTGATCTGATCCTAATAAATTATGGATTACAGGCCTTTAAACACTTTTCATTTTAAAGTTTTATTGATGCCTTTTGTTTTTACGTCAGTTATTTCTGGAAATGCCACCCTCCAAATTGAATCTTTTCTTATAACAAAGGAAAACAGTTCAGCAAAAACACTTGATACAGTGTTTGCATCTGACTGTGTTTTAAAAATCTAAAAGAAAATTAATAATAGGAAATAAAAGTGAAAGAATAGGGGGAGAGTACCTATGGGATGGTGATATGGAGCGGTGAGGACTATTTCATGGCCAGTTGATCTTCTTGTTTCTTGTCATCAGGAAAGTGGGTTGCATTTGAATTAATGGGTAGCAAGAGTGGAAGTAGAGAGTATTTGATCAGTAAACAAATGACAGGTACATGACAGGCTACAATGACAGGTCTCTGTGCTAGGCAATTAAACCTACTTGGCTAAGGATAAGAATAACAACTCACATTTTTGTAATCCTGTAGAGTTTTCAAGACATTTTCCTCACAACAACTAATTCTATTTCAGTTTATGCTTTCAAAAGAACACAAAAGCTTTGGTTCTTTGTTACCTTTGTTTCCCTCCTTTATTGGGCATTCAATCTGCAATCTTGCCCCAACTCACTTTGGAGAGGGAGAGTGGCATTATACATAAAGCGCTCAACTCTTAACATAAGAGGGCAGAGACACTAATTAGCTGTGTGACCCAGAGCAAATCACTTAACCTCTCTGAACCTGTTTACTCATATGTAAAATGAGAATAATAATAATGGATTATGGTAAGGTTCAATTTATATAATTTAAGTCTAGTACTTTATAAACTTTAGAGTCCTATATTATTTATTGTTATACTACACAAACATTTTTCTGTAGCCAGACAGCTTTGCTACTTACTGTTTGTGTGGTAGTATTTAGGAAAGTCATTCAGTCTCTCTGGTCCTCAGTTTCCTCATCTAGAAAATGACCTCTAGATTCCTTTCAGCTTTAAATCTATGGTTCTATGGTTTTAGAGTCTTTAGAAATACCTTGTGCTTTCCTGCCTCAGAGCCTTTACTTAGGCCATAACTTCCTTTTTCCCACTAGAATTACTTACCTCTTTCTTTGTCGTATCTGAATCCTTCACGGACTAATTCATCAAGTCTTGCCTCCTCCATGAAGCCTTCTCTGACTATTCTAGCCCATAGTGATCTCTGTTCCTTTTCTGCATTTTAAACTTCTTTGTTTCCTCCACAGACCGCACAGTAGTAGACACATGATAGGCACTCAGTAAAAAATCGATTTGTTGATTGATAGAAATAGCCAGTTTCTCCTTCACCTTCCTACTCTTCGTGCTGCAATGTTTGAAGTTCAGGTAGTTCCATATAAATATTTATAGAAAGAACATGAAACACAACCTGACAAAGTGTCAGGGGCCTCTCTATTAGCAGCCTTTGACTATTAAACTGGACTCTGATCTCTGAACCATAGATTTTGTTTGTGCGTGCGTGTGTGTGTGTGTGTGTGTGTGTGTGTGTGTGTTTTAAAAGCAGTTAGCAGCAGCTTCCATCTCTGGATAAGGTCTGATAGGAGCCCAGATAGGGTTAGATCCAGAGTGGGAGGGTTTCTAGAGTTTATATATAAAGCAGGAAGAAGGATATTGGAAAGAACAGAGTATTGGGTCTTGGCTCTCCTACTTAGTACCTCCATGACCTTGGAAAAGTCACTTCCTCTTCAAGGTTTCAGTTTCCTTTGTAAAAGGAAGGGGTTCTATTAGGCAAGGGAGTTATTACATAGTGCTTATGAATCCAATTCATGCCAAGCTCATAGAATTCTAGGATTTAGAGCTAGAAGGGAGATTAGAGATTACAATTTTACGGATGAGGAAATTCTGTAAATCTGATCTCTAATTCAAAACAAAATATTCAGTATGACTTGATATAATAAATAAGCTGACATGCCTTCTGTAGAGTGAAATAAATGATCCACATATATATGTTAATACTTTTCAAATATATATAGCTGTTTTTATAATTAATAAAATGCATATTATTTAACAATTTTATTGTCTTTTTAAAACATTTTTATTTTATTGATGTCTTTTTTTTATCGTTTTTGTTTTCAAACACATCCTTTCCCTCTTTTCTACCCCTAAATCTATCCCTTGTAACAAAGCATAAAGCAAGCTTAAGACATGTAACAAGCATAAAAAGGAAAGAGAAAAAAGTTCAGTAAAACTAACTGACACATCAATTGAATTTGATAGCATATGCATTGTCCTGGATCCTTTTATCCCCTATCCATCTTTGCAAAGCCAAGCTTGGTCATGATAATTACATGATGTTGCTTAATTTTTTTGTTCTTTTTCATTGTAGTTATTATGTATGGTTTTCTGGTTCTGTTTATTTCACTTTGAATTAGTTCATTTAAGTCTTCTCATTATTCTCTGAGTCCTTCACAGTCTTCGTTTCTCATAGTGCAATGGTTTGATTATATTCATGTACCATGCCTTATTTAGCTCTTTCAAATGGATTGGCCTCTGTTTTGTTTTTAGTTCTTTGCTGTCATAAAAGTGCTGCTATGAATGTAAATTGTTTAAATATCTAAATAAATATAAATGTTTAGCACTTTGAGGTGCACATAGACAGTAGTTCTCATATGATCAAAGATTTACACCCCAAAGAGACTATAAGTCTAATTCCCTTGAACTTCCTCTTCAGCCAGTCCCACAAACACTCTTTTTTTATTTAGGAAGACAGGGTACCAATTGGTTATCTAGGACCATGGAAAAGAAGGAAAATGGAGGGGGAAAGAGTCAGCAATAAATAAAGTTGAAAATGGAAATAGGGAGAGAGTTTTAAAAGACAGAGGTAATAACCAACCCCAAACTGGTGTCTGAGTGGCTAGAAATAAGTATGAGTCAGAGGACTGAAATAGAGAGCAGCAATGAATAACTGTTAGTATGCTTCACTTTGGGGAGATGGGGGTGTTGCTGGTAAGGAATAGCTTCAAAGTGAGTTTGAGAATATGACCTTGGAACAATGATTCAGGGAGATTGTTAGGAACTCTTTTGCAACCCATGTCCTGTTTCTATATCTCTGAGCTAGAACATTCCTAGGGACCCTAAGTGATAATTTGCATTTCTATAGAACTTAATATTTACTAAACACTTGACATGCGTCATTTCATTGATCTTTGATCTTTGTAGTAAACCTTTGAGGTAGGCAGGGTAGGGGTTATTAGTCCTATGCTTTGACTGATTGCTCTTGGACAAAGTTATTTTATTTATATTTTCATCTTTAATTGTTAACTTCAATTTTTAAAATTCAAATTAAATTTTAGAATAACATTAAAATTGACAATTTTTCCAATATTAGATTTTGATAACACAGAAAATATACATAAAAATGACAATGAAGGAAAATGTATGAGAAGACAGTAGCAATAATAATAACAGCAACCATAATAATGTTTGAGGTTGAACTCAAACAGTGGCTAAAGGCAATTACCTTAGTCTCCTTTAGGTAAGACACATTGAGCATAAAGCTAACAAAGAGAAAGCTATGACTTAATATATTAAGAGATTTATTGGAATCTTGAAGTCAAAGCTAAATGGAAAGAACATGTTAAAAACAACGAACACACATGCAATACCAATCTTAGTGTATGCTTTCAAAACTGTAAAATGGATCATGACAGATTTGTAAGGTACCCTAAGAAAAATCCATAGAATATTCATGAAACACAGGGTTCACAACCCTAAAGCCAATTATCAAAATATTAATATTTTGTCAACAAAAGGATGAAAAGAGATTTATAACCATTTCAAGAGGGTGAGAATTCCACAAAAAAACCCTCACAGAAATACTTTTGGAAAAAGTAGTCATCGCTTCAATAAATAATAACAAAAGCTGACAAGGGGTTTACGGCATTGGACTTGTCTAATATAAAAGAAAATGGTTTACTTCAGGGTGGAACCTAAGAAATGGTTAAGATCCAAGAGTAGAACCAAAAGGTCTTCCGTGAGTAATATCTACATGAACTCAATCAAAAAAATGTTAACAGGGAAGTGCTGAATAAATGGACAAATTGCAAATACTCTTATGACAGCAATTCAGGACCAGCTTATCATCACCATAAATTATAAAAAGGCTTATCCTTGAGAATAGTGACATAGGCAGATTATCTAAGAAAATTATAGAAACTACTGAATACCTTGTAAGTCATGACTTGGTGGCTAGAATTATCTACTAAAAGTTCTTTTTCGAGGATTGACAGACAAGAATGACCACACTACAAGCACACACTGCAAAATATCCTAAAGAAGGCAAATAAACCTCATTAGAACTCCATTCTCCCATTTCCCTGTTCCTCAACTCTTTCCTTACCACCTCTCTTTACCCTTCTGCCTTCCCTCAACAAAGAAACTCACAATGGCTTGGAAACTGAACAACCAAACTATGTGACCTATTGTTGGCTAATCAGTGAGAGTCAGAGTGACATAGGCACGGTCATTTAAAAAAGAAATCTAGTCTGTAAACCCCAAGATATAATGCAAGGTTTCAGCAATCAAAATTTATATTCCTTTGGGCAGAATACCTGAAGATCATGAAGGGAGAGGAGGGAAGGAGAGGAAGGAGAGGAAGGAGAGGAAGGAGAGGAAGGAGAGAGAGGAAGGAAGGAAGGAAGGAAGGAAGGAAGGAAGGAAGGAAGGAAGGAAGGAAGGAAGGGAGGGAGGAAGGAAGGAAGGGAGGGAGGAAGGAAGGAAGGAAGGAAGGAAGGAAGGAAGGGAGGGAGGGAGGGATGGAGGAAGGAAAGAACTGTGTTACCCAAATGGAACTGGCCAGTTGGATCCCCAGTGGAGGCAGCTACTCACAGGTTGTTGTTAGTGTAGAACAAGAGTGGGGAACATGTGGTTTTGAAGCCACATGTGGCCCTCTAGGTCCTCAAGTACAGACAGCCCTTTGACTGATAGGGCTATATTTGAGGACCTAAAGGATCACATATGGCCTGGAGGCTTTAGGTTCCCCACCCCTGGCTCTAGAACAAAGGACTAGAACATAGTAGGTGCTATATAAATGCTTATTCCCCTCTCCCCCTTCTCCATGAATCCATTTCAACAGCATCTTTGATGCCTTTGATCACACATTCTCCAAAGTTCCTATCTAAGTGAAAGGCCCTGACAACCTCTTTGCTATGGAGACTGACCCAATCCTGGAAGTGGGGGAGTTACCTGATGAGTTATTTGAGGACAACACGCGGAACTTGGATAAGAACATGAAGCCATAAATACTTTCCCTGACATTAATAAGACCATGAGCTATAACAAATCAAGAGACCAGTAAAAGAGATGAAATTTTCAGTTGTGGTGTTAGCATTGGACCCACAAGTCACATAGTTTGGTTGCTCAGTTTCCCTACCATTGTGAATCTACTTGGGCTATTTCATGAAGATCAAGAACCAGACTGGTTCTTTCCTTTACAAACATGTAGAGAAGATGGACCTCAGCAACATGAATACTGTTCATCTGTCTTCCAAGCCAGAAGAGACCCTAGAGTACCTGTCCTTCAATCTCTCAGTAAGCCATTCAAGTACCTTCTAGAGACAATCTACATTTGTCTATGCATTGCTCAGTTCGTGTCCCTGTATGAGACAGAGAAGCTCACCCAGAAGCTAGACAAATGCAAGATAGAAATTCATAAAGGCATTGTCTACTAGTTCTGCAAGAAGTTCAATGTCTAGCACAAGATAGAGTCCAAATAACCCAACTGGTTGGAGGACCTACATGACACTTTTAACCCTGTGAAGCTAATGCTGCTGTCCTAGGAGGTGTGAGAGGCTAACAAGGTCATCACTTTCTCCATTCTTCTTTTGGAACCCTCCAAACCATCCAGTGCCCAATAGCCCAGAAAGACTGTTTATCCACTCTTGATTCTAGCTCTTCCTGCCACCCTATTTTCCTGAAACTTCCCTCTGCCCCTAGGGCAGAGTTTGTAACAGATTTTCCTGTTGCCCCTCAATGAAAACTACTGATTCGGAGTGGAGGGAAGGTAAGATATTTCTTTCTTTTTCTGACAGAGGGTCCAGTGGGTGGGTAATACAATTTCAATTAGACTGTGTCTTGAAGCCTGTTCCTTGGCTAGGGATTGTGTCTATTCTCCATCTCCTCTGGCTTCTGCTCAGTATGAGCATCATTGACTCCAAGTGACTACATTCCTCTTCACTGCCATTCATAATCCAATAATCCCTTTCCTGTAACCCAATAAAAATCTTTCATTTTAAAAAGTCATTGTCAGTTATCATCCCCTAACTTTGCATTTTCCCTGGGAATCCAAGACAGTTCTCATGAAACATGGTATTTGACCTTAGTCTTAAAGGAAATTCACAAGGAATTCCACAAAGCAAAGGTGTTGCAGGAGAGCATTATATGCATGCAGAATGGCAAGTATGAAGACGTGGAGATGGGAGAGAGTGTCACTTGTGAGAAACAGCAAGTAAGCTGGTATAGCTGAATTGTAAAAGACATGGAGGGAAGTAACGTGTAAGTAGTCTAGAAAGGTGGGAAGAGGCCACATTATGAGAAGGAAGAAGCAAAAGCAGGAAGAGGAGGAAGACAAAGAAGAGGAGGAAGACAAGACAAGGAGAAGAAAAAGGAAGAGGAAGAGGAGGAGGAGCGTATTAGGACAGTAGAAAGGCAGGGGATAAGAAGTACAATGTAGTATATATTGATATGCCATTAGATGCAGTGACTGTGATGGTTCACTTTTCCTAAGTGTATTGGTTTTTATTTCAAGGGTTCTACTGGGAGGGGGGTGGCTGAGGTGAGGAGCGGGGGTTTAAAGGAAATGACTTATGTAAAAAAAAAAACAAAAGACAACAATAAAACCATTTGTCAAAAGTACTAGGGTGAAACAGTTGGAGATGGTGGCTGTGCTGCTTATGACTCTGAGAGTTTTTGTTTCCATGCAGTTTTTGACATGAGTCATAGTTAGATGGCAGCCTGTGGGTGGGAAAATCTGTACTGTTCTCTTTCCAGGAGAGTTCTTAATTGCACTTGGGAGCAAAGGCGTCACTAGGGAGTGAAGATGAAAGTATAAATCTTGAGACAAAAAAAAGAGAAGGGAAGTAGATTCAGAAATAAAATCCTCACGCAGTCTAAAATGTGGAAAACCAATTATTTCACAAAACAAAGCTTAACTCCATTTGAAAATACCCACAGAACTGTGAGTAGCTTCCAACAAACCTGAAGGTTTGGTGGGAAAGTTTAAACAGGTTATTGAATTCAGAACAGAGGTTCCAGATTTTCAGTAAAAGGGTCTGAACCCCATACTCCAATTAACAGTACCTTGAATTAATTAACCTATTTAATTGCATTCTACATACTTTCTCTAATTTCCTGACCTCTGGTACTTGTCTACTTCTTCACATTTGCCTGACTACCTAGACTACTGATCCTAAGCCTGCTCCTGACTTTGCATAACCACACTCCTTCACAAATAACTCAATGACTTTGAATTTGATCTTTTGCTTCATTTGTCTGATCCCCAGTTGGTGAAACATCTGCTACACGTGACTCCCTGGGACAACCAAGTTATTTCTTGTATTCTGGCTAGGACAGGAAGCACAGAAGAAGATTGGAAGGACAATGAAAACAATATCGATGATGATGTTCGTAGGAAGACAGTTTGAGGTTGACAAAATGGGGAGGTGTGAATAAACTGCTATTTGTTTCAATCCAATAAATTCCCAGATATGAGAAAAGATCTGGAGGTTTTATTGGACTGAAAACACCATATGATAATGGCCGGTGTTGATAAAGTATTTTATGGTTTATAAAACTCTTGAAATATGGTTTCTCATCTGATCCTTACAAAACTATGAGGTAGGTGCTATTATTTATCCCCATTTTACAGATGGATAAACTGAGGCTGAGAGGCTAGGTAACTTGCCCGGGGTCACATAGCTAGTAAGTATCTGAGGCAAGATTGACTCTTGAGTCTTTCTGACTCCAGCATTGTATCTGCTGTGCCACTTAACAATATCAGGATGCAGTGGAATACACTCCAATAGATGTGTAATTTTATTGATTAGAATGTTCTCTCCACCAATGCAGAGTTACCCACCCAAACCTCCCCATCCTGGACAACTCTTGTCCATTTCCTCCTGTAAGTTCACCACAAGAGGTCCACCTGACATGCTAGAGATTTTCCTCATTTCCCCTTGACATTTTTTTAAAATTTTAATTTATTTTCTTGGTTACATCATTAATTTCCACAAGCTTTTGAGTTACAAATTTTCTCCCCTTTTTGCCCCTACCCCCCAGCCCAGAACATTGATCCCACTGTAAGGCCCCTCCCACAATCTGTTCCCTTTTATGCCCTCCTCCAACACCCCTCTAGCTTTCTAGA
>CM053595.1:107841901-107854224 GCA_028646575.1 Pseudocheirus occidentalis | reverse complement strand
CAATTCATAAACAAAGTACATTCATTTGGACAATCACAGAGCACAAAAAGGCCAAAGGTTTCCCACCCCTGGACTCAAAGTAATTACAATATCATCCATTAACACCAAGCACTTTCTCAAAAGGGAGCAGGAGAGCACAAAAGGCCATCCACCCTTAAGCCATAATAGGGTCAAGATAACATCTCAGCATTGAATACCCAAGGAAAGGCCCTTCTTTCATCTTCACTTGAGGCAAGCTCTTAGCAATCTCAGTTCCTTGGGAGACAAGGCTCAACAAAGCCATAGCCAGTGTCCTCATCAAGTCACATTCTGCCTGTAGAACATTCCCAGAACCCCTGAAAGTACCAGCAAGGCCCTCTTCAAGGATTTCTGTGAACATACAACAAGAAAATCCTTCTTCAGGGCTTCTGAACCAACAGCCAGGTTCCAGGACCTCTATGACAGCAGCACTGTCCACCATCAGGTGAATGTGGAAAAACAACATCAAAACAGACAAAATCCCAGCATCACAGCCATGCCTCCTCAGTTCTTGGCAGCTCCAGGTGGCAGTCCTCAAAAGTCCTGGGCAGCTCCAACGGGCTCTCAACAGCAACTCAGGCTCCAGGATACTGGATACTGCTCTTCCCAAAAGTCCTTCTTCTGGCCTTCTCTTTTCTTTTCCATTTCATGGCTCCTCCCAGTTCAGCCTTCTCTCTTCATGTCAACAAGTCCATCCCACAAGTGGGATTCACAAGCTCTGGGTCTTAACACTCAACCCAAAAGCCAAGTCAATTCAGGGGCATCTCCAAATTCCATTACCATTACAACAATCTTCAGTGGTTCCTGTTGCTTCTAGGATAAAATGCAAGCATCCCAGCTTGGCATTTAAACCTTTCACTATCTGAGTCCTCAGTCCTCACAGTGGCTCCCTCTGATCTCTAGCATCAAATACCTATTCAACCTCCAATTCTCCTTCCTGCTCTCTACAATCCAGTCAAACTGACTTTCCATCTATTCTTGGTAAACAGGGCATATCACCTCCAATGAAGTACCTTTGAGTTGGTCAGTCCCCAAGACCTCCTAATAGAATCTCATAGAACCCCTCTCTTCCTTTAAACTGCATAGTTTACAACACCTTTCCTGATCTCCCCTAACTGCTAGTCCCTCCCTCACAAGATAATTATATCTTGTGTTTATTTTGCATTTATTCTACACATATTTATCCTATATATCCTTATGTATGTATACATTGCCTCCTTGATATAACATGAGCTCCTGAGAGTAGGGAATATTTCATTTTTTGTAATTATAGCCTTAGCAAAAAGTGCCTGGCATATAGTAGGTGATTAATAAATATTTGATTGATTGAGATGTGCAAAAAATGTTTTCGGTCTCCTTTTTTGCTTTTTTTTTTTTGGAGGGCAGTTAGGGTTAAGTGACTTGCCCAAAGTCACACAGCTAGGAAATGTGTCAAGTATCTGAGGCTGGATTTGAACTAAGGTCCTCCTGACTCCAGGGCCAGTGGTCTGTTCTCTGTACCATCTAGCTGTCCCTCTCTGTCTCTTTTGAATTCAGTTTTCATTGTCTGGCTTATTTTCCTTTTCATATTGCTGTACTCAACAGGTATTCTGTTGACTTCACTTGTCATCACTTCTCCTAAGGCTTTCCACATTTCCTTATGTTCTTCATATTTATCATTTAGGTACTTCTAGCATTCTTATTCATTGACATCCTAATCTTCAATCATTAGACTTCCAGGTTGATTGTGACTATGTCACTCCCCATGGCCAGAAGCTTTCATGGCTCTTTATTGCTGACTCAAGGATAACATGCAGCCTTCTGTTTTTTCCATTTGGCTCCAACCAGATTTTCCACAATTTACCATGTTGCTCTCTCACACATTATATTCTTGTTCCATCTCTCACACAGCAATGTTCCCTTTCTTCATCTGGGCCTCTTGAAATACTTTTCATGATTATTCCAGTTGTTAATACCCCCCGGTATTTCTTTGTATTTGTTTTGTATATCTCTTGTATTTACATATATTTGCATGCTGTATACTTCAGTAGAATATTGTTTCTGCCTTCATATTTGTGCCCGGCACATAGTAGGTGTTAAATGCTTCTTGATTGGTTGATTGATTAAGGGCATGAACTGTCTGGTTTTTGTCTTTTTCCCCCTAGTGCCTAGCACAGACTCAAGGACATAGTAGATATTTGATAAATGTTTGCTAAATTAAGTAGAATTTTTTATTACAAATAGAAGAGATACGAACATTTTTCAACAGATATATTCTTTTCTCCCCCTTTTCATAAGGTCTTTGAGATAAAGCCCTAACAATGGAATTGTTGGAGCAAATGGTATGACACTTTGGTGAAGGGAAAGGAAAGGAAAAACGAATAAGCATTTCTGTAATACCTACTATATTCCAAAAATGGTACTGAATGCTTTTTACAAATAGCATCTCATTTCACCCTCACAGTAACCCTGCATGAAATAGGTGCTCTTATTATCCCCATTTACAGTTGGGAAACTGACTTGCCCAGGGTCTCACAGCTAGTAAGAGTCTGAGGCTGGATTTGAACTCAGATTCTATTCTGATACTATGGCCTGGCATGGGGAATGGTGGCTACATCTGGCTGGGAGATTTGCTGGGTAAGACTTCAAAGTTACTTGGATGACTAACCCAATATGAACAGCTGCTCTACTTTTCTCTCCCCCTCCCCCAACCCCAATTACTTTGTTTTATTTTTTATTTGCTTCTCTGCATGCATGTTGTTTCCCCCAATAAAAGTGTAAGCTTTTGGAGGGCAGAGACTGGTCCATTTTATGTCTTTGTATCTCCTTCACCAAGCACAATGCCTGGTATATAGTAGGCACTTAATAAAGAACTGTTAAAAATTGTATTGAATAGTCACATCTTGGAAGTGAGGCCTTATTCCCAAGTCATAATGCACCATGCTTTTCATCTGTCTTCCACGTCTATTTAGGTTGCAGATGGAAATCAGCGTGAGAGCACTTTGCTTTTCCCACATTCTCCTGGTGGCTTACAACTAACTGACTTCTAGCCAAATGGACAAGGCAGCAGGAGGCAGCTTTTCAAGTCCAAAACAGGTGCACAGGGAGTTGGCAGCTGCCCACAGGTTCAGAGGTTAAGAGGAGGAACTACTTATGAGGGTCAGCTCACATGGGGCATCTGTTGTCTGTAACCGGCAGCTCAGACAGGTAACTTCATCCAGAAAGAAAGTCAAGTTAGATTTCATAATAGGACATTTCAACCACAACATCCCATTCAATCATGTTAAACCACCAAAGGGCCTCCAGAAGATTCAGTTTCAGAAAACTGAACATGAGCTGAAAAGGAGGGAGGGAGAAACCTTGGAAGGATTGGCTGTAAATAGGTGGTGATTTCTGAAGTTCCATGCATAAACCAAAAGTTTATGAGTTCTCCTCCAGCACTTTAATTAACCCCTGAAAGGCTACAGTGCTTGCTTAGAGGCCTCACTGAGTGGCTTATCTAGGGAATGCAGCTTCTTTATTTCCAGTGTATCTCTACATTTGTGCTTGGCTCAGTGAGAAGACAATAGGGGCAATCCAACAGGAATAAAAAGTTTTGCAATCTCATAATTGTTATATAATAACCATGTAAAGTCTTGCTCCTTATTAGAATAATTTTCTCAGTAACAACTAAAGGTAATTAACAATGACCTTCAAACTTTTGGGAGTAATTAGACTAAGGATGGTCACCTACTGATTTGTGTCATCATTGAGGACAGAAAAGCAAAAATATTAGGCTTAAAACTGCAGGAGGAAGAATTAGGACAGATATGGCTGTGGTGTGCTATGGGTTGACGCCAAGGGTTGGCAACCTTTCAAAAACAGCATGCCAAAGTCCTGCCCTCTTTCCCTGCAGCACGTGGGGGTGGGGGATGATGGTGACTACATGCTAAATCAGGAATGACTGAACTTTGGGGCCAACTCTTGTGTCAGCCCATCTTTGGCTTTTGCAAATCATGGGGAGGCAGGTACAGTAGCAGGAATTTGTCCACTAAAACTAGCCTCTCTTTTTGGAACATGTGTCTAAGGCTGCTAATCTCAAGTCTAGGTTTTGATATTATCTAGATGGTTGGACTCTACCAGAATTTTACAGCCTCCAGTCTGGCCTGGAGCTTGATGCTATAGAAATCTGTGCCACTAAACATGTTTACATGATTGCACATCTATAACCTATATATTAGATTGCTTCCGTCTTAGGGAACAGGGAGGGCAGGGAAGAAGAAAAATTTAGAACTCAAAATCTTATTAAAAAATGAATGTTGAAAGCTATCTTTACATGTAATTGGAAAAAATAAAATATTATTTACAAAAAAAAGAGTGAGAAAGAAATCAGTGCTGCTGATTTCTACACTGCCTTCTATATACCTGCTTTATGAGTCATAGACCCTTTTATCAGCTGTGAGTGGTGTGTATGGTGTCCTCCATTTTAATTTTTAAAAATGTTGATGATAATAGAGGTAGCAACTAGATCTGTGATTTCATTGTTGTAGGGTTCCCTCCATTGGTTCTCTGGGAGGAACTTCCACTAGTGCATATGAGCACTTTCTCTGAAAATGAGTTTAGTGACTTGTCCAGGGTCCCAGTGCCACTAACATGTCAATGACAGGTCTTGAACTCAGGTCATCCAAAGTCTAAGTACAGCTTTCTCTCATGCACAAGGAGATGAATTAAGGGATATTACCAAAGTTTTCTTCCCCTTTCAGGAGGATTGCCACAAGGCTTCTAGGAATCCCCTTGATCCCTGGTTCTAGCTCAGTCCCTGTTCATACAAGCATGCTGCTTTCCTCTTCTCCACAGAGCTAAACCTACAAGAACCTCAAAGTTATGGGGATAGATGCTTTGACTAAGAAGGAACAGGCTCCAGGAATCCCAGGCTTACCTCTGGGGGAAAGGAGAAGGGCTCAGCCTTCCCTTGCCTTATTGAAGGGTACAAAAACCATTTTGTTTATTACAAATGAAGAGAAGATAAGATTTTAAATGCCACATTTTGACTGGATGTGCTGGGCAGACCAGGGCCTCAATGATCAGTTGTACCAAATAAAACATATGATTTTGGAGCTATTTGAAGGCAAGCAAGCTGAAAACATTGTGCACCAAAGGGCGGCCAACAGCGGCCTGTATGCAATCTAAATCACTTCCCCCTCTCTTCCCGGGTATGTTGATTCATATTTAGGGCAATTTCCCTTACTGTAACACCACAGAAGTGAGTGGGCACAGGCTTTGCCTAGAGAAGCCATTTCCCATCTTAATGACTTCCAGTCAAGGAGCAGCATACAGAAAGGCCAACGTGAGGGGTTTGTTGAGGTTGGATCTCTGCAGCAAATTGGTCCCAGCCCATTGATATTCAAGTCCTGGCTTCCTGGAAGAAATGTCTTAGATCTGTATCCTCTACCTTGTCTCTCTTTCTACTGTCTCATAATGCCAGCAGGATGGGAGAAGGGAGAGCAGATCAACCTACTTTTAGAGTCAGGGTCAATGTCAAATCTAAAATGTGTTCTAGAAGGCAGCCCCTTATCACCTCCTGCCTGGATCACTGAAGTAGCCTCTGAGCCAGACTTGCTGTTCTAAGTCTCTCCCCTCCCCAGTTCATCCTCCACACAGCTGCCAAGTGGATTATTTGGAAGGTCTGACCACATCACCTCACTAATCAATAAACCCTAATGACTCCCTCCCTCTTACATAGAGTCCTATTAAGCAATAAGTTCAATATGCCACTTTTAAAGCCTTTTACAACCTTACTCCTATAACGCATTATATATGTGTGTGTACCTGTGTATATCTGTGTGTATATGAGTGTGCATATATATGATATATATGTATGTATTTCTATCTATATCTTCTTATTACATATCATTCCCCATCCTGCATGTATCTCTCTCTCCCTCTCTCTTTCTCTCTCTCTCTCTCTCTCTCTCCTTATCTATATCTCCTTATTACATATCATTCCCCATCCTGCATGTATATCTCTCTCTCTCTCTCCCTCCCTCTCTCTCTCTCTCTCTCTCTCTCTCTCTCTCTCTCTCTCCTTATCTATATCTCCTTATTACATATCATTCCCCATCCTGCAAGATGCCATCTTGCCAAAGGACTTCCTGCTATTCTTTACATTCTGTCTCTCACTCCGACTCTTGAAATCTGGCATGCATTCCCACTTCTTCTCTGCCTCTTAGAATTCCTTCAGATCCCTTATCTTCAAAAATGCTCAAGCAACACCTTCTACACAAAAAGTTTCCTGTTAATAATAATAACTAGCATTTATGTCATGCTTTTAAGGCTGGCAAAGCACCTTACACACATTTTTGTCATTAATCCTGACAACAGCCCTGTGAGGTAGGTGCTATTATTATCTCCATTTTACAGATGAGGAAACTGAGACTTGAAAGAGCGTAAATGATTTGCCCAGTGTCACACAGCTAATAAAGTGACTGAGGCAAGATTCAAATGGAAGGCTTCCTGACCTCAAGTCTTATAGTTTGTCCACTAGAGTAGGGGCTCTTAAGTGTGTGTGTGTGTGTGTGTGTGTGTAGGACCCCTTTGGCATGCTGGTGAAGCCTATGGACACTCTCTTGCAATATAATATGTCTGTCCATCCATCCATCCATCTATCTATCTATCTATCTATCTATCTATCTATCTATCTATCTATCTATCTATCTCATGGACCCATGCTTAAGGATCCCTGCACCAGAGCCACCCTTCTGCAATGAGAGTATAAGAGATGAGGTTAGGTAGGGTGTTGACCAGATTATACTCAGGAACTGAACCCAGGTCATCTTGATTCTTGAGGAAGACTTTCATCTCCATTGGCTGTGCTATCTCAAGATAATGGTTGAGTCAACAAGCATTTATTGATAGTTTATTATGTACCAGACACCATGTAAAGAGCTGGGAATGCAAATAACTAGCAAAAAGGAAAGTCCATGCCCTCCAGAAGTTCATATTCTAATTTAACATGACTGGCACCTAAAAATGGAGATTTCAGGGGCAGTTAGGTGATGCAGTGAATAGAGCATTGGCCCTGGAGTCAGGAGGATCTAAGTTCAAGTATGACCTTGACACTTAACACTTACCAGCTGTGTGACCTTGGGCAAATCACTTAACCCCAATTACCCTGCCTTCCCCCCTCTAAAAAAAAAAAAAGGAGATTCCAGGAGGTAAGGGATATGGTCATATGATCAAAGGGGAGATATACCTCACTCTGCCCAAGAGATGTCAGTAACAATTAGCCAATAGTCAGTGGTTTCTGAAAATTTCGGTGTAAAGCAGAACGTTTGCAAATTGAGCACTATTTGGTCATTTTTTTCCTTTTATTTTAGAAACGCTCTTTGTTTCTGACTCTTCTTCAGATGATAAAACTTCCTAAAACTCTGGTTTTAAGATTCTTTTCCAACAACAACCAAAATGGTTAATTTTCTCTCACTAACATTTACATAATCATGGTCTTTCAAATAACAGGTGTTCAAAATATGTTTCCTGAAGGAACAAATGAAACAATGAATTCAATTCAACAAATATTTATTAAGCCCCTTTCTCCCATGCCTGGAATGGTCTCCTTGCTAACCTCTGACTCTTAGAATTCTGAGCTCCCTTTAAGAAATCTCAAGAGATGCTTACTACAGAAAGCCTTTCTCCTTCTCTTCTCCTCTTCCTCTTCCCAGTTCTGCCCTCCTCTCCTCTCTCCTTCCTCTCTAAACCTACCCTCCATATACTCCGCACTGAGCTTGCATGTATGGGTCTTCCTCATTATGATTTTGCCTTTTTTTGAATCCTCATCCTTGTTGATTGATTGACTGAATGAGAGGCTGGGGTGGTGGGTATAGCAAAAAGAGCCTTGAATTTAGAATCAGAGGACCTGAGTTTAAATCTGGTTTGACTCTTCCACTATGATTTTGAGTAAGCTCCTTTCTGTTCCTGGGTCTTAGCTTCTTCATCTGTAGAAAAACAAGGGATCATGGTTTCTAAGGTCCCTTTCAAAAGCTTTGAATGAATGAAAAGCACTGAACCAGGCAGTGAATCCTTTGGTAAACTAAAGAATCCTTTTAAATGTAAATCATTGTTCTGTACCACAAGAAGTTCCCTAAGAAGCATAGTTTCCTTGCTGATTTAATCAGGAAGGTAGCTTCTGCACCCTGGGTCTTGCCTTTAGGGGACAGCTTTGGTCATGTCTCCTCCCTCTTCACCATTCATTAGGCAAACTTTGTCTCCCAGGTTTCAGAGGGAAAGAACTGCTCTTACAAGACAACCACACTAGAAGCCCAGTTAGGGGGAAGGTTACAATTAAGGGAAACTGAAGAATACAACAACAGAACAAAAATTTTCTGTTTGTTGAGAGTAAGTAAGGGAGGAAAAGCTGGGAAACTGGGTAACTGAGGAGTAGGCCCCCTGGGGCTGCATAGTTAACATCCTGGTTGGGGAATGACCAGCCCTGGGCAATAACTTTGCCCCCCTTCTACTTCCACTCCTTCTGCTGCATCTATATGGTGGCCTGAAGGTCATATGATTGAGGGATAGAAAGGATGTTAGAAGTCATTCTAGTCCAACTTGGCCATTTTACAGATGAGGAAACAAAGGCCCAGAAAGATTAAGTCATACATGTTTTAACATATTTTCTGACTCCAAATATAGTGTATTTTCATACCCTTAGTTATCCCACAGAATAATTTCTCTTTTGAAGGAGCAACCTTTTTATTTTACCTTTTAAAAATTTTATTTTGCTTTTCATCTCTAAGATAAAAGAAAAAAAGAAAGAAAAAGATAAACAAAACCCCTACAGAGCATGCATAGTCAAGTAAATTAATCCCCACAACCTAAGACTACTCATCTCACTCTGCATATGTAGTCCACCACCTCTGTTAGGAAGTGGGCAGCATTCTAAGTTACTGGCCATCTGGAATCATGGTTGATCACCTTGTTGATCAGAGTTCTTAAGGGTTTCAAAATTGTAGTAAAAGTTTTTCTATTTTTGCTCACTTTGGTCATCATCAAGTTAAAGCGAGGTTCAAGTGACACCTGCTCCCATCACCCCATTCTTGTTTGTAGAAATTTTTACTTGTACTCCCTGATTATGTGAAATACATGCCCTGCCATTACTTCTCCTTTTTCCCATTGTTTCCTTTTCCCCTTTCCCTTTTCTTTTTTCTTTTGAGATCATCACAGCATAACAAAAAGTCAGTCCCAGGCCCTTCATCTTATTTGTCTTCCTTCATGACACCTGTTGACATGATAGTTCTCAGGGGTGTTTGCATCATCCCCTCTCTTCACTAGAAAGTAACCACTTCATCCTTATAAATCTTTCTGATTGCTCCTTTTTATTTGCCTTTTTATGTTTCTTTTTGCTTCCATGTTTGTATTTCAAAGTTTCTAGTTAGCTATGGTCTTTTCAGTAGGAATGCTTGGAAGGAAGCCATCTATTTCATTAAATATCCATTTCCCCCTGCAAATAGGACTCTATTCATTTTTGTTATAAACTTCTAAAGGTTTATTATAATTATATTATAGGCTTCTCCTGCATGCTAAAGGGGTCCTACACACACACACACACACACACACACACACACATTTAAAAGCCCCTGCTCTAGTGGATAAATTGTAAGACTTACATACTCTTTACTTTTTAAAATGGTTATCTGTTGAAACTTGTTTGATCCTGACTGTGGTTCCTCAGTCAAGACTGAGTACTTGTACTTTCTGGTGGCTTACAGTACTTTTTTTTTTCCCCCCGATCTGGAAATTTTAGATTTTGGCTATGATGTTCTTTGGAATTTTCATTGTGGAGTTTCTTTTAAGAAGTGACCAATGAATTCTTTCTATTTTCACTTTGCCTTCCGGTTCTCAAAGATTTAGGCAGTTTTCTTTCATGATTTCTTGAAAGCTGATATCTAGATTCTTTTTTAGGTCATAGCTTTCGGTAGCCCAATGATTCTTAAATGATCTTTCCTTCATTTTTTTATGTGAAATATCTTACTTTCCCTCCCTATTTTTCAATCTTTTGACTTTATTTAAAATGTCTTGTTGTCTCATGGGGTAATGACTCCATCTTCTGTTTAGTCCTTTCTAATTTTCAGAGAATCTTTTACTTGGGCACATTTTTTTTACCTCTTGTACTAAGCTGTTAATGCTCTTTCTAAGTCTGTCCTCCACAGTTCTCATTTCTTTTTCAATTCTTTCCTCTGTTGCCCTTATTTCATTTAAAATATAATTTTAAATTAATTTTTAAATACTTGCATGGTTTATTTTAGGAATAATCTTGAGGGTAAGCTGGTTTTTCTTTGAGACTTTGTATATAGGTGTTTTGAAGTTATTCTCTTCTTCTGGGTTTGTGTCTTGGGCATCCTTGGATTCACAATAATTTCTTATTTTTCTGTTTATTTCTTTTTTTGCTAATCTGCTTTAGAGGTGTTGCTGAGTTGAGAACTCTGGGAGTTGAGTCTGTGATCCTACCCACTCTGAGAGATGCCAGCACTGCTGTCATACTCCAGGCAATCCTTTGCCTGGGGCTCTGGATGCTGGCCTGGTCAGGGAGCTGAGTTTAATTTCAATTCTGGGGACTCTCTGCTTGGTTGACCTAGCTCAGATCTTTGGGCACTAAGTCCACGGTCCCAGTCCTCTGCTGTTTCACAGTTCTTATTCTGGTCATTTGCCTGTACATCAAATTGTGATCTTGGACAGGAAAGATGACTTACTGTAGTTTTTCTTTTGACTTCCTGGTCACTACTGAGTTTGGCATACTTCTTGGTCATTGGAGTAGTTGGGGTGGTAGTGGTGCTGGGCTCTATTGTTTCTTTCTACTGTGCTGTCTTGGTTGGTCTGCCCTCAGAAAGCTCTCTAAGACTGTAGGTATCAAAAGAGTTGCCAGTCTGCACCAGTGCAGGGAGTTCCCACACAAGGACTTCCCTACACTGGCGAATCAAAGAGAGAAGAATGATAAGGATAATAATTGGCAGGCATCTTGCTCTGCCTCTCAAAAGCCCACAGTGCCAAACCACAGGAGCCTGGACTAAAACTTTGTATTCCCAAATTCCTTGACACATAGAGGGTAGGGGTGAAAGATAGGGAGGGAAGAAGCATTCCTAAATGCAGAGTTAGCTAGTTCCTACCAGGAAGGAGACAGTTCAGGTTCAGGGTTGGCCCTCAGCTAAACTATAAAATGGGGATATTTGGTTTTTGGGTCCTCAGCCTTCCTCCCCTTACTGAACATCTAATCCATACTTGGCCTAGGCGATGCTCTAGATCACCTAGATCTAGATAAGGGTCTAGATGGTCTAGATAAGGGTTACAGATTTGGGTACAGCAAGTTCTCCATCTTGGCATAATTTACAGTCCAGTGGGGTGTATGGGTGGAACAAGAAAACAAATAATTCTAAGGTAGGTCCAAGTAATTACAGCAGCATTAAGAGCGCTGGATGTATAGTTAGGAAAATTGGAGTTAAACTCTTCCATTAACATTCTATGTGGTACAAGTTGCCCAAACTAACCGAAGAGGAAGTAAATTACTTAAACAACCCCATCTCAGAAAAAGAAATTGAACAAGCTATCAAAGAGCTACCTAGGAAAAAATCCCCAGGGCCAGATGGATTCACTAGTAAATTCTATCAAATTCTATCTTAAAGATCAATTGATTCCAATACTCTACAAACTATTCGGGAAAATTTGTGAGGAAGGAGTCGTTCCTAATTCTTTCTATGACACAAATATGGTGCTGGTACCTAAATCAGGGAGAGACAAAAGGGAGAAAGAAAATTATAGACCAGTTTCCCTCATGAATATAGGTGCAAAAATCTTAAATAAAATATTAGCAAAAAGGCTATAGCAACTTATAACTAGAAAAATACATTTTGACCAGGTTGGATTTATTCCAGGAATGCAAGGATGGTTCAATATTAGGAAAACCATCAATATAATCGATCATATCAACAATAAAACTAGCAGAAACCACATGACTGTTTCCATAGATGCAGAAAAAGCCTTTGACAAAATACAACATCCATTGCTATTAAAAATATTCGAAAGTATAGGAATAAATGGAGTTTTCCTTAGAATCATAGGCAGCATATACTTAAAGCCATCAGCAAGCATTATATGCAATGGGGATAAACTAGAAGCATTTCCAATAAGATCAGGGGTGAAACAAGGATGCCCACTATCACCCCTCTTATTCAATCTAGTACTAGAAATGTTAGCAGTAGCAATTAGAGAAGAAAAAGAAATCAAAGGAATCAGATTAGGCAAAGAAGAGACTAAACTATCACTCTTTGCAGATGACATGATGATATACTTGGAGAACCCTA
>CM053595.1:107724338-107841401 GCA_028646575.1 Pseudocheirus occidentalis | reverse complement strand
TCTCTCTCTCTCTCTCTCTCTCTCTCTTTCTTTTTCTCTCCTACTCTCCCACTCTCACTCTCACTCTCACTCTCTCTTGCTCTCTCTCTCACTCTCTCACTCATTAAATCAACAAACATATTTTAAGTATATATTTTGTATCAGGTATTGTGTGTGTGTCCCTTTATCTCTCTTTCTCTTCCTCCCTTCATGTTTCTCCTTTTCTCCTTCATTCCTCCTTCCTCCTCTCTTCTTTTTCTTCTTCTTCTCTTTTTCTTCTCTCCCTTTCTCTACATTCTCAAGCTTGGAACTTTTTCATATCAACTGAAGCTTGGTTTTCCTCTTAAGACATCATATTTCTTTCCAAGGACGTTGACTCTCTCTCCAAAGCAAGCGTCACAACCTCCCACTCTCTCTGAAACTCAAAAGGTCAGAACAAGTATAATAACAACCACACTAGCACACAGGGTGGGCTGCTAGCACAGGTTCTTTGATCTGCTTTTCTAAAGGAAAGACTATTTTAAAGGGATTAATGATCTTACTTTAATTAAAAAATGAGAAAGATATATAAGTAGAGAGAAGTGAGTATCCAAGAAAGAATTCAATAGACAGGGCTTCAACTGTCTAAATAGGATAATAGTTACCTAATCACCAGACTAGGGAGCAACAATATCTGTGTTTACAAAGCCAGGGGGGCCCCTTAACAATGGCTACCCAGAGTCTCATCTGGCCAAATTACAAAGAAACATTCTTCCCATGAGTGAACCCCAAAGTAAAATACCAACCTCCCAGTATATATAGTTTTCAACTAATAGGCTTAGAGCCAGAAGGCATTACAACCCATGTGACTCAGTGCCTAATTAACCCAGTGTCAAAAAGTGCGAAAGCCTTCCTGCAAGCAAGCCTCAGGTAAGCAAACTTCCCCCTAAAGCAATGGTTCTCAACCTTCCTAGTGCTTCTACCCTTTAATACGGTTCCTCATGTTGTGGTGACCCCCAACCATAAAATTATTTTTGTTGTTACTTCATAACTGTAATTTTGCTACTGTTATGAATCATAATATAAATATCTGATATGCAGGATGTATTTTCATTGTTACAAATTGAACATCATCCACAGGTTGAGAACTGCTGCCCTAAAGCAAGTTGCTCCCCCAAGGCAATATAAATCTCTTTGAATCACCTGATGGGCTCTATGTGACTCAGGATGTGTCATTGCTGTGAAGTGGGCTAGAACTCAAAGCAGCAAGACAACCATGACTGAAATACCTGTATACCTTTAGACTTGGGAACATGGCCCATGTTCCAAGGGAAAAAGGAACACATGTAGTCACATGGGCCTATTAATGGACAGGGAAGATCTTATATTTCATTAACCCAACAACGAGCAATCAGCACTCTCCTAGGCTCTCCATTGTCACTTCCAGACCAATGCTGTTCTACCAACAACCTCTCCTTTGAAGCCCATGTCTTCCAAATTCTACAGTTTTCTCTGTCCCCTCAGAGTCATCTGCCAGCTTCTTAGACACACTTTTACCTTTCCTTGAAGACTCCAGTAACCAACCTGGTTCATGATCATTTCTTTTGTGATAGCAACAACTATGAAAATAACAACAACCTGGGCTCTATTGTTTTTCTGAGTTCCTCAACTCCAATAGCCTCTATCTCCATTCTACTTTGGCAACAATCCTGTAACATCAGGATTCAAACTATCTCCAAAATGTTGAATTTTCATAACTCCCTCTCTAACACAATCTCCTTTTCTCCTACCTCCCCCACTTCACTTCCCTAATCCCAAAAAACCTGTTTCTCATCATCTATAGTTATTGAACACCTAGCATATACAAGGACCCTATGATAAGCATTGGGAATAAAGAGATATATAACATAGTTTATTCCTCCCATCCATATTAGTTATGTTGTGAAAGAAAATACAGACCAAAAAAACCGTGAAAAAATAAGAATGTGAAAAATAGTATGCTGCGATCTGCATTCAGACTCCAACAGTTCTTTCTCTGGTGGTGGATAGCATTTTTTATCATGAGTCCTTTGGAATTGTCTTGGATCATTGTATTGCTGAAAACAGCTAATTTACTCACAGATGATCATTATATAAAATTGTCATTAAAAACAGCTAATTTACTCACAGATGATCATTATATAAAATTGTTATTACTATATACAATGTTTTCCTGGCTCTGCTCACTTTACTTTGCATCAGTTCATGTAAGTCTTTCCAAGTTTTTATGAAATCATCCTACTTGTAATTTCTTTTTTTCCTTAATAGTACTTTATTTTTTCCCAATTACATGTAAAGATAGTTTTTAACATTAATTTTTGTAAAATTTTGAGTACTAAAATTTTCTCACTCCCTCCCTCTCTCTCTCCTTCCCCCTCGCCAAGACAGCAGGCAATCTGATATAGGTTACAATGTACAATCATGTTAAACATATTTCCATATTACTCATGTTGTTAAAGAAGCATCAGAACAAAAGGGGAAACCATGAGAGAGAAAAAAACAAAGTGAAAATAGTATGCTTTATTTTGCATTCAGACTCTATAATTCTTTCTCTGGATGTGGTTATCATTTTCCATCACAAGTCTTTTGGAATTGTCTTGAATCATTGTGTTCCTGAGAAGAACATAGTCTATCAAAGTTAATCATCAAACAATGTTGCTTTTGCTATGTACAATGTTCTCCTGGTTCCGTTCACTTCACTTAGCATCAGTTGATGTAAGTCTTTCCAGGTTTTTCTGAAACTCCCCTACTCATTTCTTATAGCTCAATAGCATTCCATTACAATCATATATACAACTTGTCCAGCCATTCTCCAATTGATGGATATTCCCTCAATTTCTACTTCTTTGATACTACAAATAGAGCTCCTATAAATATTTTTGTATAAATAAATTCTTTTCCTTTTTTCCCCCCTTTGATCAGTTTGGGATACAGACCTAGGAGTGGTATTAATGGATCAAAGGGTACCCACAGTTCAATTCCTCTTTGGGCATAGTTCCAAATTACTCTCCAAAATGATTGTATCAGTTCACAACTCCACCAACAGTACATTCGTGTCCCAATTTTCTCATATCCCTACCAATATGTATCATTATCCTGTTTTGTCATATTAGCCAATCTGATAGATGTGAGGTGGTACCTCAGAGCTGTTTTAATATATATTTCTTACAGTATAGTTGCAGAAACAAGTTCCATGATAACTAACACTTTGCAGCAAGGTATGGTTGGTGACTAGTGAGTGGTATAAATAAGTACTGTAGGAGGTCAGAGAAAAGAGAGAACTACATGGGTTAAAAGTCAGGGAAGACTTCACAGAGGAGAAGGGGCTTACATTGGACATTGATTATTGTTATTATTGTTATTATTATATATTGGTATAATTTTGGAATTTTGGAATGGTGATAAGGAGAAAAGGACATTCTAGGCTTGAAAATGGTGAACCAAGGCACAAAGATGAGAATGTGAAAGACTTGTGTGTATTGGGGGGGGAGAGACTGACAAGATCCCTTTGACTCAACTGAGTGAACATACTGTGGGTAAGGGAAATACAGTGAAGGGCACTGTGTGGGCATGGAAGTAATAATGACTTTATTATGTTTGGAAAGAAGAGTCCTTTCCAACTGTGAAAGAAATGTACTCTCAGTCAGAATCCTTACCAAAGGACTTATGTGGTCTGGGGAGAGAGGGGTCCTGTCCCCTGTAGAGCAAAGATAGCAGTGTGCCTTTAAAGGATGGAGATGACAACAGGGAGAGGGGATGTAAAATTGCCCCAATAGGTAGAACTGCTATTTAAGTGCAGTTGAGAAGAGAGTACGAGGAATTATAGCATAGATGATAAAGTCCTGACAGCTGCCATCTGCTGCTGCTAGTCTCTTCTAATGGAGTTCTAATGTAGTGAGCTCTGCCTTGACAGTCGAGCCCAGAGATAGCAGGGTACGTTGGGTGTCTGTGTGACAGATGGGACAGTCCAGCACCAAACCTGTAATCCTTTGATTTCTGCTGGGGCTGGCTGTACTTAACCCTTTCATTTCCAAATTGGCCAGCAACCAGACCTGGGGTACAGGGACAGCTGTCAAGAAGGAACAGAAGCCATGAAGAGGTCAGGGGCCTTGATTTTCAGCTGCATTTAGGAATCTGAAGATGCACTTAACTCTTCTTCTCTATTGGGCCAGAGAGTCAGCTGCTCAATCTGCCAGCCAACAAATTGGGACTTTCAAAGCAAGTGAGGAGTGGGCAGGAAGGGATTAGCCTCTGATTCCATTGCCACCCTCTTCTATGTCCTAGCTCTTTGCTCTCACTTCTCAGTTGGGAATTAATTTGTTATCAGTTTATCAACTTGGATGTGGGAGCTTAAACTAGGTTCTGAACCTCTCAGGGATGTTCTTTGGATCATCCTCACCCCAACAGGAGAGTTCATCAGTAGTAAACTAGAATTGTCATGTGATGACACACATATAGATACACACACATGTACACATAGATACATAAAGAAACATATATGACCATATATATTTCTGTGTATATGTGTACCCTATCAAAGCTGCACTTTTGTGAAGGCACTTAGATAAGCATATGGAACTCTGCCTTGTTTTTCAGTTCTCTCATCTTGTCACCCCCCACTCCACCACCACAGGTGAGCTGCACTCATCCAGGTGGGTGTCCTGCAGGAGGGCGCTCGGTGGGAGCAGTCAGGCTTCCTGCCTGGGAGGTCTAGATGATTGCAATCTCCACATGAGCCAACAGTGTGACATGGCAGCTAAAAAGGTTAATTCCAAAACTTATTTCAATCCCTTTAACTCCATGGAAGTGGGTACCCCCTCTGTGGATGCAAATCCCAACTTCATAGAGTGGCCAAAATATTCACTGCTCTGTGGCCATCTTGGTAATGAATGAACCTCTTTGAACTTGGCTAGGTTGATGTTTAAACTGTAGATGTGCGGCCATTACCAAGACCACCGTCATAGCCTCTGCAGTACCAGAACTGGCAGTGTCCAGGTATAACCTTCAGTGTCCCTTCCTTGCCATAAAAAGCCAATGAGTAGGCTCTAACGCAGGAAGGCGAGTAAAGGTTAGGTTAACTAAAGCCTATTTTTCTGGTCAAGAAGTAAAGCAGATCATTCCACTGTCCTCTGCATCAGTCAAACCAAATCTGCAATGCTCAGTTCACTTCTGGGCACCATGTTCTCATTAGCAATGATACTGACAAGCTGGAATGTGTCCTGAGAGGGTGAGCAGGATGATGAAGTACTAGTCATGTGAAGAATGATCAGAGTTCTAGATTTAGAAGAGATCCTTAAAGTTATCTAATCCAAACCCCTTATTTTACAGATGAGGAAAAAAGGAGGCAGTGACTTCCCTCAGGTCACACAGTTAGTTGGCAGTCAGGATTCAAACCTATGTCCTCTGACTCCAAATCAAGCTGTTTACACTTCACTGACATGTCTCCCTGATTGAAATAACTGGGCTTCCTATCAATAGTAGTGTTCAAGCAGAGGCTATGTGACCAAATCAGGTGTATTGCAAGTCAGATTCCTGTACTGAATTGGACCAGATGACCTTTTTAGGACCTCTTCCAAATCTGAGAGTAAGAATTTTAATATTCCCTGATTCTAGGATTCCCTTCTTCTCTTCCTCAAATTTTCAAGTGTCTTTGTCCCCCAAAGGAAGAGAGACTGCTAGCTGGAGCTGCCTAGAGACTCAGCTTGGGCCATTTCTTTGACCCTCTCTAGAGTCCCCCATCACCCCCCTCCACACCAGTCTCAGGGCTAGGCTGGGGTGGAGTGGGGTGGGAAGGAGTTATGTCTCCTCACCCTCATGGGGCTCATCTCTCTTGCACCCTAGTGGCCACTCCAGAAAAAGGTCTGGCTCAAGCAGCAGGTGGAGGCTAGGGGGAGGAAGAGACTGGGATTACATGAGTCTGCACAGCTGAGAGCTAGGGTCCAAGACAGAAGCACTTCCTTTCTGTAACCCTCACATTTAGGTGCCAGGCTGGGACTTGTCAAACAGGTTCCTGAGAACTCTTCCCGTCTGAGAGTTATAAGGGCATAAGAGCATATCTTTTGACTGTTCAGGCTGAGTGGCAACTTTCCCCTAACATGATTGGTACTTGGGAAAGGCCTTTTGCTTAAATGCTCAGATATCTTTCCTCCCTTTCCCTAGTTAGAATTCCTCTGGAGGACCATTGACTTAGAGCTTAAAGGAAACTTGGAGTTCATCTAGTCCAAACACATCTTTTACAGATGAAGAAAAAGAGGCCCAGAAAGGTTGAATGACTTCCACTAAACTGCATGGGTAGCCCATTGGAGGCTAGATTTGAACTCAGGACTGTGACTTCAAGTTCAGGACTCTTTCCATTGTACCATGTTGCCTTACAGGCCCTTTTGGGGATGATGTATGCATTTTATTTTTATTTTTGAAATAAGTTTTTGCTGATGCCTTCTGTTTTTTTACATCATTATAGTCACCCCCATCATCCCTCTCCTTCCCTTACCAGAGAACTCTCCCATATAACAAATAGCATTTTCAAAGACAAAAACAGGAAAAAAGAAAATAGAAGAGAAAAAAAATCAGCAGTACTGATCAATGCACTGAAAAAGTTTGAAAACATGTGCAATGTGTCCCACCTGTGGATATCTGCATTTTAATGTGTTATAGAAGAAAACGTCACTGGACTTGGAAGTCAAGAAGTACCTGGGTTCAAATGCTACTTCTGACACCTACTAGCTATGTGACCCTACACAAGTCCCTTAGACTTCCTGAGCCTCAATTTTCTCATCTGTAAAGTGGGGTGATAACAGCAACTATTTCAGAGGGTTTCTATGAGAATAAAATGTATGTAAAACACTTTATAAATAGTTCTAAGTAACTATTTGTCAGCTATTATTACCTAGGTTTAGGTATAACCCAACCTGGACCAAAGGACATTGTTGAGGTGATAGACCACCAGAAGTCTGCTCTGAAGCCATTGACATTTGCTACCCACAAGCAGAGAGAAGGCTACTGTGGGAAAGAGCATAGTATGGCGGCAAGCTCACTCACTAGTCTGGGGGCTGGGAGAACTGGCCTCTAGTCTAGCTCAGATGCTGTTTGTACAACCTTGAATATGCATTTAACCTCCCTGGGCCTTGCTATAGGCTTATCTCATGCTACCTCCTTCTGTGTGTTTGGTATTCCAGTCAAAAGAGTCTGCTTCCATCCCCCAAACTTATGTCACACTTTTCCATTTCTGTGACTTTGCTTATACTGTTTCATATATCTGGAATGCCCTCTCCCTGCCATCTCTAACTGGTGGATTCCTACCTATCTATACATTAAGGCGCAACTCAGATGCTAGATCCTCTAAAAAGCCTTCCTTTAACTCATCTCACCCCACCATGGGTAATTAGCTCTCTCTTTTGAGTACAGCTTCATGTCCTACTTGGCTTGATTTCTCTAGCCCAATGGTCTTGTATCATAGTTATCTGGATGTACCCTATAGCTACTTAGAAGACTATAAACTGAGTGAAGGCAGGATCTTTGTTTTATGTTAACTTTGTATCTCTCCCCAGGAGGCTGGGACAGTGCTATGCATATACTAAGTACTTAATACATTTTATGGATTCTTTCTGGGAAGCACCAAATTAGACCATCTCTAAAGTGCCTTCCAGTTACAATGCTATGCTATTCTTAGTTTTTAAAAATGGAAAAAGAAAATACATCTGACAAAATTGGATTTACCCATTACTTTTTGAGGCAGTGTGGCATAGGGACATTGGACTTGCAGTCAGGGTGACCTGGATTCAAATCCTACTTCTGACATTTTCTAGCTGTCTGATGCTAGGCAAGCCATTTAACCTCTCCAAATCTTGGTTTACTCATTTATAAAATGAGAGGGTTGGGCTAGATGGCCTCTGAGTCCTCCTCTTGCTCTAAATTGTTGTTCCTGTGATTTGATAATCTGTTACTCAGATCAAGGTCTAAGTCAGCAAGCACTCATTAAACTTCCACACTGTGCCAGGCACTATGTTAAGAGCCCTGATTTCAAGGAGTCCACAACCTGATGAAGGACAAAACATGAAAACAATCACATATAAACAAGACATATAAAAGATAAATTGGAAATAATTAGAAAGGGAAGACACTAGCATTAAGAGAACTCAAGAAGGACTTTTTGTAGAAGGTTAAATTTGAGTGGAAACTTGAAGGAAACCAGGAAACAATTGATAAGGAGAATTTCAAGCTTGGGGGACATCAAGTGAAATGCATGGAATTGGGAGATGGAGTCCACCTCCATTATTCCATTTTCTGGACAGAAACTATAGTACTAATGATGACTCTGAATTCAGAGTCTGAAAGAAGTCCAGAGGGTTGTTTGTAAGACCTGTATTTTCTCCTCCAATATTAATTTCACCACCAGTCAGGAAAATTCTGGTCTCCATAGGGGAGCTTAGAGTCCCTTCCCTGCACTCACAGAACTTGTGGTCCTCTTTAGGCTAAAAAAGTAGAATCTAGATCAGTGAGACAAACTTCTAGTCAATGTACATTAGAAATTTTCTAACAGAGAAGGACAAGGAAGGAGAGAAGGGGAAAGAGGAGGAGAAGGAGGAAAAAGAGGAAATAGAGGAATAGAAAGAGTAGAAAAATGTGGAAGAGGAGGAGGAGAAGAAGAAGGAGGAGGAGGAAGAGGAAGAGAGAGAGAAGAAGAGAAAAGGAGAAGAAGAAGGAGGGGGGAGAAGAAGAAGGAGAAAGAGAAGGAGAAAGAGGAGGAGAAGAAAAGGAGAAAAAGAAGAATGAGGAGGTGGAGGAGGAGAAGGAGAAGAAGGAAGAGGAGAACAAGGTACAAATGCAATCTCTGAGCTGGGGGCAGGGTGAGGCAAGGCAGTGGGGGAGGGGTGCTTCAAAATAAACTGTCTCTCTTGAAGGAACCCAGAGATCCTGGCAGGAGGCAGCTACTTGGTACAATTAGCTAACAAGTGGTTGTTTTGGGAGGGGGGTTGTTGCTGATGTGTTTTAAGTGGTTTTCTGAGTGGGAAATGTTAGGTACTAGAGAGACTGACAGACAAAAGGGGAGAGTGCATTAGGCTTTATTGGTCTATTTTGCACACATCTGACATCACTCTATTAAGCAAGTTCTGTTTAGCTTTGGCAAAGATGAAAAGAGGCAAGAGGGGGAAAACACACACACACATACACAATTGCACGCTCGTACACAATCTTGTCCAAACAGCCAAGTGGAAGCATAATGGTAGAAGACATAGGAGCAAACTGTCAGACAGATGGGGTCTGTGTTCTTCTGAAGGGGAGGCTTCAAAAAAATCTTGAAGTAAAATATAATAACAGAATTAGCAAACTATTGTGCAGTGAAAGGATAATGCACTTAGCTTTTTCCTTAATGGCTACCTATCTACAAGAGAATAAAACCTTTTCTAACTGCTAAACCATCCAAGGACAAAAGTCACCAAGTCTGGGAAGGATCTGGGAAGGGAAGGGGGTAGTCTACCACCACCAGAGAGGCTCCAACAAAAGGCCCACTTTTACCTACATGGCAGCGACTGCCATGGTTTTGCTCTTGGTTTGGTTAAAAGCAAAAGACATACTTTGGGAGATAGGAAAGGAGGAAAATGCCCCAGGCATTTATTCTCTTAGCCCAAATCTTATTCAGCTGCTGCCAATGTTGAAGAAAGCAGTATAGTATAGTGGAAAGAGTACAGAATTTAGACTTAGAGGTGAGAAGGGGGATACTTCTCCTAGCTCTAATGTTACTCAACTCCTAGCTCTAATGTTAAGTGACCTGGGGCAAGTTACTTTCTGGCCTCCATTTCCAAATCTGTAAAATGAGGAAATAGGAACAGATGGTCCTGAAGAGTTCCTTCGAGATCTAACTCCTATGTGATTATAAAATCATACCTCGAATGTCTATCCCGTTGCCCAGTCCCTTCCTCTGGGCCTCAGCTTCTTCACCTGAAAAATGGGGAGGGGGAATGGAGTAGATCTCTAGGTGAAAAAAACCCCATGTGCTTCAAATACAGACTGGATCATATATATCAATAATGCAGTGAATTCATCATCACGGTCAACCATAATATAGCTATGACAAGTGAAAAATGAAAGAATGGATATAAAAGGACTTTCTAACCACACAGCACTCTATGAATGTGAAGCAGCATTATTAGCCTGATGCAGTGGAAGGAGCATTGGCATTCAAGTCTAAAATCCTGGGTTTAGATTTTGGCTCTGATAGTTGGTGCTGATATTTGAACAGGGGCAAGTCACTTCATTTCTTTGTGCTCCAGTTTCCTCTTCTATGAAATTTAGGAGTAGAAATTTAAACATGCAATGGTCATATGTCTTTTGGATAATTCTGGTTTTTTAGGTGTTCTTTCCTTTTTCTCCCTCTCTTTTTTTCTTTTTTTAAAATTTTTTGGAGGTGGCTTGGTGGCACAATGAATAGAGCACTGGCGCTGGAGTCAGGAGGACCTGAGTTCAAATCCAGCCTCAGACACTTAACACTTAATAGCCATGTGATGTTGGGCAAGTCACCTAACTCCAACTGCCCTCCAAAAAAGAAAATTTAAAAAAAATTTTGACAGTTATTTTTATTTTTTTTAACTTTTGTTTATTTTTAGTTTACATCTTTCATTTCCATGAGATTTTGATTTTAAAATTTTCTCCCCGTTTTTCCCCTACCCACCACTCCAAAAAAGCCATCCCACTGTATAACCCTTCTCCCAATCTGCCCTCTCCTATAGCCTCCTCCATCACCCCTCTGACTTTCCAATTGGACAAGATGGATCTCCCTACCCCAGTAACTGTATATTTCTCTCCTTCCTTTTCCACCCCCCACTTGTTCCATTCTCTACTTTGTCCCTGTCCCTTTACAGAAGTGTGTGCTTCTAACAATTCTCCCCCCATCTCCCCTCCCTCCTTCCTTCCCCATTCCCTTCCCCCTATACTCCTGTAGGCCAAGATACCCAATTTAGAGTGTATGTCATTCCTTCCCAAAGCCAAATTCAATGAGAGGAAGGTTGACCCATTCCCTTTTGCCTTCCTGTTCTTCCCCTCCATTGTAACAATTATCCCTTGCCTCTTCTATATGAGAAGATTAACCCCATTCTATCACTCCCTGTTTCCTCTCATACTATTCCTCTCCCACCTCTTAATTTCACATTTTAAAATATTATCCCATCCTATTCAATTGATCCTCTGTGCCCTCTGTCTATGTACACATATATACACACACTCACATATGTATTCATATGCATATATACCCTCCTATATAGACATATGTGTATGTATACATATATATATATATATATATACATTTATATTCCCTTCAACTATCCTCATATTGAGAAAAATTTCATAAGTTACAATTATCGTTTTTGCATCTTGGCATGTAAATACTTCAACTTTGATAAGTTCCTTATGATTTCTTTTCCATGTTTACCTTCTCATGCTTCTTGTATTTGAATGTCAAATTTTCTATTCAGTTCTGCTTTTTTATCAAGAATACTTGAAAGTCCTTCACCTCATTGAATGACCATATTTTCCCCTGGAACATTATACTCAATTTTTCTGGGTAGGTGATTCTTGGTTTTAATCCTAGCTCCCTTGATCTCTGGAATATCATCTTCCAGGCCCTTCTATCCCTTAATGTAGAAGCTGCAAGATCCTGGGTTATCCTGATTGTGTTTCCACAGTATTCAAATTGTTTCTTCTTGGCAGCTTGTAATATTTTCTCCTTCATCTGGGAACTCCGGAACCTGGCTATAACATTCCTAAAAGTTTTCTTTTGGGTATCTTTTTCAAGTGGTGATTGGTGAATTCTTTCAACCTCTATTTTGTCCTCTGATTCTAAAATATCAGGGCATTTTTCCTTGAGAATTTCTTGAAGGATGCTTTCTAGGTTCTATTTTTTGATCATGTCTTTCAGGTAGTTCAATAATTTTTAAATTGTCTCTCCTGGATCTATTTTCCAAGTCAGTGGTTTTTTCAAGGAGATGTTTTACATTATCTTCTAGTTTTTCATTTGTTTGGATTTGTTTAACAGTATCTTGATTTTTCATAAAGTTATTTGCTTCCATTTGCTCCACTCTAATTCTGAATGAATTATTCTCTTCAGAAAGCTTTTGAGATTCTTTTTCCATCTGTCAAATTCGACTTTTGAAGGCATTCTTCTCCGCATTAGCTTTTTGGGCCTCTTTTGCCATTTGAGTTCATTTATTTTTTAAGGTGTTATTTTCTTCAGTCAGGTTGTTGACTCTCTTTTTCATGGTTTTCTTGCATCATTCTCATTTCTCTTTCCAATTTTTGCTCCACTTCTCTTATTTGGTTTTCAAAATCCTTCTTAAGCCACTCTATGGCTTGTAACCAGTATACATTTTTCTTGGAAGCATTTGGTGCAGGAGTTCTGACTGTGTTGTCTTCCTCCTGTTCCATGCTTTGATCCTTTTTGTCCCTAAAAAAGGAATTTAAAGTTGGATTGCTGGGCTTGATTTGCTTCCTTTGCCTACTCATGTTGCCAGTCAATTACTTGACTTTTAGGTTCAGTAGCACTCTGCTTTCAGAGGGGAGAGCTCTGTTCCAAATTGCTGGGGTTTTTGCAGCTGCCAGAGCTAGAAGGAGGTCACCATCTCTGCAGCCCCCACTAGCTTTGGCTCACTGAAAATGCACCTCAGGATCACCACCCAAGACTGTGATCCCAATCCAGGAAGCTCAAAGCAAGGGCACCTTGCCTCTGAATGGTCGCTTGCCCCCCCTGCAATCTGCAGGCCAGGAGCTTCTGGAGCAGTCACATGGAGGCGGCTGCAGGGCTGCCACTTCAGCTGCTTCTAGCCCTGGGGCAGTCGGCCAGACTTTCTCCCCCAAATTTAGCAGAGTTTTACTGACCTTTAACTTGGTCCTTGTTTCTTATGGGTTGGTAATTCTGGAAAACGCCAAAGCTACCAGTGATTAGCTCTCCTGAAAGCTCCAGCCGCAGCTTGTTCTTGCCTCCCCAGAGCCAATCCATGGGTTCATGCGGTGCTGGTCTGGGTTCCCAGCACACTGCGATGAACCCCTTCATGTTTGCCTGCTGGGCTGCCTTCAGCAGGAGATGCATTTTTCTGTAATTTTTTTAGGTTCTGGAGCTCTAAAATTTGTTTAGAGTCATATTTTATAGGTATTTGAGGTGGGTATGGGGGGACCTGCAGAGTTTTGCTGCTTCTATGCTGCCATCTTGACTCTGCCCCCCCGTTATTTTCTTTATTAATTTTTTGTGTGCCTCTTTTACCAAGCTGTTGACTCTTTTCATCATTTTGTATCACTATCATTTCTTTTCCCAATTTTCCCTCTACCTTTCTTGTTTGTTTTTTTAAATCCTTTTTGAATTCTTCCAGGATTTCTTTGTGTGTGTGTGTGTGTGTGTGTGTGTGTGTGTGTGCTGTGACAAATTCATGTTTTTCTTTGAAGCCTTGTATGTGACTGCTTTGAAATTGTTGTCTTCTGGGTTTGTGTCTTGATCTACCCTGTCACTACAGTAGCTTTTTATGGTAAGATCCTTTTTGTTGTTGTTGTTGTTGTTGTTGTTGTGTGCTCATTTTCCAGCCTATTTCTTGACTTTTATCTTCATGTAAAGTTGGGCTCTTTTCCCAGAGTGGAGGGCACTATCCTAAACTTTAGGCTTTTTTTGCTGCTGTTTTCAGAACTAATTCTGGGGGTGTGTAGATTTTTGGTGCTTCCAAGGTGGTATATCTAAAGAGAGGTATGGTTGTTGCTCTCCTGGTCTTTACCTAGTAGAGGACCTTGTTCCCCATAGCCACTAGTGCTAGCTCTCCTTCTGGTTCAGCTCTGTGACCAGGTCCCCTGGTCTCCTCTAGCTGCAATTGCTAGTGCTCCTCTTTGTCTTCGAATTGAAGCCAGGAGCCTTACTCCCCCATGAGTGACCATAAGCACTCCTCTTCACCCTGGAACCATGGTTCTCCTCTGTGGTCTCAAGTGCCATCATTCCTTTTGAGCCTAGGACTGCAACCCAGAACTGTGTATGGGCAATGAAACATGGCCCCAGCAAATGGTCCCCTGCAATCTCTTTGTGACCACCTGTTTGATCCTGCCATTGACTAGCTGTTTGGCTTCTCTCCCACTTTCCCTTGGCTTGGATTGAGAGCTCCTGAAGCTACTGTTGCCAATACAGACACCCCATGACATGCTCCCAGGGCCTACCACCACCTTGATGAGATGGACCTTTCCTACCTATCTCCTTGGTTGTCTTGGGCTGGAAAATTGTTTAACTCGAACTTTTTTTGGTTTTGCTGCTACAAATTTTGATTTGAAGCATTACTTTAGAGTTGTTTGGAGAAGAATTTGGGAGAGCTCAATTGAATGCTTCTCTACTCAGCCATCTTGGCCCTGCCTCAATCACATTGAATCTCTTAGTCAATCTAGGTTCTTACCAGCTCCTGCTGAAAACTTCAAAGTAGATTGAGCTTCCTATAATGCTCCCAACAGATAACACAAACCAAGGAATTCCTTTTCTCATCAAAGATCTCAGCCTTAATGCCTATGAAGAAATTTATCTGATGGATTTATACAGATCTTAGTGCTAAAAAAGAACCTCAAGAAATGATCTGATTCAGCCCAGTATCTTTTTATAATTAGTATGTTATTTGTACCCCCTCCCCATTTTACAGATGCAACAACTGAGAGGAAAGATAATTAAAATTGGGGTTAGGAAATCTGAGTACATATCCCCAATTTTATACTTAATAGTTGTATATCTTTGGACAAGTCACTTCATCTCTCTGATGACCAGCTTTCTCATCTCTAAAATATAGGTAATACTACTATATATTACACATAATATACTATATATAATCATAGTTATATATACTAACATAATGTATAGCATGCTATATATTATATATAGTATATTGTAATTATATTTTATATGCCATTATATATAGCATTATATATATATAATATATGTAATAATAATAGGTAATAATACATTACCTACCCTCACAGAGTTGATGTGAAGAAAGCACTTTGTATATCTTAACTTACTATAGAAATATGAGGAAGTTACCGAGTGCCGGGATTAGAACTGGAATTCAGGTTTTCTAATTGCAGGCTTAATGTTTGCCCTCCAGAACTGATGTAGTTTCTTTCCCCTCCAATCTAGGTTGGAATTTTTTTTTAATCTCTCACCTGTTAGACATAGGGAAAAAGTGGAGGAGTTTCGTCAGGTAGATAACCAACTCTTTCTTCATCTCTCCTCAGGTTTAGGCAGATGGAAGCTTCCTAGCCCTTGAGTCTTGATGGAGGGATTAAGATGAGAGTTCCCTTGAGGGCAACCCTGCCCAGAGACACCAGGCCTATCAGCACCCACAACATGGACAGTGCCACAGTTCATACTAGAAATTCTACTCACCTGAAGGTTTTTTGGTTGTAATTCATAAGACTGTAAGATGTAGAGCTGGAAGGGACCTTAGAATTCATTTAGTCTAATACTTTTATTTTACAGACAAGGAACCAAAATCTGCAAAAGGGGAAATGAGTTGTGTAAGATTGTGAAGCAAATTAGTGGTAGAAAAGGGACTGGAATCCAGATTTCTTGATTACCCCTTGCCTCCTTTCCACTTCATCACATGCTGACAACAGAGACCTGGTCAGTGTACAGAAGAGGTCAGTGAAGCCATTGTGCCTCTGCTAGAGCTTTACTCCAACACTAAGGGAGCTGTTGGAGAGAGCCCCCTCCCTTCATGCTCCTATTTGGGGACAAGCATAAATAATTTGTTGAAAGCTGCACTTAGTGTCTCAGAATATTGATTCCCCACTTTGTAAGCACTGAAACAACCCAAATGGTTGAGACATTGAGATTACAGTTTCTTCTCTATTTAACATCCTTAGCAGATGAATTTCTGTGTTCAATTAAACAATGGTTAACACAATTGGGATGGGTTCTCCATACCCTCCACCCCCAATTCCCTAATGAACTCATGGTTCTAGTTCCTAGGAACAAAGATAGTCATCTTGCAGATGTTGAACCCAACCCCCGATCCAAAACGACCTGACATAATGGAGTCACATAATTGAGGTTTCTTTCAGGTGGGAAATTTCTACAGGGCAGGGACCATACCCATGTCATTCACTCTGCATAGTACCCAGAGTAGCACCACTCAAGAAAGTTATTTATCTCCTATTTGTTACAGTTTACAAATTGCTTTCACAAACATTATAATATGTGATCTTTACACTAGGGAAAGGATCGATACTCCCATTTTGTGAATGAGAAAAGTGAGACCCAGAGGGATGAAGTGACTTATCCAAAGCCACACAGTTATTAAGTGTAAGAACTGGGACATCAATTCAGATTTTCTAACTCCAGACTAAATTGCTTCTTCTTTTAGTGGTTTCATCTGTGGATTAAAAACACATTACCTTTATGAAAATGTGGAGCTGGGTCAGATCATCTCTTGAAGCTCCTTCTAGCTCCATCAGATTAAATTCCCTTTAGGGGACACATGAGGCATTGAAGATTAGACTGGAAGAACTAGAACTTCTTACTACAATCCTGAGTTCCTTCCATTCTGCTTCCCAAACCATAAATGAAAAACTCAGGATAGGTTTACCTATGTGTCGATGAGGATGATGGAGGGCAGAAATAGGGATGAAGATCAACAATGCAAAAGTATAACCACAGATCGTGCCTGGTCTTAATTACAGGAAAAATTGTGTCTCTTCAGATGGATTTCTAAGCTTTCTGATTTTGATTGGGATGGTCCTTAGACAACAGTGATAGAGTTCATCCCAAATCTTTCCAACTCGGTAGGTTTTCCTAGAGCTTGGGTTCCAAGGCGTTGGCCTTTGAGAATGTGGGGTCACTTCCACACCATGATGAGGCATCAGAAGGGCACTCCTACCAAAACCTTTCATTGTATCTAATCTTTCATTCATAATAAGAGAACCAACTCTCCACATACATTTTGGGAAGGAAACAGCAAACAGTTTAAATAAAAGTAATTTCAGACTTTGGGCTATTCACAATGTTGTAATTATTGTTATTTTATATAGAAAAGGACTTTTTGCAAAATACATTCCCTGAAAACAGTAAGCAAATCTGCCTAAAAAAAGCAGGTTTTGTTGATGGTACTATGAATAGGGCCAACCACTCTGAAGAACAATTTAGAATTATACCCACAAAGTTACTCAATTACTCAGATCCTTTGATCCAGTAAAGTCACTACTATTTCTATACCCCAATGTGATCAAAGAAAGAGGAAAAGGACCCATATATACAAAAATACTCTAGCAGTTCTTTTCATAATAGCAAAAAAAATGAAAACTTAAGGGAATGCCCACCAACTGAGGAATGACTAAACAAATTATGGTACATA
Organism: Pseudocheirus occidentalis; assembly: GCA_028646575.1. Classification (NCBI taxonomy): domain Eukaryota; kingdom Metazoa; phylum Chordata; class Mammalia; order Diprotodontia; family Pseudocheiridae; genus Pseudocheirus; species Pseudocheirus occidentalis. The sequence continues at coordinate 107,824,053 of CM053595.1, read as the reverse complement.
AATGTAATGGGATATTATGGCACCATAAGAAATGACAAAATGGACAATTTCAGAGGTAACTGGGCAGATCTCTATGCACTGAAGCAAAGCAAAGTGAGTAGAACTAGAACAATTTATAAAATGACAATAATATTATAGAGCAAAACAACTTTAAAAGACTTTAAGATGCTGATCAATGCAGTGATAAACCACAGGCTTACAGGAATAAATATGAAACATGTACCCCTACTTCTATCAGAGGGGCGATGAACTTAAAATGCTAGATGAGATACACATTTTTGAACATGGCTAGTTTGGGAATCTGTTTTTGCCAGATTATGCATTTTTGTTAGAAAGTTTTTCTTTTTCTTTTATTGTTCAGTTGAGGGGGGGTAGTGACAAAGAGAGATAATTTTTTTTAAAAGAGTGGTTGTGACTCTGATAGCACTATTCCTTTCCACTGTGGGCATTTGCCCTTTGTTAACAGAAAGGATAGAGGGGTGCTTTAATCATTTGCCTCACACTGCCCTTAGAAGGTATACTCCCTTCAAGCTTGAAGAGTGATGGGGGTAGTGCTTGGGAAACTCATGGTAGATTTGAATACAGAACTCTAGACCATTCTTGTAGCCTTCCATCTAAGAAGAAGGGTAATTGCTCTTATTTGTCAAAGGAGGTGGCCTAAGCATAGGATCAGATATCAGGAAATCTGAAGTAGGAAGAGGGTTCTATCCTGCTTCTGTCTCAGGATAGACCTAGAAAGAAAGTCCCACCTGTCAGAATTTGGAGACATGTTACTGAAAGTCTCCTATGGTTTGGGAGAGTTTTGCCTGGAGTCAACGGAAGAGAAGACGGCGACACTTCAAGTTCCCATCCAGTCTTCAATTTAAATGAAACTTTAAGGTAGGCAACTAGTCTAAGCAACAGATGGTCAGGACTATTTTTCTACCATGGAAGTAGAAGGAACTGATACACTGAGAATCTAAATGACCAAGAAATTTTTCTAAACTAATGATGGTAGAAGGTGACTGACCACATAGAAACATGATGACTGTCTCTAAATAGGAAGACAGAGACCTGCGCAAATTTTCCATTGCTATAGTAGTGGGCAAAGGCCAGGCCTGGCTTGACAAACATACACTCTGGTGGGATTTTTGGGAGGTCATTCATTCTCACATTATTCCCCCCACCAACTCTCTAGCCTGTCTGAGTAGGGTTGTTTTTTTATGGTGTGATCGATCCAGCTAAACCAGGGAGATGCATTACAACTCTTCTTGAGGTCAAGAGTTCGGCAGTCCAGCTGGTAAATCGCCCAGTGGCTCCATTTTAAAGGCAGCCCCCTGCCCCCTCCTTGAGGTCAGGATGGGGAATGGTGGGACTAAGGTGATGTGGCTGAAGTTTGATATGACTCTAGGGGAGGGGGTTGGGGCCAGAGGGCTTTAGCCAAGGGAGAACCAAACAGATCAATGGGAGGCAGCCGTGACATGGTGACCTTCTGGCTGGCTCCAAGCCATGTTCTTAACATGTCACAGTAAATCACTCCTCTGGGTTTGTGGAGAGAGAGCAAGGACACAAATGGGGGAAGGGAGGATTGAAAAAGAAAGGGAAATGAGAGAACAGGAAGAACACAAACTAAATGACCAGATACCTGGAGTATCTGGAAGAAGAGTTCCAAATTTCACCTTCTTTCCCCTTCCAAATGGGCTTTCACAGATATATCTGTCATTTATGGAATTTACATATTCCCTCCTTTGTCTCTTTTTCCTACTTAGGTTTTCCAGGGAAAATTTTAAACTGGTCATTGTCCACCTCTCCTGATCAGTTCTTCCATGACTATGCTAATTCCCTGAATATATCTACCTTTTCTTAGTCTGGACTTGTCTATTCTCATAACTCTAAACTTCCCAGCGACTACTCAGGAAATCAACTCATCCCAGTTCCTGGTTCAGTTTTCTTTGTGCCTTACAATAGCAAATGAAGCTTAGACCTTAAATAATCAAAATGGAAAGGGATGGGGAGTCCAGACTGCAGGATGAAACACTCAAAAGAAGTGTGCTCAGAGAGGGTTTCAGGACCTACAGAAAAGTATGATAAAGAAGGTTTACAGGCTCCTGTCCTATGGACTAACCCAACCCCATTTAATTTAATGAGGAAGTCTGAGCAATCCCTTGACTTTTGGTCATGGGTCATATCACATACACATACAACTAAAATATTAGTTTTAGTTTTTAACTTAATATAAAAATTAGTTACTTCAGCAGTTAGCACTTTGCAGAATGAATGAATGGAATGGAATTATTGGAATATTCTTACTCAGTGGGTGAGGTCATTGTTGAATAGTGTATGTAGAGCCCTGGTGCCATTGAATGGAAACTGACAGTTCATGAGGAAACTTCTAGGAGGTAAGGAAAGTAGCTTGACAGTTTAGAGTCATATTTTATAGGTATTTGAGGTGGTTATGGGGGGAGCCACAGAGTTTTCCTGCTTCTATGTTGCCATCTTGACTCTGCCTCCCCCCCCAATAGTTTGACAGTCTAGAGGCAGATGAATGACTGCCAATCTCAGTAGGAGGTGACAAATCTAGCAATAGTAACTAACTCAGTGGCTAGTTCTTCTCTTCCCAGTCTCTTTCCATTTGTGCCCACTTGCCTTCTTTCCTAATATTTCATCTGCTCACTTTCTGTATGACTTTTTATCACCTGCCAAAGTCTTATGCAGAATTCTGGGAAATGTAGTTCCAAAGAGTACATGGCATCATTCCCAGCAAGTAACACATCTCTCTCCTCCTCCCTTCCAAGATGATTTATTTTCAAAGTTGGCCTCTGTGTAAAAAAGATGAAGAGACTAGAGGAATGCATGACTACTCTTCAGGTTATCAGAGAGAATAAGACTATCTTTGAAAAAAAATGGAATAATTGCCTTAAGGAGGAAATTTTTTAAAATGAATGTTTAGGGGGTAGAAGAGAATCCTTACCTGGGTAATGAAGCAGAAGAATGTGACATAGAATAGGAAGAGAAGGATGACTAAATATTTGGAGCTAACTAATAGAAATGAAGGGTTTCTTATAGGGGGAAGCTGGACTGTATCTGGAGGAAGCAGCTTCTTGTGCTTCTAGGAATGTTGATGTGGATCCATAGGTGCCATAAAGTGAAAGGTCATCCAGTAATGGTCAGAGGAAGAACAGATGAATAACAATGGTTGATGACTCCCTGTTGAGTTAGTACCAAGGTGGCTATTTATCAATATGACATTAACAATAGTGAGATCTGCCATTCTCCCAGGGTATGTAACTGAGACATGACAGGAGACTCCTGCTTCTTGTCAAATGTAATGATCACTGCCCACTTCTTAGCTGGATCCAGTTCAAGTTACCACATTTTAGGAAGGGCAAGCTTGAATGAATCCATAGGAGACCAAGATGGTGCAGAGACTGGAGACCATAAAATGAGGATCTGTTTTAAAAAACTGGGTGTAGTCTGGAGAAGGAAAGATTTAAGGGAGATATATAAGTGTCTTGAAGTATTTGAAGGGCTGTTAAGTAGGTCTTTAAGCCACTGCTCTCTTCTAGTTCTTTTCCTATATTTCTGATGACTTTCTCAATTACTTTTGCTGACTCATCACCTCACGTCACCCCACTGACTGTGGATGTACCCTTAATTCTCTGTCCTGCGTACTCTTGTCTTTTCTTCATACATATTCTCTTGGCGATCTCACAAGATCCTAGGGGTTAAATGATTATCTGTAAGTATATGATTCCCAAAATTATATGTCCAGATCTAGTCTCTCTCTGCAGCTACAATCATGTTTCACCGAGGGATCACTGGGCATTTTAAACTGTATTGTCTCATAGACATCTCAAACTCATTATGTTCAAAACAGAGCTAATTATCTTTCCTCCTCCCCAATGCACTATTCTTGAAAGACTATAATCCATAATCAATCAGCAAACATGTATTAACTGCTTCCAAACTTCCCTGTTACTAGCAAGGATGCTGTCTTTCTTCTGGTTACCTATGTTTGTGTAGGTCTCATCCTCAGTCTCACCCTCAACTTCAATCGCATATGTGCCACATATCTAATCAGTTGCCAAATTTTGCCATTTCCAACTCAACAGAATCTCTCACATACATCCCTTTCTCTCTATTCACACAGCCACCGTTGTAGTTCAAGCTTTGATCACCTCTCCTCTGGGTGCCACAATAGGCTCCTTTTTGATCTCTCTGCCTCAAGCCTCTTCTTTCTCACTCAAATCCACTCTCCACCCAGCTGCCAAAGAGATTTCCCTAAAATTCAGGTATGCACAGATGATGCCACACAACCTTTCTCCACTCAGAAATCCCCAGTGACTCTCTGTGGCCTCAAGGATCAAATATAAACTCTTTACAACCTATCTCTTTCTTATGCTTAACTCCTTTCCTCTATCTCCACAATCCAACCATATTGACTTAAAATTATGTAGGCAGAAAGTTCCATCTCATTATTCCACGCCTTTGCTTTGGCCATTCTTCATGCCTGGAATGCACTCCCTCCTCACAAATACATCTTGAAATCCCTGGTTCCCTTCAAAACTCAGATCAAGTGCCACTTTCTTCATAAAATCTTTCCTGTTCCCTTTAGGCACTAAGGCACTCCTTCCCAAAACTACCTTGTATTCATTTTGTATATAGTCTACATATATTGATGTGCATATGTTGTCTCCCCCACTAGAATGTCATAGATAGGGACATTTTCATTTTTGTCTTGTACTTCCAATGCTTAGCACAGAGCCTGGCACATCAGAAGCAATTAATACAAGTTTGCTGATTGATTGATTTATTGACTCTTTTTTCTTGGCTTTAGAGGACAAAGTGTGAAAGATGAGCAATCTTTTGCTCAAAATAAAGAACAACTTCCAAATGCATAGGTCTCTTCAAGAGTGGGATGGTCTGCCTCAGGAACAGTGAGGTCCTTTTCATAGTGAGTTTTCATGAAGAGTTAGATGACCACTTGTCAAGGATATTATAGAAGGGATTCTTATTCAGGTTCACATTGAAAGCATCTAAGGTCCCTTCTAACTCTGAGATTCTGTGATTCAATAATTCATGAAGGGACAAATGATGCTGCCAGAAGGAACCTAGAAAACATTGATGAGAATTATAAATTCCTAGGTAAAAAACTGAAGACCTTAGGAGCACAGGAGTTTCTTTCACGATTATTGATTTTTGGAGGTAGAGGATTTAAAAAAGAAGGGAGATTTAGGAAATGGTAGCTGGCTAAGAAGATGTCTGAGAACAGTCTCAATTTCTGGCCCACAGCTCATACTCCAGTATCCTGGCAATGTGTTTTGGCCAGGGAATGAAGTACATCTAGCAGATAAAAATACAATTGCTGGGAATCTTGTGAATCTGATCAAGAGGGGAGAGAAGAGACTGCCCACATACAGCTTAAAACTGCACTAAACTCTGTGCATCTGCTATACCTGATATCATAGAGCATCAATACAAGGCAGAAAGAAGATCAAAGAAGAGAGAACTAGTCATTTCCAAGGGGCTATTTTCAAGAAGTGAGACTATTACAAAACCCACTGGTTTCAGATATCTGTATATACAAATGGAAAAAGTTTAGGTAATAAAAAGGGTGAATGAAAGAAGGTAAAGCAAGAAGACTAATCTGACCGCATCTGAGAGAGAGTGGGGTGAGATTAGTGTCTATAATGTGGCTGTGAAATGGGATAATATGTTTATTCAACAGGAAAGAAGAAATAAAAGAGACAGTGGAGTAATGTTCCATATTAAGAAAATATACTAAAAAAATCCTATAATCGGAGAGAATGTTTCAGTAGTTGTTTGGATAACAGAGGTTCCCCTTTGCTATAATATTATCAACCAATCAATAAACACACATTTTAAAACATCTATTATGTGTTAGGCACCAAGATTCAAGTACAGAAATTAAAGAGTCCTTGCCCTTAAAGACCTTACACTTTAGTAAGTGGAAATGACATGGACACATATAGACTTAGATGAAAAAGATACAAGATAGAAGTGACAGGAGGAATTGCCATCCTGGACCTAATTTTGACCAACAAAGAAGAACTAGGTATTAAGTAGAGGTAACAATAATCATTGCCTTGGGGACAAAGGACAACTCTATCATAAAGATCATGATAAACAAGGAGGAAAAAGCTAGGCAAAGACTAGTGAACACTTGGAGAAGCAGATTGGCTATTTTTTCCCAGCAAGCATTTTTAAAAATTAAAAAGAGACCAGTATTTTGTTTATTATTTATTGTTACTCTCATTGCCTATGCATTCCTATATTTTAATTATTGATATCTTTTGTTTTTACATTGCTTTCACTTTCAAAGATAATTCTCTCTCCCTCTAGCCAGAAACTTATTCTTTGAAAAATAAATAAATAAAAAGAAAAGAATAAGAAAGAGGGAAAAAACCAGTTCAAAAAACCCAACATATCATCAAGTCTGACAGTATATTCATTATTCCACACACATGGTCTCCCATGTGTGTGCTCCAGAGAAGTGCATTTTTCACATCTTCTCCAGATCCAAACCTAGTCATGATAGTTATTCAGTATTTCCTTTTTTATAAAACATTTTTTTCCATTTACTCTAGAAGTAGATGTCAAATGATTCAGAGAAAGGATGGATAGAAACAATGGTCCAATTGTCCTCAGGGAATAGTGACCAGAGAGCAATGGGAAACCCCTGAGAAGGATATCTGAAAGTCATAAATGTAAATGATTCTAGAGATGAGCAAAACTAGAGACCCATTTGACCACCAACCACCTCAAATTTTTCAAAGATGTATATCAATAGAAGATGGAAGCAAGGGCAAGTAAATTAGTATGAATACCAAGGAATAGTAGTCTTGCAAAAATAGTGATAGGAACACTAAAGCTAAAACCCAGAAAAAGCTGAGGTCAATGGGGAATGCTGTGTATCTAGATGGCATAGTAGATAGAGCACTGAGTTTAGAAACAGACAGTCCCATCATGATGAGTTCAAATCCAGCCTCACACACCTACCAGCTGTGCAACCCTGGGCAAGACTCTTAATCTTGTTTGCCTCAGTTTCATCATCTGTAAAATGGGCTGGAGAAGTAAATGGCAAATGATTTCAGTATCTTTGCCAAGAAAACTCCAAGTGGGTCATGAAGAGTTGAACATGACTGAAAAATGATTGAACAATAGTGGGGAATGCTAAGAGCAGCAAAAAGACATTTGTCTTTTAAAACTTGGTTGAGGGTAAGGAGGATCAATGAAGAGATAGGACTGCTTGTAGGGAATGGAATGATGATAATGGAAAACGTAGAAACAACTCTTTATTTGATTTCTGTTTTCTACTCTAAGAAGAATGACTTTCAGATTGGAATAGGACAAAAAGGGTAACAAATTAAAACTAAGTATAAAGGAAGAGAGCTTTCAATGAGTTCATCATGAGGCTTTAGGACTGAGAGAATTGGCAGATGTAATCATGGAGTCATTGTTGACATTATTTGGAAGAGTGCGAAGAATAGAAGAGATAATATAGGACCAGAGAAGAACAAATGACCTGGGATTTTTTTTAAAGGAGAGGGGAGGGGAAGAATAGAATCTGAAAACTGTAGACCAATCCAAGCCAAATTCAAAGATATTCTCTTAAAGGGATGGTTTGAGAGAGCAGTGATAACTAAAAAATACCTCATGGCGCCATTAAGAATAATTCATTAAGGGGTGACTAGTTAGCAAAGTGAATAGAGCACTACCCCTGAAGTCAGGAGGACTTGAGTTCAAATCAGACCTCAAACACTTAACACTTACTAGTCATGTGACCTTGGGCAAATCACTTAACCCCAATTGCCCTGCCTTCCCCAATCCAAAAAGAAAATAAAAGTTCATTAATTTCACTTCCCCCCCCTTTTTTTTGAACAGGGTTACCACAATGGTGGATCAAATGAATGCTGCATTCCTACAGAGTATATCCAGATTGGGGCAGGGTAGGGGATTGATAAAATTTGTTGGACTAACTTCATGGGCAAGATGGAGACACACAACCTAGATGATAGTACAATTAAGTAGATTTGAAACTAAAAGATCCAAAGAATAATTACTAGTGGATCAATATAAACTTGAGAGGAGGTTTTGAATGTAGTGTCCCAGGGATCTGTTCTTTGACTTGTGTTGTTCAATACTTTTATTAGTGGCCTGGATGAAGCATAGAAAACACACTTGTCAGAAATGCAGATGACATGGATCTAGGAGGCCTAATGTATTAGATGACAGAATAAGCATCCAAAAAGACCTCAACAGACTAGGATGATGAACCAGATAGAATAAGATGCAATTTAATAACCTGAAGGTCTACCCTTAAGTGGAAAAATTCAACTTTACAAGGTAAAGGATGGGGAAGAATGGAAGGACCATGTTTATAGGGATACTGTCTGTGGGTTTTGAACTAGAAATTCAGTATGAGTCAATGGTGTGACATGACAGCCCCTAAAAGGTGACAGTATCCTAGGCTTCATTAAAAGGATCATAGTGTCCAGAAGACGCATGGTAGTCCTGCTGTCCTCTGTCCTGAGGGATCTCATATGAAATAGTGTGTGGGGCTCTGGGTGACACATTTAGGGCAGGACATGGACATGCTGGAGAGAGTCCAGGAGGGGAGGACCAGGATGGTGAGAGGACTGGAGAATATGCTACATGAGGATCAGGTGAAGAAACTGGGGATATTTAGATTGGGGAAGAGAAGACCCATGTGGGAAGAGCTGTAATCAAGTATTTGAAGGGCTTTCATGTGGCAGAGCAATTAGGTTTGCTATCTTTGGCTCCAAAGGACCAAGAAGGAGCAAGAGATGAACATTACCAAGAGGCAGATATAGGTCTGAAGCAAGGGAAAACTTCCGAACCATTAGAGTTCTCCAGAAATAGAACAGACTGTCTTGAGATGCTATGGGTTCTTCTTCACCGAATCACAGACTAGATGACCAGTTAAGTGGGTTAAGGGGGAGTCTAATTCAGATCCATATTGGACTAAATGACCTCTAAGGTCCCTTCTAACTCTGAGATTGTGTGAAATGTCTGTTGAATGAATGATTACTGTGAACAGTGTGACTTGCACAGAAAATAGCAGGAAATAATTTCCCATGAGTCCCTGCTGTCTTCAGAACACTCAGGGTCACTGCCCTCTGATACTGCAATGTGCTTTGGCTCAAGTGACTGCTTCTAACAGCAGCTACTGTGCCTTGGGCTGGGGCACCTCACAGAGAAAGGTAGTGTGAAGCTGAACCTGGAAGGGTGACAGCTATGGACCATGTCCAAACAAGTCAAATTGAATCGGCCATAAATAGACCCAGCATGTGCTAGTTTGGGGAGGGAAGGTCAGGGAAGGATAGAAGAGGAATCCTGCTGTTTTCTCTTAAGCTTGTCTTTCAGAGGTTCCTGGGAGGCACAGGACAAGGCCAAGGTTGGGCTTTCCAAACCCCCCAAATCATGGTCTACTAATGAAAGCTTCCAAGGGCATCCTTTACACTCTCTCCCAACACCTCTATGAAAGTGCCTAAAACCAAACTTTCAATCTCATGCAAAAGGCCAGTTACCCTCTGGGGCTACTTAATGTTAAGAAGCTTTTATAAGAACTATTCTTTATATTCCAGGACAAGCTCAATTATCTCACTAGCATAAAGTGCTTTATACTCTTCAAAGCTCTTTTGATCCACATTTGAGAGGCAGCTATGGGATAAGGGATAGAGCTCTAGACCTGGAGACAGGAAGACCTGAGTTCAAATCCCACCTCAGATCATATTTACTAGTTGTGTGACCCTGGGCAAGCCACTTAACCTTACTAGACCTCAGTTTCCTAATGTGTAAAATGAAGGGGTTAGACTAGCTGATCTTTCCTTTCCTTTTTTTTTTTTGGAAGGCAGTTAGGGTTAAGTGACTTGCCTAAGGTCACATGACTAGATTTTTGTGTGTGTTAAGTGTCTGAGGCTGGATTTGAACTCAGGTCCTCCTGACTCCAGGGCCTGTGTTCTATTCACTGCACCACCTAGCCACCCCATGATCTTTCCTTTCTAGTGCTAAATCTAGAATCACAATGTCTTATGATCAGAAGGTCTACCTGTGTGATTTTGGGAAAGCCACTTGAATTCCTCATCTGAACAATAAGGGGACTGGACTTGACTTTTCAGTTCCCTTCAAAATCTAAATCTATGATCCCCTGATCCTTCAGTTCCCACAATAAAGCTGAGTTAGAGCCTGTCTTATTACCCCATTCTCACCTATGAGCAAACGGAGTCAGTATAGAGTAAGTGACTTGTCTAAGGCCACACAATGAGTCAATAGTAGAGCCAGAATGAAACAGTTTCTCCTTTTATTATGGCATACTGCCTTCCTCACTACCCTGACAAATCTGTATTAGTCATTTAGCTTTCAATGACCTCATCTGAAAATTGAGGTAATAATACTTGAACTACCTGTCTCTCAGAGTTATTTAAGGGGAACACTTTGCAAGTTGCAAAGGGCTAGATAAATATGAGTCATTGTTAATGTCAGCATTTCAAGGCTTTGTGATTTTTTCAATCTAGTTACTCAGCCAAAGGCTTGCCTGAAACATCTCAAGGATTCAGTAGTCTTTGAGAATTGCCGAGGCTAAAAATATATCTGCACCGAACAAAGCTGGTAACCAGACAACCAATATACAGCTGATCAGAAGACCTGAGCTGTTGTTACTAAATAATAGAAAGAGAGGTGAGCACAGAGTATAGCAAGTAAGCCTTGGAGTCAATAAGACCTGGGTCCAAACCCCACCTCTGACATATGAAGTTTGTGTGATTCTAAACAAGTCATTTAACCTCTAAGTGCTTTAAGCACCTCTCTAAGTTGCTGAATTATTGCTGATCTCTGTTAGCAGAGAGAATTTCCTTACTGGAAAGTCTCTCCACCAACGAAATCAAAGATCCAAGCCTAAATTATCCATCCACCGCAACCAAGGAAGAACATTTGCTTTGGCTTCTGGAACTAGGGAGAATTGGCAAAAGAAGACCTGTTTTCTCTAACCCCAACTCCACTTCAAGGTCTTATCTGCAGCAACTGAGACTAGAGGAAAATTTAAGGTGAACACCAGAGAACAGCTGTTTCATCTAAGAAATACTTACCAAAAAGTCACTTATCCATGATGGGTGGCAACCCTTTGCTGGTGAGCAAGAAGATACTGACACATTCTCCAGCATATGCTGGGCAGAGGGACAGGCTGGTGGGTGAATCTACAGGCTAGTAGATTGTAGAATTTGCTAGCAAGGCTAGATTAAAGTAATAGTTGTGACTTTAAAGACCAGAGGACCACCAAACAACTGCCCAGCAGAGCCTAGGATTGCCAGCTAGGACCCCAGGTCATGGTTTGGAGGAGGAAGAACTTGAGAGCAACAGCCAGAAACAGGACAAGGGCCAATTCAAGGCTATCATCAGGGTCAGATGCACGGTTTAGATCTAAGAGCAAAGTCAAAAGGAAAAGAACTAGAGAAGGGAAGGCAGTGTGGTTGCATGGGGAGAGCACTGGACTGGAAGTCATAAGACTAGGGTCCTGATGAAAGCTCTGCTACTAACTGTGTGACCTGAAGTCAAGTCCGTCATCTCTGTTGGCTACTCTGTCAAGACAAGTTTTTGCTAAGGTTCCCCCCCCACTCTAAATTTCTATGCTTCTATTTACCTAAGCCAGGCTCCCAAACTAGGGAGAAAGAGAGGGAAAGCACAGTATTAGACACATAATGGGTGCTTAAAAATGTTTATTGAATTGGATAGGAAATCCAGGTGAGCAACAGGGCAGTCTACACAGGGCCACCATAGACAAACTGAGGTTGAACTCACAAAGGTATACTGGGCTTCTATCTAATTTTCAGAAGGGTCTTGACCAATGACCCAGTGTCTCTTGATGGTCAAGGAGGAGCCAGAGAGCTGTAAGTAGGTATCTAACCTTAGCTGTGAGTAGTGTAAGTCTGATACCTGGACATTCATTTCACTTCTGAGGGCTGACTGGTGTGCAAATAACTCATTTAGTAAAGACTCCTCGAGTTTCTTCTACTGTTTCCACCAAATAGGAAGTGGGGAAGATTCAAAGGGGGAAGAAACAGTTCAGGTCCTGAAAACTTGACAGTCTAGTTGAAAAGATATGGCATCTCCATAGAACTGTGGCATCATGGGATACCAGACCTGGAAGGGGCCTTAGACCTCAACTAGCCCAAGCCCTCATTTCACCCATGAGGAAACAGATGAAGGCTAGAAAGGGACTTGCCCAGGGTCATGTAGAAAAAAATTAAATAAAAGTGCAAAAGATGTACAAAAGAGTACAAGTCAGTACATGATTCTGCCTCCACAATACCCTGTTAACTTTCTTTCTGAAATATGTATTCTATTTGTCCTCTGTCCTCCATTCCATTGCTACTGCCCCCTAGGATCTCAGAGTAACAGAATTTCGGAGCTGGAAAGAGCCTCTGGGACGTGTAGGTGAAAAATGATTTTTTCTGGCAATGTGCCTGACAACCTCTCTTTTCAATTCCTATTCACCCTTCCCTTGAAGACATCCAATGAGGAAGGACCTTCCCATGTTCCACTTTGGGACAGTTCTAGTTGTTAAAAAAAGGTTTTGGTTTTGTTTTTCCTGAGATCCAGCACTAATTTGCTTCTTTACTTCTGCCCCCTGGGGCCAAGCAGAACTCACTTTATCCCTCTTCCAGGAGGCAAGCCTTTCCCCTGTCTAGTTCAGTCTTTTCAGACTTCAGAAGTTCCCAAAGTGGGTGAGACCACCCTGGGGGGCTTTGGAATGATGGGGGGAGCCAATAGTAGCTCTGAGTGCAATTGAGGGGCATTGAATAAAAATAAGGGGGAGGTGGAAGCATAAGGAAAGAAGAGAAGGAAATTTTGAAAAAAACATTTGTACATGTTTCATCTGCTGTGTAACAGAGCTAAAGTCATAGTGATTACATTATTTTCCAAATAAACACACAAAATACAAGTTACAACTAATCAGTGGTCAAGTCTGACAACAGGTTTTAAAAAGAAAGTGCTGGCAGGTGAGCATGTCTTGAATTGTCAGGAAGTCCAGTATGTATTGGCAGGAAAATGTGCATGTAATAATTTGTTTACAATATGATACTTTATGGTTATATGATGCAATATTGTGTTGTCATTGCAATACAGGAAAGAACCCACAAATTTACAACAAATTATTAAATTTAAGGTGCATCTTTTAAATATTTTATTTATTTATTTATTTAAATATTTTTAAATATTTTTAAATGACACATTTTTAAAAAAAATTAAAGGGTTAAAAAAGTAGATTTCCAGGGGAGCACTGAGTAATTTTTTTTTAAAGTTTGGGAACCTCTGGTCTAGTTCATATCCTCTCTCTAGAAAACTTGTAATGGCTTTCTAGCTACTTTCCTTGCTGCTGGTCTGTCTTACTCTAGTAGAATGTAAGCTCTTTGTGGTCATGTCAGATGTAAAGTCTTTGTGCTTTGTTTTTTTCTTTGTCTCTCCAGCTCCTTCCACAATGCCTGGCACATAGCAGACACTTAAACACTTGCTGAATTGGTCTCATCCCTCTGTTAGCTATCCTTTTCACAGCTGTCAAAAGAACCTTCTGATTAGAATACTCCAGTAAATAGCGTACAAGTTCCTTAGCCTGGGATTTATGAACTTTCGCAATCTAATGTCAGCTTGCTTTTGAAGCTTTATTTAACATTTCTCCTTTTCACACATTCCATGTTCCAGTCAAATTGCTTCTACTTGCTTCTCGTCAATCTGATCCGGTATTCACCTACCTCTGTGCATTTGCCTTGGGTACTCTCCATGTCTGGAACACAGCCCCTCATCTCTACCTGTTAAATTACTCTTGTTTAAAGGACTTTTCCCTCCTCTTTCATGAAGTCGTCCCTAATATTCCAGATAAAAGTTATCTCTAATTTCCTAGATCAGTTCATTTGAAATTGCCTTTGTTCTTGTCACTTTCTCCCTTTTTATCATATTTATTCGTGAATACATTGTATTCCCTTTGATTGCAAATTCACTGAGGGCAGGATCTGGGGGGAGGTTTCATTGTGGTACCCTCAGTATTGAACACAGGATTCAATGAGCATAAATGTTTGCTGAATTGAGTACCCCAGTGTCAAATGATAACGCAAGAGAAGCATGGTTCTGGGTAGGGATTGTGAGAATGAAGCAGAGAAAAAGAATGAGAAAACATTGAGAAGGTAGAAAGAATTGTAGGATCATAGGAGATCAGAGCTGGAAAGATCCTTAGGCAACAACTAATTCAACCCCTCATTTTATACTTTGGGGGGAAACAGATAAGGGCCAAAAAAGAACTTGGTGCCTATTTGGATATGGGAGGACCAGAAAGAAAGAATCCTAGGTGTTTCAGATGCTTTAAACCTGTGTCACTGTCCTGTGAGAATCTATCTCTGGAGCACCTTAACTAATCTGAATCACAGCTATACGACACATTGGGAAGGCGAGGCTCTACTTTCCAGCCATAAGAATTGGAGACTTTGGCTTTTAACCTCAGTAATAGCGTCGTTTATCCTTCTTGTTGTCCTGGTCCTGAATGCATTTAGCAAAGGACTCACTTGTCCCTGTACTGGGTTGTTTTTTTTTTTTACAGGCTCAGCCCAATTTCTCAGATGTTGGGGGTCTGTGATCCATCACATAGCTGATGCCCCCTGGTCTGTGGGGGAAGAAATCTTAAGGGTGGTTGTGGAGGGCATCCCACAATGATGATTCTTTCGAATGTGCCTTCCCCCACCCTCTTCACCCATGTCATTTCCCCTGGTAACTGGAGATTGGAGAAAGGGGAGCCAGGAGGGTCTCTGATTACAGGAGGTCCCTAACCTTACCTGCCTCCTTTTCCCCATCAGGGAGGGGTGAATTACATAAAACACTAGGTCACTGACCATTGCTATTGAGTGACCAGATGTGGGGGTGGGTGGGGGGCAGCTCCTGTGTAGATCTCTTGTCTTCCTCTCTGGGGTAGAGCTTTGACTGTCTCTTTCCTCCAGGGCATCCTTTTGTCCCCATCTTCTATATTGGCTGTTCTGTGACTCCAACTCAGAGAAATAAGGCCAGGCTGTTCTTCTGCTCCCACAACCCCCCTTCCCCCAGCCTTCTCTCTTCCCAACAATATGTCCCAGGGATAGATATAATGCGTCCTTTCAAGCCTCCGCAGGCTGGGCTTTGGGAACCTCCTGGGAAGAAGGCAGAAGGATCCCTGTGAAATGTTCAAACAAAGCCACCTTGTTACAGGGCGCTCAGAGAAAATGATACCCCGTTAGTTGGCAAGACATTTCCACCAAAGGAGCCTCAGCAAGCAAGGAGTCTGATCTCTGTAACACTGGGGGGGGGGGAAATGGAATGGGGGAGGGGCTGAAGCCTGGGAATAGGGAGAGAGGTTTATTTGGGGGTTCAAGATTACTGAAGCAATAGAGCCAAAAGGTGATGCTGAGTTATTTAGGAGTGATAACTGTTTCTTTGCCTGGTTCTTTTCAACTAATTAGTCAACAAGTATTCATTAAGAACCTACTTGGTGCTGTTGAGATATAAAAGCAATATCTCTCCATCCTTGAGAATCTTGCAATCTAGTTACAAAGGCAAGACGTAAGAATAAGAAGCAACTTGACAAAGATGACAAAAGATAGGAATAGTGATGTTGGAGGTGCTGTGAGAAGACAGGCATACTACTAGTGTACTGTCGGTGGAGCTGTGAAATTGGTCCAGCTGTTCTGGAAAAGAATTTGGAATTATGTGAGAAAAGTCACTAAACTATTCCTACCCTTTGACACAATGACCCACTACTGGGCCTATACCCCAAAGAGGTCAAAGAAAGAAAGAAAGACCCTATCTATACAAAAATATTAATAGCACTTTTTGTGGTAGCAAAAAAATCCACCAAAAAAAACCCCAACTAGAAACAAAGTGGGTACCAAATGAGGAGGAGATGACTAAATAAATTGTAACTTATGGATGTCATATTACACCATACTAAATTATATATATATATATGTGTGTGTGTGTGTGTGTGTGTGTGTGTGTATGTATGCACTTCAGAGAAATATGGGAAGATTTATATGAATTGATGCAAAATAAAGTAAGTAGAATTTAGAGGTCAATATATACAATGACTACAATAATATAAAATAAAATAAGACTAAAAAGTAATCCGACTCGATTAATAGTAATGATCAATCTTGTTCTTGAAAAACAAATAATAAAATAACCTCCTTCCTCTTAGTATAGAAACAAAGATAGAAAGTACTGCATATACTTTCAGATGCAATTGCTGGGCAAGTTAACTTTGTTTAACTATTTATTTTGATTACAAAGGAGGATTCAGTGAAAGGGGATATTGAAAACGAATATGTTAAAAGAACAAAAGGCATCAAAACAACTTTAAAAAAGAGAAGCATCTAGAGAATAATAGGAGACAGTATGTAATCAGGTGTGAGATTGGGAGTTTCAGACACTAAATACCATAGAATTCAGGGAAGGGAAGTCACATCTGGGTAGAGTAGACAGATTTCTTGTTATTTATTTTCCCTAATTACATGTAAAGATAAATTTTAACATTCATTAAAAAAAATTTGAGTTCCAAATTCTCTCTCTCTATTCCTCTCTTTTCCCCTCCCTGAGAGAGCAAACAATTTGACATAGGTTATATATGTGTGGTCAAGCAAAACATATTTCCATACTAGTGATGTGAAAAAAACATAGACATCCCCCAAAAAACCCACCAAAAAAATTAAGGGAAAAACAGAATGCTTCAATCTATATTCAGACTCCACCAGTTCTTTCTCTGGAAATGGACAGCATTTTTCATCATAAGTCTCTTTGTATTGCTAAAAAATAGCTAAGTCATTTACAGTGGATTATTGTATAATGTTGCTGTTACTGTGTACAATGTCCTCTTGGTTCTGCTCACTTCATTTTGCATCAGTTCACGTAAGTCTTTCCAGGTTTCTGAAAGCATAGGGGAGACTTCTTGTAACAGGTGAGACATATTGATCCTTGAAGGATGGAAATAATTTGGATGGGGGAGCGTGGAGGTGGACCGATTCCTTAGTCTTGTTGCATTTAACATCTTTATCAATGAGATCAATGAAAATAGTGTATTTATTGGCACATTTGCTAATGACAGGAAGCTGGGAGGGACAGGTTAATATATTGGGTGACAGGTTGGGATACAAAAAGATTCAGTAAAACTGGAAAGACAAACTAAAATAAAATCAAACGATGGAAAATGCAAAATACTACACTTGGGCTAAAAAAAATCAACAACACAAGACTAGCATACTTCGAGATCAATGTAAATCAATGTATGATGTGGTACTTGATGCTGTTTTATGATGACCTAATAGAAACATAAGGGAGGAGATAGCCCTTCTTTTCTGGGCTGACCAGACCACAATTGAAGTATGTTCACTTCTGGGAGGGAAATGATGGTTCAGTTGTACTCTGCCCTAGCCAGAACCCATTTGAAATGTTGTGTTTGGTTCTAGATGTCACATTTTAGAAGGGACATTAATAATTTGGGGATTGTCTAAAAGAGGGAAAACAGAAAGGTAAGGGACCTTGGAATACTGCCTTGTGAAAATAGTTTAAACACTTAGAAGTGTCTGATCTGTCTTTAGGTATTTGAGGGGCTATCATACGGAGAAGAGAACAGATTTGTCCTACTTGACCCCTTGAGGACAGGACTAGGAAAAATGGGTGGAAGTTACAGAGAGGAAATTTGGGTTTAACATGAGGAAAAACTTCTTAATTAATAATAATAATTTTTATATAATAATAATAATATGTAATTTATGTAATGATATAAACGAGTATTTCTATAGCACTTAGTATGTACTAAGCATTGTACTAAGTATCTTACAAATATCATCTCATTTGATCTTCACAATGACCCTGCTAGGTAGGTGCTATTATTATCCCTCTTTTATAAATACAGAAACTGAGGCAAACAGAGGCTGTGACTTGTGCAAAGTCGCATAGCTAGTATGTGTCTAAAGCCAGATTTGAACTTTGGTCTTCCTGACTCCAGGCCCAGAGTTTTAACCCTTGTACTACCTACCTACCACTTAGCTATTCTGGAGTGGAATGGACTTTTGGGGGGAGATAATGGGTTCCCCTTCACATCAAATCTTCAAGACTTAGTTTAACTTGGACTACTGGCTATATTGTAGAGGAGATTCTTGTCTATGTATGGTCCTTTAAGGTCCCTTCTTCTCCCTTTGGGATTATGTGATTTATGTTGTTTGCTTGGTATTGCTTATATGTACAAGTAATTCAGAGAAATATAGGAAAACATACATGAACTGATGGAAAGCTGGAGAGAAATATGTGGAATGACTACAATAACATAAAATAAAACAAGGCTAAACAGTAATTAAACTCTGATTAATTATAATGATCAAGCTCACTTCTGGAAAACAATGAAATGCACTTCACTTTTCTTAGTATAGAGATGGAGCAATATGGGTGTGGATTTGAGATCATATGATTTGTGTGGTTCCAAAGAGAACTAAGATCCAGTAGGAGAAGCTATAGAGAGGGGAATTTTACCTCAATCTAAAGAATTCACAAGTAAGCCGGGCTGCCCTAGAGTGCCTTGAGAGGTGGTGAGCTCTTTGTCACTAGAAGGGTCCAAGCAGAAACTGGATGATCAGTGATCATCTCTGATCAGCTCTCTTTGGAGAGAGTTTTCATTATACAGTTTCAAAGATTGATTCCAAGTATGGGATTCTACCACCTTTCATTTCTAGTGCCTCCAAGCTGATGAGTCTTCCCAAGTCTCCAGAGAGCCATGTTGCTTTCTTACCTCATCATAACAAGTGAAGAATGCAACTTTCAGGCCCGCTCCTTATCAGAGAAAGAGGAATTATATTATATCTCTTTGTATCTACAGGCACCTCACATCTTTGACTGAAACTACATCAGTCCTGGGGAGCAGTCAGAGATGGAGGAGAGGCTGAGCCTGTAACTAGTGACATCTGTCTTCATGAATGGGGACCTGGTGCAGCAGGGAAGAACCCTGGGGACCTGCACCAGGCAATGAATGTCATTAGAGTCCAGAGATTGTATATGTGTGTGTTATAAATAAATAATAAGTGAGTGGGTAGAGATAAACAACCATGAGGTTAAACCCACAGAGCTATCAATCCATGAAGAGTTTGGGGTGACATCATAAACCACAGACCAGCATTCAATAGGAATTACGCCTGTTACACAGTTTCATCACTGTGAGTTGTTTATTGGGAAGGGTCTCCCTTCCTTGTCCCCTGCTTGCTACAACGTGAAGGCTAAATATTATTATTGTTGTTCAATTGTTTTCAGTCGTGACTGACTCTTTGTGACTCCATTTGGGGTTTTCTTTGGCAAAGATCCTGCAGCGGTTTGCCATTTCCTTCTGTAGCTCATTTTTCAGATGAGAAAACTGAGGCCAACAGGGTCAAGTGACTTGCTCAGGGTCACACAGTTATTAAATGTCTGAAGCCATATTTGAACTCAGGAAGATGAGTCTTCCTTACTCTAGGCCCAGCACTCTCTCTGTTGTACCACCTACCTTCCTGAAATATTATCATTGATCACCAATAATAATCTCCCAGATGTGACTCATGTCTCATACCACAAAATCAGCTGGATGGGTCCTTAAAACATGGAATTTTGGGACTTGAATAGTAGAATGCCAGGACTAAGAGGGCTCTTAGAACCTAGAGACCAGAACTGAAAGAAATCTTAGAAAACAGCGCATTAGAGAGCGTAAGGACCTTGGAGGTTCATCCTTCTCATTTTACATAGGAAGAAACAAGCCCAGGAAAGTAAGGTGACTTGCCCAGGGTCATACCACTTATTCATTGGTAGAGATAAGACTAGGGCTTAGATTGTATGACTCTCAGTCCTGTGTCTTTTCATTACTCCCAATTACAATGTCTCTGATTTGCTCATCCCTCCTCCCTGGGACTCCGGGCAGATATCTGATTGCTCTCTGAGGGAATGGGTTCTTTCCATCCTGGCTCGGGTCCTGCCCTTGCTGGGGATAGGACTTAGAGGCCCTTGCTGGGGATAGGACTTAGAGGATGAACTCTGCCTTGGATGGTATGAAATGGAGCTACTGTGGCTTTAAAAGCATCTCAGCAGTCCCCTGCCTGGCCGAGCAGCACTGCCAGGGCGAGCCCGAAGGAGGACACCTGCCGAGCTCCTGTACAGCTGGGGAAGATTAGCCTTTTCCACTAGAGAGCACCCATTACCATGTTCCAATATGCTATCACTTCCGCTAGGAGAGCCCACAGATGAGATATCGATTGAGGTGACCCCAGGTGAGCCCTTCCCCCTTGCCTGAGATGTGTGCAGATCAGCCTGGCTGCCAGCTCTCCCGCCCCAGGCCAAAGCCAACAGGATGACAGCTGGCCCCTGCCAATGCTGGCCCTCTCCTCCCCCCACCCCCAACATGGGCCCTCCAGGCTGCCTTAGACAAGAGCTGCTCTGCTCCAGAACTAGCCAAAGTCCCTGGCCAGAGAAGGGGGGACATCAAAGATGGCTAGTGTCTCCAATGCCTTCCTACTGGGCAAGCCTCAGTGGGCAGCCTGTATCCTTGGTGCCTGCACATGGGCAAGTCTGCTTTTTGAATGTGCTACTCATCCCACCTCCAGCCCCGGAGCATCTATCGTATCTTAATCAATCCATACCCTGCTTCCTCTTTCCAAACCTTGCTGAGGTCCCCCTACTTCTCCCTACAATCTTCCCTAAAAACCTCCCCATCCCATTCTCTCCTTGCAGGTTAGCATACGTCTTTTAATGTGGCCATCTTATCTCCCCTCTGAACTTTGAAGCTCTCAGAAGGTCAAGATTTTGAGCTCCGCTTTATCTATGTCCTTCGCAGATCTCACAGTAATTTCTTGGTGCATAGTGTTGGCCTATAGAAATCATCATATTATCCACCCTTCTAGGCCCAAGTCAATTTCCACTTCCTCTGTGAAACTTTTCTTGACCACACAAGTTCTCATGCTTTCTTTCCATAAAATTCATTGGGCATTTAGCATGTGTTGTCTCATTGTAAGGTAGCTTAGTACGTATCTTGTCTCCTTTAACTAGATTGGGGAGCTCCTTGTGAAGGAAGTGATGATATCTTTTATCTCCTCACAGTGCCTAGGGTGGACAATAAATGTTTGTTGATGAATTCAGGCCCCCTGGCCTAAGTCAACTTCAACCTTGGGGATTAAAAGAATTAGTGGATGTGATTTCTGAGTTACTTTTAATGGTATCTGAAAGAGTTAGAAAGCCTAAGAAAGGTCCTGAAGAACTGGAGAAAGGGAAATATTGTTTCTTTTTTTTTCCAAAGGAAAGAAAATGGAATCTGGGGGGCGGCTAGGCGGAGCAGTGAATAAAGCACCGGCCCTGGAGTCAGGAGTACCTGAGTTCAAATCCGGCCTCAGACACTTAACACACACACAAAACAACTAGCCGTGTGACCTTGGGCAAGTCACTTTACCCCAACTGCCCTCCAAAAAAAAAGAAAATGGAATCTGTAAACTATAGGCCAATAGACTTAAGTTGTTAGAAAAATTCTATAATGTTATTGAAGAGACGGTTAGTGACTATTCAGAAAAGGAAGAAGTGATTACAAGAGTCAGCATAACTTCAACAAAAACAGATTATGCCGCCCTAAGCTTAGTTTGCTTTTTGACACAGTTATTCAACTGATAAATCAGGGGAATGTTGTAGACATAATGTACTTACATTTTAGCAAAACATGAATAAAGTATCTCATGCTAGTCTTGTGAAAAAGATGGAGAGATAATGGCTAGATGTCAGTACAATTAGATTCAGAATAGATTGAATGCAGGGGTGGGCTGGTAAATGTTTAACAGCTAGGCTCTCAGGGGAAAAGATGTATGCACACACTTCTATTTTTTTTTTTTTTTGCTTTTTGGAGGGCAGTTGGGGTTAAGTGACTTGCCCAAGGTCACACAGCTAGTTTTTGTGTTAAGTGTCTGAAGCCGGATTTGAACTCAGGTCCTCCTGACTCCAGGGCGGGTGCTCTATTCACTGCACCACCTAGCCACCCCTGCACACACTCCTAAATTAAATCTACTTAATGAACATTTTCTTAAACTAAATGAAGCTCTGATTTCTGAGAGTAAATGCTCACAATGAAAATTTAACAATGGACTCTGCAAAGCTGGGACCTGCCTCTAGCACACCCCTTGTGCGAATGACTAGATTCAAAGGATTGTTGTTAATGATAAAAAGTCAAAGTCTCCAATGGAGTCCCTCAGGGATCTTTAGTTGGTCCTGTGCTATTTAACATGTTATCAATGACTTGGATAAATGCATAGATAGCATGCTTTTCAAATTTTCAGCTGACTCAAAGCTGGGATGAATAGCTAATACACATACTTTCTTAAAAAATTTTTTTTCGATTTTTTATTTTAAACAAATATTAAAACTTAAGTACATAATAAGAAAATAAAAAGAAACATTATAAACATAAATATTAAACTTTAATATAAAATTTTAAAATGTCATGTGGACAGCAGAACATAGGAGAGGATTCAGAATATGTTGCAATGGTTTATCATTTCAAGAAGCCTATATATTAAATACTGTTAATACACTGTTTCTTAATGGAGTAAGGTTTAAAAAAAGATTTTGACAGCATAGACCACTGGACTGATTGCAATAACATGAAATGTAGATATATGTCATGACAGCTAAGTGATGTGGTGGATAGACCGCCCAAACCTAGAGTGAGGAAGAACTGAGTTCAAATTTGGCCTTAGGCACTTAGTAGCTGTGTGACCCTGGACAAGTCACTTAACCCTGTTTGCCTCAGCTTCTTCATCTGTAAAATGAGTTGGAAAAGGAAATAACAAACCGCTCCAGTGTCTTTACCAAGAAAATCCCAAATGGGATCACCAAGAGTCAGACACAACTGAGACACTGAACAACAGCGATAAAGGGTATGATTTCACCTGCAATTTTATCAGTGTGGGGCTCTCAGAAATTAATGCCTTCTACCAAGGCTTTGGATACCTTTTCTGCAACTTAGTCTTAGAGAATTGTCTAGAGCATTGAGAGGATAAGGAACTTCCCAGGGTCACACAGCCATTCGGTGTCAGAGGCAAGACTTGAACCCCAGTCTTAGGTAAATTCAAGGTCAACTTTCTATCCACAACCATGGTGCCATCTAAGATGAAATACATTAGGCATAAATGTAAAATCTTACTCTTGGGTTCCTAAGTTCAACTTTACAAGTACAAGATGGGGAGGCATAATTGAAAAACAATTCAAAAAAGATTTGGGAGTTTCAATAGACTTTAAACTCAAAATGAATCAAGAGTGCTATATTGCAACCACAGAAGTTAATACCATCTTGGGTTGTGATTAAAAGAAGCATAGTTTCCAGGATCAAGGAGGGGACTGTTCTAACTCTTAGTCAAACCATGTCTGAAACATTAGGCTCGGTTTAGGAGGGACATTGCTAAACTAGAGAGTACCCAGAAAAGGGCAACCAAAATGGTGAAGGGTTTCAATTCTATGGCATAAGAATGATTGAAGGAACTGAAGATGTTTAGCTTGAGAAGAGAAGCCTGAGGGTGGGGATGGGAGCCTGTGAGCTGTCTTCAAGTATTTCATGTAGAAGAGGGATTCCATTTGTTCTGTTTGTCCTGAGAGAAACCAAGGACGATGATGAAAAGATGCTCATCTAAATTTGGTGGAAGTAGAAATTGCCTAAACAATGTGAGTTCTAGAAACAGAATAGGATGCCTGGGAAAGCTATCTGCCTCCCACACATTGGAAGCCTTACTTGAAGGCTTAATTATTAAATTAATTAATTTAATATTAACAGCTAGCATTTACATAGCACTTTGTAAAGCCTTTACAAATATTAGCTCATTTGATCCTCACAACAACCCTGGGAGGTAGTTACTGTCATTATCCCCATTTTATAGATAAGAAAACTGAGGCAGACAGAGGTTAAATGTTTTGCCCAGGGTCACACAGTTAGTAAGTGTCTGAGACTGGATTTGAACTCAAGTCTTCTTGAGTCTAGATCCAGTGTTCCACCTGCTGTGGTCCTAACTCTTTTTTGGAGGGGGAGGCAGATAAAGATTTGGCTAGATAATCACTGAGGTTTCTTCCAAAATACTTCCAAAATGCACAGTATTCTGAAATACTGTGCTCCATTGACTGCCTGGGTCTTCATTGAGTTGTCTGGCTCTGCCCCAGATCACAAGGAGATGCGGCCTCAGCAAAAGTGTTGAGGAGACAAGGTCGGTTTTCAGGACAACATCTTGATGACAAAATCAGAGTTGAGTTGGAAGGCATCATGGCAGTCATCTAGCCCACCCAATTTCCCAACAGGAATCCTATGTAACGTTCTCAACAAACAGGCATTTCAACCTCTGCTCAGGAGACATCTCGCTAATGGAAAATCCATCATTTTCTGAGGCAGCCCAATCCACTTTGGATGGCTCTAATTGCTAGGAAGTTTTTTCCCCCTGACATCCTGACAAAATCTCCTTCTTTCCAACTTCCACATATGGCTTCTAATTCTGCTCTTTGGGACCATCTCCCTTTCAATGGCTATCTCCCCTTGTATCCTCCCCCAGCCACATAGAGTCAACTACCTAGGACCTTTCTTTGAGAGCATTCCCCTGCAGGGAACTTGATCTACTTGGAAAGACCCATTTCTCATCCAGATGGAAACACCTTCAGACCTTTCTCCTGTGAGCTGCCCTGTTAAGTTCTGGGTACTATGTTCACTTCTTGGGGGAGTCTCCCTTTAAAAGTGACTTTCATGGACTAGGGGGTTGGAGAGGATCCCCAAGACAATGACATGGGTGGCATTAGTTGGAGGATCTAGGTATGTTTTGTTTGGATAAAAGACTGAGAGAAAGGGGCGGCTAGGTGGCACAGTGAACAGAGCACCGGCCCTGGAGTCAGGGGGACCTGAGTTCAAATCCAACTTCAGACACTTAACACAAAACACACAAAAAAACTAGTCATGTGACCTTGGGCAAGTTACTTAACCCCAATTGCCCTACCTTCCCCCTTTAAAAAAAAGGAAAAAAAAGACTGAGGGAGAGATGATAGGAAGCATACTTGTTCTAGGCGACTTGTAAGGTCAAGAGTTAGTATGATTGGAGTCATTATAGAGAGGTAGATTTTAGCTTCATTAAAAAAAATCCAAAATTTTCCAACTAGAGTTATGATGCAAATAGAAATGCCTGCTGTGTTTGGTAGTGAGTTCACAGTCAGGGATACCTCAGACAGGGGTTCTTAATCTTGTGTCACAGACCCCTCAGGCAAACTTCTCAGAATATTGTTTTTAAATGTATAAAACACATAGAATCACAAGGAAAATTGAGTATAACAAATGTTTCCAAAAGATTAGAACAAAACCCAAATTTGTGGACCCCAAATTAAGATTCCTTGCCAGAGATGAGAATAGATGACTTCAAAAGTCCCTTTCAAATTCCAAAATTCTTTCATTCTGCGTTTGAAATTTATCCAGCCTGTGTCCTACCCCAGTTAATGAACATTTTATGTGCTTCATATCTGTTTCTAGGGTCCCAGAATTTCTTGCCTCTGAAAATATAGTTCCTGGAAAGTCCCAAGAATTTTCCTAACTCTCTGCCTGGAAGCAGTCCAATCCAGGACCCTGCACCCCCCCCCTTCCCAGGTTTCCTACTCCAACTTTAATGCAATTGCCTTCTTTCTGGTTCCCAAAAAGTGACATATTGAAGAAATCTGGGCTCTGACTTCTGTGTACAAAGGCACTTCAGCCATCCAGGCTCTGATGGGTCTCATCCATCCATAGCTTAGGAGATAGGCCTCCAGATTTCTGCTGTGGAAAACAGGCCAGGGACAAAAACAACATTATATCTTTGAGTCAGATGGCAGTAGAGCCCAGACTAGAACCCAGGAGTCCAGGCACCCGGTTTCCTGCCACAAATCCCCGGATCATACTCCTATATCCCAGGAGGGGAGAAATAACATGTCATTTTCACAGCTGTATAGTTAGAACCTCCTTATTCTCCTACTTTGAAGGGAAATTGGATTCACTGGCAGCTTTTGATTTCTGTCTAAGTAATATATGTGTATACTTGAAGTATAGAGAGGATTGAATAGGAGAGACCCCAAACATATCTAATTAAAGTGCTTTGAAGATCAGAAGTGATTCACAAGCCCCTGGTGCATTCCTAATAACCTGCAATAATACAATGTACTCGTAGACCCTAGTTTTCATATTCTAAACATGACAGCCACTTCATGAGGTCACGTGCTAATTGCTAAGGATGGTGGCTGGTCCCAGCAAATACAGCCGCATGAGAGGGGCAGCATACCTTAGGAAGATCTGGCAAGGCCAGGACTCAGTGTGTTCATAAGCCAGGCATCCTTCCCCTAGCAAATGCAATAGAATTCATTCCCACTCCATATGTGTTCTGGGGGGTGGTGGGTGGTGGACAGACTTATGAAAGACATTTAATTAATCAATCAAGTACTCATTGAACACAGTAGTTAAAGTGTACCTAGGCTCTGGGGAAGATGACAAAATTGAGCATAAATGACATTCTTTTCATGCTAGTGATATTTATATAATATTGTATTATATATAAAAAGCACTCTAAATACATCATCTCATCTGAGCTTTACAATCACCTTGTCCTGAAGGTATTATTGTCTCCAACATACAGATGAGGACACATGGGCTCAGAGACTGAGTCACCCAGGGTCATACAATAATCATCTGAGCAGGGATTTGAACTCAGATCTTCATAGCCCTAAGTTTAACACTTTTCCACTCCACCACACTGTCTCCCAGAATTAGATGACCTCATAATCATCCAGAAACCATCCAACCAAAACTTAAGCAGGAATCCCCAAGGGGTCATCTAAGATCCTTGAATAGCTCCAATGATATGGCTTCCACTACATCCCAAGATGGTTCATTTCTTTTGGGGGGAAGTTTTTCTTTATCTCAAGGAGAAATCTACAAGGTTTTAGTTTCCACACATTGTTCTTGTTATTCATGGTTACTTGCAGTCTGGTATAGTGGAAAATGTGCCGGTTTGGGAGTCGGAGGAGCTGGGTTTGAATGATAACCCGTCACCATTTTCCTTGTTTAAGCCTCAATTTCTTCATGTGTTAACATGAAATGTTTAATTAGATGATTGTGCTGACAGCCCTTTTAGCTTAATCCTACTTTCTTTGGGCAGGAAATATATAATATATATTTATTATGTAGCATAATAAATAACATACGACATAATATATGATATAATATATAATAAAATATATAATCTTATAATCCCATGAAGTGAGAATAAAGGGCTATTTCTGATTAGCAACAGTGAATAATAAGCTTTAGGAGATCATTACCATGAGAGGTATCCTAAGCAAAAATTAGAAATGTCTCTCTCAAGAGATGCATCCCATTTCTGCTCCTACTTCATAGTTTCTGTGAGGATCTAATAAGAAAATACATATCTAGTGCTTTGTGAACCTTAAAGTGCTATATAAATGTTAGTTATTCTTATTTCTGAATAGGATAGACACGTCTACTAAGAGAAACTAGGACTGACTTAACCTTTGCTTCTGGTATCCAATAGGACAGCCCTATCTACTTGACTAGAGATCTGGTCCTGAGTCATCTCCAGTTGTCCTGATGAATATCTGGTCATTGCACCCAGATGGCCCTGGAGGAGAAACTGAGGCTGGTGACCTTGCACAGACTCCCTCACTCAAATCCAAGTCAACTGTAAGTCACGTCATTATTTCGCTGATGCCATGGTCCTCTTCAAAAATGAAGGACAAACACAACCTGGTCCTTCAAGGCCTCACTTGGCAGCAGGATGCTGGGTTGGGTAGGACCCCGAGTCAAAGTCAGGGAAGCCAAGCCCATATTGTCTGTCAGGCTGGGGAGAGTCCATGTGAAATTTTGAACTCTTTCTCTCCCCTTGATAGAAGGTACATTCTTTGGCAAAAAGGTGGCCTTCAGAAGTAAGGAAAGCTTGATTGGCTAATTATGAACATACACTCAAACATGATTTCCAGAAAATAAACTCTATCCACAGTAGTCTTTTATTATGATGATGATGATGATGATGATGATGGTTGTATGTTCTACTCTATCATCCCCCACCCCCATTCCCACCCCCATCCCCTCATAGACCACTTCTCTCTGCTACAGGAACATGAAACAAAGCCTGGCTGAGCTGCAGCCCAGGAGAGTGAGCAACAATCACAAAATGCCAGGACATTCAGTGCCGTTACTTGGGGAAATCAGCATTGACACTGAGAGCCCCTTCACATTATTGATGGCTGCTCAGTCTATTTGGCGGTGACCTTGCTCTGCAGACGATGATATTCCTTTAGCCTGTAAACCAGATTAAAAACAAAAAGAGGTAAATTGACAGTAATGACACATGTTCTATTCAATTAATTCAGGTGGAGCTGGGGGCAGCTGTTTGTTAAGATGTAGGTGAAGTTGTCTTTTCTCCCCCTTCCTCCTGTGCCTGCCCTCCTCCCTCTCCCTCGATAATGTAATTAATTTATCTTTGGGAGAAAACAGTTCATGTTATTGTTCAGCACAAAGCAGTTAACTGGCAATGGAAAATGAAGAGGGCATTATGAAAATATGTCTTTCTCGATGCAATTTAAAAGGGCTTATCAGGCCCTTATAAAAACACACAATTAAGAGGTCAGTGAAGGGAAGATTGGGAGGGAAGGATGCTCCCAGGGTCGGCATGACAATTCTAGACTCAATATAGCTCCTGGTGCAAACAGGCCAAAGGAACCCTAACTGTCTGTGGTCAGTCCTGGAAAGGATGAGCAAAAGGAAACAGAGAGGGAATAAAATATAATAATATATTGTTTATGGGCACGGACTGGGTAGGGGGCATTGTGGTTCTTTCCCACTTCAGTCTGTGAAAAGATATGCAGGCATATTTTCCTACCTTAGAAATAGCCCTGACCCAACTCTCCCTTTTGCATTAAGTTTTCTCTTCATATTTTGTGTATATGTGTGTAGGGCGGGGTGGAATGGAATGTTGAGGGAGTAGTACAACGAAAAGAGTTCTGTCCTGGGAGTCAGGAGACCCCGACCCATTGTAAGAGGGCCAGTTTTAGAGTCAGCAGACCTGGGTCCACCTCTGAAAACCTGCTTGCTTCGTGACCTTGACCAAGTTGTTTATACTTCTTGGGTGCCTCAGTTTCCTGATCTGCAAATCAAGATGACCTCTGAGGTCATAACCTAGGGACTGAGGATCCTGGGACTCTATGGTTCTGAGATATGTAGCTAAGCTTGGAGTCATCAGTATGGCCATGAGATGATGAATTTTTCAGCCTCAAAGCCACAGAGAGGGCGTGATGGGTGTTAGCAGAGAGAGTCACTGCTTAGAAAAAAATATGATAGTTCCCTGACCTATGGATTTCTTCTAGACAAGATTGCAAAAGTTGGACCAGACCCTGTGATTTCATATGTCTAGGGCAGAGGTGTTAAAACTCAAGCTCCAGGTGAAGCCTGAATCTGATTAAAATGTATCTGGAAAATGTTTAACAAAATAAATAAGAATATGATACAACATAGGTAATGTTTTCTGTAGTTTTCTAAGTCAATATGTGGCCTGCTGGAACCATTTCTATTTAAGCTTGTCACTACTGGTCTGAGGAACTCTCAGTGAAGAAGCTACCTCTACCAATGCAGACTGGCATAGGCTTCTATCTTAGAGTTGCCTGGGGCACTGAAAAGTGATATGTTCAGTCACAGCCAGTCAGTGTCTAAAGGCAGGACCCAAACCAGGGACTTCCTGACTCTAAAACCAGCTCTCATTTGGTTGTCCTATGGTTGGATAACTTTCTATGGGCCCGTATCTTTTCCCAACCATGCTGTCAAATCCCGTAGGGCAGGAAGTGGGTCTCCTGGTCCTCTGTCTCCCACATTGCCTCACACAGAGCAACAAGACCATCAGTGCCCACTAACTGATCCCTTTCAGATGCTTCTCCATGAAGCTGCTCCTCAAAGCTACTAAGCACAGGGAAAAAGTGTATTAAAAGAAACATATTCAAACATTCTTCTTTTCTTCTCTCCTGCCCACCTTGGGGGAAAAGTGTTCATAGGCCTCAAGGAACTAAGTCATGTTAAAACCAACAGCCCATTTATGTTGGTGGTTCAACAATATCCAACTCTCTGTGACTACACTGGGGGTTTTCTTGGCAAAGTTACTGGAGTGGTTTGCCATTTCCTTCTCCATTTTACAGATGAGGAAACTGAGGCAAACAGAGTTAAGTGACTTGTCCAGGGTCACACAGCCAGTAACTATCTGAAGTAGGATTTGAACTCTGATCTTCCTGACTTCAGGCCTGGCTGTCTAGCCAGTGAACCACCTAGCCACCCCATATCTCTCTACCACTTCCTAATCCCTCCAAGTGCTAAAGACACTGATGAATACATAGGAGGTGCTCAGTGCATCTGTACTGATGAGAGATGGATGGAAGACTCTTCTGAGGGCTGATCTTGAGTAAGGCCAGAGGCCCATTTTCCCTCCTCATTTTGTAGGAACTGGTGATCGTCCAAACTAAGGAAGGATGTGGATCAGCCCCCCAAGAGCCAGTCTCCAAGCTTCGCTCCCTCCTGGGCCGGTATTAGCTTACACTCACCTGAGGGAGTTGATGTTGATGAAGCCAGTGGCATCGGCAGGCTCATAGTCTCCCTGAACATTCATGCTACAAGAGAGAAGGAGAGGGGAGTGAGGGGATCAGAACATCAAACATCAGCATCACCCCCGCCCCAGTGTCAGCCCCATGCTCTGCAGTCCAGGATCCTGTCTCTGATGGAGGTTTTGTGGTCGTTCGGTCTTTTTCCAGTCGAGTCTGACTCTTTGTGACCCCATTTGGGGTTTTCCTGGCAGAGATACTGCTGTGGTTTGCCATCTCCTTCTCCAGCTCATTTACAGATGAAGAAACTGAGGCAAATGGGGTAAACCGACTTGCCCAGGGTCACATAGTCTGATGGAGGTAACAAATAACAACACAACCATTTTCCATTTTGTCAGACTCACAGGTCAGATGTGTGTCCCAACAAGCAACCAATCAAAAATATTTATTAAATAGTTATTATGTGCTATCTCTTGGGAATGCAAAGAAAAAAAGAGTTCATGCTCTGGTGAGCCAGAAAACATGCACATAAATAATAACAGATGATATTTACTTGGTGTTTTACAGCTGGCAAAGCACTTTACATTTTTCTCATCTGATTCTCACAACAAGGTGCTATTTTTACCCCTATTGTACAGATGAGTAAACTGAGGCTGGAGGAGATTAAGTGACTTGGCCAGGGACAACCAACTAGTAAATGTCTGAGGTAGAATTTGAACTCAAGTTTTCCTGACTCCAAGTCTGCCATTCTATCCACTATGGCATTTAACCACCTAGATTACATCCAAGGCACATACGAGTAACAACAAAAGTAACTGGTACTTATAGGATACTTCAGTGATTGGTTGGGCACTTTGTATGTATTATTTTGTTTGATCCCCACAATTCTGTGAGGCGGATACTCTTATTATACCCATTTTACAGATGAGGAAACTGAGTCTAGGAACTGTCTAAGGCTGGATTTGAACTCAGGTCTTACTGATTCCAGATCCAACATTCTATCCACCATGCCCCCTTAGCTGACCACAAGACAAACAGAAAGCACGTTCTTCCCTCATGACCCATTCTAAGAAATAGCCATCATCCAGGGAAGTAGCTAAGCTTTCTTGAAACTATTTTTTTTACCAATGTTGTTCATACTTGCTATCTCTGGAGGTCAAAGTTTTCATAAACTGACTTCCAATTATACAAAGGGAACAAATCAGGAGAAGGCCTGGGAGTCAGGATTCCTAGGTTTCAGCTCTGTTGCTAATTTACCATATGACCTTGGGGAAATGAGATAATACATACACAAGCATTCTGAAAACTATAAAGTGCTCTGCAAATATAAGGATTAATTATTGAATATGACGGCCTTGGCCCTTTGTTCTAAAACTCCCTCTTCAAATTTGTGTGTGTGTGTGTGTGTGTGTGTGTGTGTGTGATGGGGGCTGGGGAAAAGCAAATAACTCTCCTTTCTGGGATTAGGTGAACAAGGGTGCCCTCGCCTGCTCCATTTTTCATGATTTTGCTATTTCTACCTTTCCAGGAAAAAAAAAATCTACTGAGGTTGTTTTTATACAGTCATCCCTCATTTTTACTTCTTAGATTCACAAATGTCCTTTGGAAGGAAGGAAATAAGCGTTTATTAAATGCCTACTACGGGCCAGGCACTGGGCTATTATTTACAATATTATTTATGTTACATATAAATAATATTTACAAATAAGATCTCGTTTTATCCTTACAACAAATCCAGGAGGTAAGTGCTATTACCCTCATTTTGCAGCCGAGGAAACTGAGGCAAATAGATTAAATGACTTGCCCAGTGTTACCCAGTTATTAAGTGTCTGAGGTTGGATCTGAACTCGGGTCTTTCTAACTCCAGGCCCAGCGCTCTATCCACTGTGCCACTAGCTGCCTCCCGAGGTGCTTTGTTGGCCTTCCTCCAGGTGTGAAGCATTCCAGATGTGTAAGAAACCTGTGTAGGCGTCTCAAGGCTGGAAGGCCCTTTATAGTGCCTGGTATATAATAAGCATTAGATAAATGCTTTCTTTTTATCTAGGGCAACGGGTCTCAACCTGTGGGTCCTAACCCCTTTGGGGGTTGAATGACCCTTTCACAGGGGTCACCTAAGGCCATCAGAAAACACATATTTCTGATGGTCTTAGGAACCGAGATACCGCTCCTCTATCCGTCTCCAGGAGGATCCACCCATATGCAGATACGCCCACATACAAGTATTAAAGGGTGGTGGCATTAGGAAGGTTGAGAACCACTGGCATAGGGGGAGCAGTAGAAGGTGCCTAACTCCTCTTCTCTTGTATTTATACCCCTCTGAGACTAAGCTTCTTGAAGGCAAGGGGACTATGTTATCATGTGAGTCCATGATTTGTGTATTCTTTTCTGCAACAGACCTATCACTCTAGTGATGCAGAGAGCTGTCTTCTACTCCCAGTGCAGACAGATGCCTCTTCCTGAAACTTACAGCCTTAAAAGGGTGCTAGGTAGAGCTGGATAGAGCAAGACACTTAACCCCAACTGCCTCCACAAACAAAACAAAAGAAAGAACTTACAGTCTTAAAAACAAAAAGAGTTATCAAGTCTTTCTTTGGAAAGACAGAGTCAAGAGAAAGAAAATGAGCAGCCACATTCTTCACACCCCCCCCAATTATTTCCCTTCCCCTTTGCCCTGTCTTCCTTCCCTCCCATCTCCTACCACAGTTATTGTCTCTAGAAGCCTCTTTCCCAGGCTCTCAGGCTGTGCTGTTTACTTGACTTATGGTGAAGTAATTATATGGGGGTGGTTTTTGTTTATTTGATCTCTGAATCAATCTGGACCTCTTTGCTTCTCCTCAACTTTCATTCAGCTTCCTGAGCCATTCCAAACTCTAACCACAGACCTCTTGCCTGCTTTGCCCTCTGGCCTCACTTCTATACCTAATATGGTTTGGGGACCCAGCATCCCCTCCATTCTCTGTAAAACCATTTTCTGGCTTGACCACTCTTTATCTACTCCCTTTCCTTCCTCCCTCCTCATTCCATCATCATTCCGTGCCTCCCCTTTCCTCAACTCAAATGCCAATAGATAGCCCTCTCTGGAGCAATTTCCCCACCTTGGGGAAATTGGTTTCCTCAGTAATAAAGAAACAGCTCAGTCTAAGTGGCTTGCCCAGGGTCACATAATGGCAGCCTCATAGTTGAACCCAAGCCCCCATCTCCAAAGCCACTGTTCTTGCCTCTGGACGATGTCTGCCTCAGGGTCTCTGGAGGACCTTTATGACTTCTGTGACCATCACAAAGGAAAAGGATTTTGATAAAAGGATTTCCCAGGTTTGAAACTTACATTGTTCTCTGACCTCTTAATAATAATGATAAATCTCATTAGTCTCATGAATCTTCTTTGATTATGCTTCTGCCTTTGACACCAACATATCTTCTTGGTACACTTAGGGATTGTAGGCTACAGGACATGGAGCTGACTTCTGGTACCTATGCTCTAAAGCTCAGGTGGGACTAGTGAAAATTTAAGAAGAAGCTAGGACTTGAGATGACTTGTATGAAGTGATGCTGAACAGAGTAAGAAGAGCTGAGACAAAGATTCACACAACCACTACAACAGCAAAAAGGAAAACTATAATGAGACACTTCAATCAACGCAACCAGTATAATCAACACAGTGACCTATTGTGAAGCGTGCCTCCGAGGTGGTGGACTATGGATGCAGAATGAGGCATACATTCTCAAATACAGACAATGTCTTGATTTGTTTTGCTTTGCTTGATTGCATTCATTTGTTTCAAGAGAGGATTCTGCTTGTGGGGGTGGGGAAGGAGTCACTGACAGGTGGCTTGGGGCAGTGGTTTAAAGAAGGCTGACTCTTTGGTTGTTGTCCCCCATTTATGTAGTGTCTATGTGAAACCAATGAAAGGTTTTACTTACTCGTTGAAAAAAAAGAAGCGACTTTGTCCCATTTTCCTTTGCATCCCCTATGGCAGCCAGCACAGAAGAGGCACTCAGCACAACATAGGATTTAGAGCTGCAAAGACCCTTAGAGATCACACAGCTCACATCTCTCATTTTAAAGATGTAGAGACCAAGGCCTCGAGGAGTAATGTGACTTGTCCAAAGTCACACAGCAGCTTAGAAGCAAAGCTAGGACTGGAAAGTCTGGCCCTTTGACTCCCAGTCCAATGCATGGACCCAGTCAGTTGCCACAACTCCCCCTTTCTCCCTCCACAACATCTCTCACTTCCTCTCCCTTCTCTCTAATCTCACAGGCACCACCTTAAAGAGGCTCTCCTAACCTCTTGGCTAGGTGACTGTGACTGTTTCCACTGGCCTCTGGGCTCTCCCCACTCCAGTCTATCCTCCATGCTACAGCCAAGGTAATGTTCCTTAAGCTCAGATCTGACCTCGTGGCTCCCCTACTCAGCTTCTAGGGCCTCTACTACAGGGGTGAGGAACCCTTTGATAAAAGGATTTGTTTTGTAAAACTTGGACTCAGTCAAAAGGCTGCACCCAAGGACCTAAAAGACCACATGTGGCCTTGAGGCTGCAGGTTCTCCACGACTACTCTAGGATAAAAAAAGAAATTTCTCCATTTATCTTTTAAAGTTCTCCCCAACCTGAGTCCAAACTACCTTTCTAGCCTAACTGGACATCACAGCTGGGTTCTGATTAGTGCAAATCATGAAACCCCCTGAAGTCATTGCATGTGTTTGAATTTCACTATTAGAAGTTATAATTATGTAAAATATAGTCCTTGGCTCCAGCCCAGTGGAAATATGCAGTGTGAATTTGAAATGATGAGACCACATTAGGGAATTCACTATTTCCACTAATCGAGACTTAGCTGGGCGCCCCCATCCTGTACGCTTGTGACCCAAACTGGCTTCCTCTCTCTATGTATCAGACACAGACACACACAGACACACACATGCTCAGTGTCTCATTAGAATATAAGCTTCCTGCAGCTAAGGATTGTTTCATTCTTTATAGTTTTGTCTATAACACCCAGGACAGTGTAGGAAGTGCTTAATAAATGCTGGTTGTTTGAGTAATTGACTCCCCACTACTGCAGGTATCTGTCTTTTGGGAGAATGAATGAATGGCCTTTCTTGTACCACTCTCTCAGACCTGTTATTTGGAATAGGAAATATCCGATATTCCCACCTTGCCTGAGCATGGCAACTTTGACTGGTTCTTTGGCCCCAACCATCGACTCCCCAGCACCACACACCCTATTTCAAGGAGTACCACAGACTGGAACCACAGACAGAGGCAGGCATTCAGCTCCCCTCCTTCTCTTCCCATAATTCCTCACATATAAATCCTCAGAACATTTTTTTGCCTCTTAGCATTCTCCTTATTTCTCTCTCCTATAAGTTAATACCAAACAATTTAATAAAGCTAGACTTCAAACAGGCCCCTCCCTGATCATCACTGCCAGGCCTTCCCTCCCAAAGATTGGCTAAATCTGGGTAAATGAGTCCCCTAACATGGCCAAAGAGTTCTAAAAGCTCATTTCTCAGGAACTGAAAAACCTCTTTTAAAAATTGGGGCGGGGGGGGGGAGTGAGGGAGAGAAAGAGTTTACAATGATTTTTTTTTTTTACCTCCCCTGACGGTCTACAGAAAACCTCTGCGCTTTTATTTTTGCTCACTCGAGTGGTTCTGACCTGCTCTATAATTACGTTACTTTCTACCCACTGTGCTGCGGCATTTCGAGCCTCCACTACCTCTCGCGGCTTCCTCGCTGGTCCCTGTGACGCTGTCACTCAACGGCTTTCAAATCAGCGATGTAGAAATCAGAAAGAAAAGGAAAATGGTCGGAGACACAGTGAGAATAAATGCTCCTGCTTTTCTCTCTCTTTTTTTTTCCTCCCTTCCCTTTTTACCTTATTCATTTAATCTCCCTGAGTGAGAATGCGAGGCATAATGAAGGGTTGGACAGATTATTAGAAGCTGTTGATTTAGAGGGGGAGGGAAGAAAAAGCCAGAAAGAGAAAGAGAGAAGATAATTTGACATTTACCCTGACTGATCTAAACTGATTCGGTTATATTTGTGGCTTATAAAGTGTTTAGAAAGATTGAAAGGGGGAGGGGGGAGAACTCAACACAGTAAAGAAAAGGGAAAGAAAAAAAATATTGACTGCAAAACAAAACTCGTGCTATAATTTCCAACTCGCCTTGGCGAAGGCGACAGCTTTGAGTTAAAGCAGGGCTCCAGTCAGAGCCCAAACCTGACTTAGCCAGGAAAGGGCTGTGTGTGAGTCCTTAGTCAAGCCTGGAGGGGTGTCTTGGAGCTTCAAGAGGTGGAGAAGAGACCAGTGTGGGGTTAACATTTTCTTTCATATTTATATGTTTGCATATGCACAGCATAAAAGGTTCAGCATAGGATGGCTTCTTTGCCTCTTATCAGTCCCAAGTAAAGAAGCTTGAAGATTGTTGTTTTAGCAGGTGGGGATGTCTAATACATCTGGGGACTCCGTCCTTAGCCCTCTCCTCTAAGGTCAGACCTCTGGGCCAGTCCCCAGGAATGGGTGAGATTGGGGCCAGCAATCTTCTATAGGGGAAAGTTTGGCTCCTCCAACTGTATAAGGGTCCAAAGTCTTTCCTAACAGTGTTCAAAGATACTCTTGGGTTCTGTCTCTACTGCCCAGTCCCTTGTGAGCTTTCGCAAGGTAAAGGGCTTCAGAAAAATGAATAAATTTTCTTACTCCAAGATGGGGGGAAAAAGTGATTCCAATATGAAGAGATGCAAAAGAAGTGGGGGAAAACTTATGCCCAGAGGCACATGGACCCCAGTGGAGAAACCAAGGTAGAAGCCTCCAGTGAAAGGAACAAAGACTACAATGGAGTTTACAGTCGCTCAGAGAACAGTTAATCAGGAGAGGAAATGGAGCTGAGACTCCTGGCGATTGGACGTTACCTTGAACTTGAACCTGGCTGTGTAAGGACTGGAGGTGAGTATATCATGAGGGAGCCAGCCTTCTTTTGTTCAGAAAGCTGAGGATGGGAATGAGGGAGGAGTAGAGAAGGGATCAAAAAGGACATTGGCCTTCTGCCCACTACTTACCTCACCAGCTCTTCATTGTACAGTGATTGGGGAGATTCTCGGCCAAGGATGTAGACCTGGCCCTTGAAGACAGACACCTGGACCTTGCCCTCAACCCCTTCCTGAGACTTGGCGATGCAGTGGCGGATAAACTCACACTCTGGACTGTGCCAG
This sequence comes from Pseudocheirus occidentalis, assembly GCA_028646575.1. Taxonomy (NCBI): domain Eukaryota; kingdom Metazoa; phylum Chordata; class Mammalia; order Diprotodontia; family Pseudocheiridae; genus Pseudocheirus; species Pseudocheirus occidentalis. Next base: position 107,786,184 of record CM053595.1, on the reverse strand, counting down.
AAACCTGGAGGGGGTGAGATGGAGGGGTATATCACTCAGCTTTGGTCAAGATGCTACATCTCCCGAGCCCCACTGTTCATCCTCTCAGCTCTGTGCAAGGGGAAGGCCTAGATGGCACCCCGTTCAAGGGATGGAACCTATCAGGATTTTCCATGCAGAATCTGCAAGGAATTGTTACTTTAATGAGTCTCATTCCCTGCTCAAATGGCAGAAACTAGAAGTTGGTCTTAATATCTCTTCTTACCATCTCCTCTGCACTCAGACATCAGAAGGAGATGGGTGGGGAACAGAAGAGGGAGAGGGAAAAGGGACAGAGCAGAGATGATATATGCAAAAATACTAAAGTATAAAACATTAAAACATTATACTCATGTTATAGATTGCCCTCCATCTCCATAATCAGCATTGGTTCGTGGTAATACCTGTTTCCACCGATTTTTGAATACCTTTTTGTCAAACATCCACGGTGGGTTCAGCCTTGTGCTGGGTACTGCAGAAGACACTGAAAATATGGTCTTCTATTGCTGTTAAGGACCTCCCAGTCTGAACAAGGAGAGATCACTCACATGTAGCCACCAAGGAAAGGACAATTAAGTGCTGGGCTGGGTTATTAGTTTGAGAAAGACTAGGAGTCAGAGAGGAAGCAGGAGAAACTGAAATGGGCTTAGCTAGCCTGGGGTGGCTTCCAGGAAAGGTAGGGCAGGAGTTAGAGATGGGGGCTGGAGAGAAGGGATTCTAGATGGGAGGAACAGTACAAGGAAATACCCAGAAACTAGAAGCATAGTGTATACAGGGGGACAGTGAGAAATCACAGAATCATGATTCTGGAAGGGGATATCAGAAGTCAGCTGGTTTAATCTCTAACTGGAGAAGGGACTCCTCCCACAACATCCCTGAGAGCCTCTGCTTTAAAGCCCTCCAGGGACCGAGAATTTAATAATGATAATGATGACAATGATGATGATAAATTTACTTACTAGGTACCAGGCACTGTGTGAAATGCTTTATGATCATTATCTCATTTGAGCCTCACAATAATCCTGCAAGGGAGGTGCTATACCATCATTTTATAGATGAAGAAACAGGCAAAGATTTAGGTGACTTGCCCAGAGTCACACAGACAGTAAGCGGTTGAAGCTGGATTTGAACTCAGGTCTTCCTAGCTCCAGGCCTGGCTCTCTATCCATTGAGCTACCGTGCTGCCCACTGGCTCTTTGGTCAGCCTGTATTCCATATTTGTACAGCTCTAATTAAATTATTTTTTGATGCTAAGCTGAAATTGACTTTTCTGGGGTTTTGTCCCATTGGTCCCAGGTCCACCTTTTGGGGCAAAGGAAAGCACATCTCCCTGATGACCAGCCTGCAGAAGGTTTAGAGAGGCCAATGATGAGAAATAACAGAGAACAGCATGTGGGGCTAGGGGGCAGTCAAAGGGCCTTAAAGTCAGGAGTTTGGATTTACGTGGCAGGCTGGAGTGCCAGAGATACCTGTTTATGATTCTGACAGCCTCATTGATTTTACTTGCACTGGGTTCAGATTCCTGACTTTCATTAACTATGGGACCTTGAACCAATCGATTCACTTCTAGGCCCTAATTTCCTTATCTGTCAAATGGGAAGAAGTTCTCAATCTGTCCTCTTATCAGCCTTGCTTCTCTTTACTTCAACATTTTCCCATTAGTAATAGTAGGAGAAGAGGACAAGGGAGAAGGAGAGAAAGCAACTAAACAATAGGAAAGAAGAAAGAAGGGGCAAAGCAAAGGTGATGAGATAAATGAAGAAAATGCAGGGCAGGAGAGGAGAAAAGTACAGGCTGGGTAAAGAACTAGCTTTGGCTCTTTTCTCAGAGAACCATTCATTTCAAAAGAAAGCCCCTGACCCTGGTGCCAGGCCCCAGGAGTCCCCAGTGCTGAACAAGAGCTCGGGGCCAGGGAACTGACCTGGGGCCTTTATCAGAGCAGGAGATCAGGCTCCATATGGCCCAGCAGCCTCTCAGGTGGGTTCACCTTCCTCACTCCTTTATAAAGTAACCTTATTCTGGCAAGGCCACCTCTACTTTCTTCCTGCCTCCCTCAGCAGACTTCACGAAGAGATGTGACAGGCACATCTGTCTGTCTGAACTCCCATTGTGATCAGGACTTCTGGTTGTGCTGTGGGGTTCCCCTCTACAATTCCCCATCCAAGGGGTGACTTCATTCCTACTCCCCTGAATAGAATTTTCTCAAAGTGATAAGTTTCAGTTTAGTTTGCAGTCACACAATGGACTTGAGAGGGATTTCAGGGCACAAAAACCTATTCCAGTAGCTTTTCTCTACTGACCCTGATGGGTTGTTCTGGGAAAAAAATCACAAGATTTATACTTTTATTACACTTCCTTTACAACAATAATTTTATACTTCTATAATTCTTTCCTTCCTATAAGGTAGGGTCGGTTGAGTGGGAGGCCAGGTCCAAGCCAGCACCCTCACTTTCACCAAATGCTGGGAGCAGGTGCTAGGAAATTAAAGGGTGAGAAGGCTTGTAGAATCATAGAATGATAGAGCACAGAATTCTGGGCCTTACTTAAATCATCTAGTTCTGGGACCAAAGGCCAAATGTGGCCTGCTGCCTGCTTTTGCACAGCCCGTGAGGTAAGAATAGTTTTTACATTTTAAGTTATAACTTTATTTACAATATATGTTTATTTACAATATGCAAGTTGATTTTAAACTGTAAGAACCATCCTAATTTGTGGGCCATACAAAAGCAGGCAGTAAGCAGGATTTGGTTTGGGGGCCACAGCTTGCCAACCCCCAATCTAACCTAATATGCTTATTTTACAGATGTGGAAACCTGTTGCCCCAGAAAAATAAAGTGACTTGACCAGAATCCCAGTTTTCTAATTTCTATTCAAATTCTCTTCCCATCACTTCACACTAACTCTATAGGAATAGGCAAATAAGTTCTCAGACCTCACTGGCCCACCCACCCAAAAAACACCCAAGACAGAGGGCCAGGGCTATACTGGAGGGCACTCCTGGCCTTCCTGGGAGCAGGTCTTTAACTAAATAAAGATAATTAGCCCATTAAGTTCCCAGACCTGAAGAAAGGCAGAAAGATGAACACAGGAGATAGAGAAACAAGGAGAAAGAAACTGTCTTTAAGTGTCTGCAATGACCACTGGCCTCATGTTTATCTCTCTGATCTCTCCCAAGCAGGTGTCATCCTAAAGCCCAGCTGGGAAGAGGGAAGCTAAGAAGGGCTGGCAGGGTAGAAAGAGAAGGCTGGGGGATGGGGTGGGAGAGGCTTGGACCTTGGATTACTCAGAGGTTAGGAAATCTAGAAGGACACAGTCGACTAAGCATGCTACAACTATTGAAATTATTTGCATTGTTTTCAGTTTTAAAGCTTTTTAAAGGTACCCCAGCACCGAAGCACATAGACAAGTCTCCTGTCCCAAGTCAATAATAGAAACACTTTATCACTCAGTCGAATCTCAGCTTTTTGAAGGGAGCTGACTCCCTATCCCTTGGTCACTTATCAAAATCTAAAAGTGATGAAGTGGAGGAAAGAAGACCATTTCCTTGGTTGAGGGCTGCTACTTGATAGTAGTCTCGGGGACCCCGATACAATGAGTCCATCAGTGACCCATTCTTCCATAAATAGGGCAGACAATTATACACGGGACTAGTGGAGTAGTCCTGGGGCCTGAGCCTATGGAATTGGGGGGAGGGGAGGACTTGTTTAGTCTTTTACTAAGCAGAATCTCAGTTTCCCCCTTTGTAAGATGAGGGTCCTCCTATGATGGATGCCATCTCTTTCTACCCTACCAGCCCTTCTTAGCTTCCCTCTTCCCAGCTGGGCTTTAGGATGACACCTGCTTGGGAGAGATCAGAGAGATGCCATGGATGCAGGAAGAGATGTTTAAATTTGCAGAAGTAAGAGTGACTCAAAACCCCGAACCATGGGATGTCAGAGTTTGGAAAGACAGCATGGTGTCTCAGGAAGAACAGTAGATTTGGCTTCAGAACCACTGAGTTTAAATCCTGGTTCTGACACTAACTGTATGAACTGGAATAATTCACCCACCTCTCTAGGCTTCTGTTTTCTCATGTGCAAAATGAGAGAGTGAAATTCAATTCATTTTAGGGTTCCTTTCAGTTCTAAAGCCTATGTATGGAGTCTTAGAAACCCTAGTTATCTGTGACCCTAGACTGAGAGTTAGACAGAACCTTAGAAGTTCCAATTCAACCTTTTTTTTTTAACAGATGAGGAAAGTGAGGCCTAGAAATACAATTACTTTCTCAAGGGCATTGAGTCAGAGCCAGAGCTAGGGCTGGGTTTCCTGATGTCCTGTTCTTTCCATTACTCTCATGAAGCTCTCTCTGATCACCAACCGTCAGTTGTTATTCTATAGAGTAAGGACTGTCTGCCTCTCACTCCTTAACTTCAAGAAGATAGGGAGAAGACCCCAGACACTGGGGATGCTGGGGTTCAGCTGGAGCTGCCACTCAGACTTAAATAAGTCCTCTCTAACTCACTGTTCCCAAATTAAAAAACCCACGGAATGATTTCCCTTCCTAACTTCTCAGATGGAAGGAGGCTGGGAGGGGGGAGAAGAGGGAGGGAAGGAAGTCAGGAGGATCCACGCCTACCTCCTTCGAAACTCTTTCAGCAGCTTCTCAAACTCCAGGTGCTCCCGCCCCCAATTCCTGCTCCCTACTCCCCACCAATTGCCTTAATGACGCTCCCACTTTGTAACCAAAATCCACCTTTCAACATTTAAATACCACGGAGCAAATGAGGTCGGTGGGAGACAATGGCATTTAAACACCTGGGCCATACCTGGGAGGAGGGGGGGCTGAGGCAGGGGAGTGCTTGGCTTCAAGGCTGCCTTCAAACAATGAGGAGGAAATCAACCCAACTAGCAATCTCTAATCCCCTTAAACTCTGGGACGAGTTACAATGATTACGTGGTTTTAAAAGAAAATGAAATGGGGAGAAAGAAGAAAGTCTAGAAGCAAATTCTCTCTCTTTCTCCTGATCCTAGCTTAGTTGTGATGGGGCAAGGCTCACTGCAGCCCTCAAAACATGAATAATGTCCTCACACTGACCCTCCTCTCTGCTCTGCCTCCCTGAGATACCAAAGGTGGTTTGGAGAACATCCACTTCACAGGTTAGGGATGTACCCACACATCCAGGGTCCTAGGACTGTTGAATATTAGGGCTAGAGGCAACTTTCCTTTCCATCTAATCCAATCCCTGTATTTTACTGGTGAGGCCCACAGAAGGGAGGTCACACTAAAGTCAATATGCTTTTGGAATGCACTTTGGAACCTTCACCCATGAACTTATCTCAACTTTTGTGAGCTAAGTTTAGAACTCCATTTTTTCTTTTGCCCAGAAGCATGACATAATGGAAAGGGCTCAGCACTGTGGGTCAGGAGACCTGATTAGGTTCAAGGTGGGAGCTTGGCAGGGTTCCACACCCTCCCAGAGCCTGTTTCTCCTCTACAAGATGAGAAGGCAAATGTGATCTCTAAGGTCCTTTCCAATCCTAATATTTTATGGTTGATAGTCTATCATTCTATGTTCTAAAGTCTCTCCCAGATCTAATATTCTCTGTTCCAAAGGTTCCTTTTAGTTATGATAATCATGTTTGTAATGTTTAGTCTCTTGGGGGTACAATTTCCATACATTTATTCCTTAATGGATGGGGAGAATGACATTTTGTTCTTTTTTTTTTTTCAAACTAACTCTTATAAGTTTCAAGTGCTTTTCTTCCCACTCAATTTTAATATTCTAGACTATGGGGAAGGGCAGAGGCCACATTCCCTCCTCTTTGTCTCTTGCTCTTTTCAAGATACCTTCCTCTTTCCCATATCCTACCTACCTGACCTTTCCAACTCCCATTTGATAAGAATCGGGGTTCTTGAAACCAAATGGAGGCTCCAGGAGCATGAATTGCCCCAACTTTGAGCAGATATATGTATGTCAAATTGGAAGAACCCTACCCCAACCTGATATCTAAGGGAATCAGTGGTGTTCTCCTCCCCCCTTTCCCTTGCCTGAAACCTAATCACAACATCCTGAACATCACAGGATTCTAGCTCTGGACCTCAGGTATTATCCTGTCCTACCCACTGATTTTAAAGATAGGAAAACTGAGGTCCAGAGAAGAAATGTGACTTACCCAAAATGACTCAAGAAATTGACGGCAAACCTGAGGCCTGATCCCAGGTCTTTCCACTGAACTAAACTGCCACCCCTATCTCTAAATATTCTGAAATGCCAAGAATCCTCATTTGCCCTTATCCTGCTAATACACCATGAAAAGGTGGTCGAGTGTGAGGGAGTTGGGAGCAGATAGGAGGGCAGGGCTCTGTAAGGAATTTTGTTTGAATGAAGTCCAAAGAGGGGAAGGAATGCAGGAGGGAGGCATACGCACCATTGTACACCAATTCGGAGAATTTCAAGCCTAGGCCCTGTTTGATTTTACGCACTTCTCGATCCATGGTGAAAGCCTCAATGTCTAAATGAGCATGGTATAGGATCGTTCCCGCTGGGGTCTCGTAGATACCTAGCCATTTTTCCAGGCAGGGGGAAAAAGAGAAAAAAGACACAAACGCATGAAACCCAAACTGTCAGCAAATGACAAAAAAAATAATGACTTCTCTGACAAGAGAAACGCCAGTTGGACCCATTCACTCCCAGCTTGTTGCAAAATGCATCTGTCATTATACTCATGCTGGGGCCAAGACAGTCCACTCCGCACCTTGTGGAGAAAATGTCTAGATTTTCCTCTTTGAAGGGGCTCTCTGACGATGCTAAATGACAGGGTTTTGGAGCAGTCCCCCTTTACTCCCCCCAAAGCATGCCCACCGGTCTACAGCTGAAAACCTATAATTAAATAAGTGATGGTAGAGCATGGGCCCATGGATACAAGGTCCCAAATATCCCTTCCTCCCCTATGCCAGTGAAAAGGAGAAAGGGACGGCCGGGAGAAAACACACAGAAATGCACATAAGGTGCGTGTTGTCATTCGGTTGGTCGTTTCAGTCATGTTGGTCTTGGTGACTCTATTTGGAGTTTTCGTGGCAAAGATACTGGAGTGGTTTGCCATTTCCTTCTCTAGCTCATTTATAGGCAAACAGGGTTAAGTGACTTGTCCAGGGTCACACAGCTAGTAAGTGTCTGAGGCTGGCTTTGAACTCCTAAAGATGAGTCTTTCTGATTCCAAGCCCAGTGTTATTCACTGGACCATCTAGCTGCCTTTCAATGTATACATACATTCACACATACATACATACATACATACACATACACATACACATATACACATACATATACATATACACACACGCATATATATATATATATATATATATAAATATAACATGTGTGTGTATATATATATATACATAGCCAGCTAGCTAGCTAATCTATCCATCCACACATTAACCCATGGTGGCACAGTATCTAGAATATTGGATGTAAGTTCAACTCTTAGCCCAAACATTTATAAGCTGTATGATCCTGAGCAAGTCACTTAATCCTTCTCAACCTCAGTTTCTACACCTTTGAAATGGGCATAAGAACAGTTTCTTCTTCACAGGGTTGTTGCAAGGATCAAATGAAATAACATATGCAAAACGCTGCCCAAACTTTAAAGCATTACGGAAACATTTGCTGTTACAATTAGGAGGGAAGGGAGATAAACTCAATTTTTGTTTCTGTTGAAGCTAACGCACCGTCATTTCCCTCCACGACTCTTTCAAAAATCACAAAATGTAAGAACTAGAACGGCCCTTAAAGTTTGTTGTGTCTGACTCCAATTACAGATAGGGACACTGAGGCCAGGAGAAGGGCCTTGCTCTGTGTCACAAAACCAGCTCACTTCTCCTCCCACCTCTCAACACTGCCCCTTGTGGCTTTTGTCCAAAAGTAACAAAGTTCTGACGTCGGGATAACAGTGTCTGTGACAGAACCTTGAAAAGCAGGAGATGGTACAGCCTTGGGAAAAGATGACGTTGTTACATTAACAACAGCAACAACAGCAACAACACCAACAATGATGGTAGCGTTTATAGAGCAGAGAGCTAACGCTCTAAATGACAGGCGAGGCCCGGTCCCTCTTAGGACCTCTGTTTCATGTTCTACACAAAGGAAGTTATAATCCCCGCTTTACCTGCTTCAGAGTCTCTATCAGAAACAAATGAGAGGATGAATTTTAGGGAAAATACGCCCCTTCAAAAGTATAAAGAGCTACAAGGTGTTGCTATTATTACATTTTTTAAACCTTGATACATCTGATAGTATTAACTCCACTAACAGGTTTTATTGACCAAGTAAGTGACAATTTTTAACTACTGGGAAGGAAATCTAGTAATGATGACAAAGTATGGTGAATTGTAACTGCTAAGGCTTAAAAATGGATGTGACTATGTAATAAAATCATTTGAAAACTATGAATGTCATCTGGGAACTGGGTTTGGATCCTACTTCTGACATTTACTAGCTGTGTGACCATGGGCAAGTCATTTAACCCTTCTAAACCTCAGTTACTCAATCTGTAAAATGGGGATAATAATACCTATAATAGCTACTTCACAGGGTTTTTGTGAGAATCAAACTCATTAATGTATATAAAATGCTTTGCCCAACCCTAAAGTACTATATAAATGTCAGCTGTTGTGAATAATAGCAATAATAGTATATTATCATTATTATGTATCGTATATAATAATAGCCTATTAAAGTATGTTATAAGTGCACAAGACTCAGGGCTTTTCCAATTCTTCAGGAAAAGATGTCCATCCCATTGAGGTCCGGGCCCAATTTCTCAACTCTGCCAACCTGTACCAGCTCTATGAATCATAGCATGGCAGAGCGGGAAGAAACCTTAAATATCAACATTTCAACACCTAATTTTACAGATGAGGAAACAGACCCAGGAAGGGGAAATGATTCAAGGTGATCAAGTGAATGCCAAAGCTGGGACTAGAACCCAGGTGGCTTGACTTCAAATGCAGTGCATTTTCTACTATAAATATGATCTCTCTTCTCTTTGCTGTCAAAGCTACAGTCCAAAGCCCAGCAGCTGAGAAGTTCCAATAGCCAGGATCCTGACTTCTCAGGTCTAACCTCAGGCCTGAGACAGAAAAGAGAGAAACCATACACTCCCATTTGAAACCTTCAAATTTGTATTTTCTTCTTGGACTAAAGATTCTCAAGTCATGTTCACATACTCTTCCAAGGGGCCAGAAAGGTCAGAGTAAGGGCAGGATCCACCCTGTTTCCTAAGCATGGAAAAGGGAGGTCCAGAGAAAGGAAATTTCTTGCCCAGGTTTGCCAACAGCTGGAGTAGGAGACTGGAAGAGGCCTCAAGGCTAGCCCCCCCAAAGAAGGAACCCTCTCCCATCAGAGGAGCTATGGCCAGTGGGCAGTACTGGGAGGGGAGAGAGCCGGCAGCTCCAAAGGCCTGCAGAAACTGTCCCCAGAGGTGGATTTCTGCCTTTCCCAGCAGCAGAGTATTTGAGGGAAGATTCAAAGGGGGAGAACAATCAGCTACAAAACACATCAACACAATTAATATTCCTACTCCTTTCTGTAGAAGGTGTTAAAGTTAATTGTGACTGATCAAAAAGCTTGTTTTTGGAGCCGCTGCTTCTGTGTGTGTGTCTGTGTGTGTGTCTGTGTCTGTGTGTATGTGCATGCGTGCACACATTAAAAAAAAGATCTCCCTTCTGTTCTCCACAGGGGGTGGTTTGCAGATGATTTCTCTGTGTTTCTTCTGGGGAAAAAAATAAATTTAAAAAAATCCATGACAGAAACCTGATGCTAAGAGACTATAGATTTGGGGCTTTTGACAGTCAGCGTATGAACCACTGCGCAAAAGGAAGAAGGAGATGACAGCTGAACCTCTGGTGTCGCAGTGGAAGAGACAACAGACATCTTCAAAGTGACATTCGAAGCGTCTCCAAGTGTCTATTTTCATCTCTTCGTGTTTACAGGAAAAAGACAGGGGTGTCAGCATTTGTGACTAGAGGGCCTTCAATCACACCATAATTACTGTGGAGGAGGGGAATGGGGGGGAAGGGGAGGAGGAGAGTGGACTGGGAAAGAGTGGGGATACAGACAGCTGTTTCTGCTTAAAATGTCCTCATTTGTAACTGCTACTGCCAGTTTAGCACCAATTGAGCAATTTCCTTGTATTGACTGGGATCTGTCCATTCAATTGGGGGCTGGTAGTTTGGGCCTCTGTGCCAGCACCAGGAGCTCCCACTTCTATCCAGCCATCCTGTGGTGGTCTGGAGCAATGGTAAAACAAGATCCAAGGGCTGGTTCTATTGGGGGAGGCTGGGTTTTCTGGAGGAGAAATGTACCCCATTTGCATTTCCCCTGTCTCCACTGAAGTTGCCAGGCAGAACATGGAAGCATGTCAAGCAGCCGTGGAGAGTAGAGGAAGATGAGAGGGGTATGACTGTGGGGAGGGCAGAGTGAGATGGGGTCCTTCTCTCTGGGGGTCTGGAGCAACAGGGGCAGAAGGGTCCTAATGGGAAGTGGGGAGAATGGATCTGGGTCTTGAGTTCTTACCAGGATCCAATTCTAGGGGATTTCTCTGGCTGAATGAAGGCCAAGCCTAGGCCCCTCAGACATATTTCTTGCTTTATTGTTCTTCTCTAGGCCCCCCACTTTGATTCAAGCACTCACAAGAACCACTGAAGGATCTAAGACTCAAGGGGCAACACAAGTTGTAAGTGTGACTTGTGTGTGTGTGTGTGTGTGTGTGTGATTGTTTGGGGAGGAATCAGGACTGTCTTATGGTAAGAGAGACAGTGAGTGACAGGAGCCTCTGAGTCAGAGGAATGAAGCCATCAACAGAGGAAGCTGGAAACCCCAGCCCAGATTGTGCAAAGTGGGAGCAGAAGGGGGGAGCAGGAGAACAGAAAACCATGGGGAAGGTACAACTGGAAAATGAGAAGGATTTAAAAGAGAAAGAGAGGGAGGTAGAAGGAAGAAGGAAAGACAGAGTAAGGCAAGCAGAAGCAGGAGAGAACACAAACCTCTTTTCCCCCCACTGATTTCATTTACTCCACTTAATTAGCCCCCCTCCAGAGTTAAAAAGATAATTTGATAATGAGGATGTGAAAAGACACAATATTCAGGAAAGCAACTCCATTTGCAACGTTCTGCGCCCCTGCCGGCCCAGCTGAGTGAGCCCTAAGCTCACTGTCACCAGCAGCCCCACGGTCAGGGGGTACCCCCAGCCACCAGTGACCCTACTCTGAACCTCTAGACAAGAAAGAGTCCAACCCCTGAGACCACCAGCTTCCCCAGCCCACTGGCCAGCCCCTCCCTTCAGCCTCCCTGACATCAGTCTTTAATGAATTTTCAATTACAAGCCTTGTAAAATCAATACAAATGAATTTTTTTCCCCATGTTAGGTCCTGGACAATAGCTTCATCTAGACGCTGCCCTTGGTGTAACCGACGATTAACCAGTTTCTCTCATTACCTTACACTTAATAAAAGCCTCCTCACGGCCAGAATCAGACATAGCCACATTAATTTATAGTCTTTCTAGTTCATCAGCTAATCAGTTAGCTAGCTAGCTTGGGAGGAACTAAGCTGGCAGAGAGACATTTAGGTTTTTTTTTTTAAAGGTGAAAAAAAGTCTCGAACCAGTTCCTATCTCCCCAGCCTTTCTTTTCTACAACCACGGCCTCAGCTATTTCTCAGCCTAGGAAGTGACAGGGCCAATGTACAACCCTGTTCCATAGTTACGTTAGAACTCTGGAAGGTCCTTCAGAGACCGTTCATCTGGTCTAATTAAAAAGGAAGAAACTGAGGCCCACAAGCAGGAAGGAGGTTGGCTAAAGTCATACAAATGAATTAATAGTTAGTGACCTTGCTTTCCATTTTCAAAATGCTTGCCCAAATTGCACACTTCTCTTCAAAGGAATGGTAAGTACCTGGACCTTGTTTAGGAGACATGTCCCCTTGGCCCTGGACACTCAGTCCAGTAACCTGACCTGGAGGGGAGGGCTGGTCCCCACAACTATGGGGGGTGGTAAGTAACCCAACTTGCCTGTTTCTCCTTTTCTGCTCATTGTGGAACTTCCAAGCTGTCTACTTTAGAAAGTAGAGAGAAACCTCGGCTGCCCTATACCCTATCCTGTGTCTTTGGCCTCTTCCTTTACTGATGTGTTTGCAAATTAATCCCCCCATTTCTTCTTTGGGGTGCTATTGGGTGAGGGAGGGAGATAGTACAGACTTGGAAATGGCTGGTTGTTGGCCATAAGCAACCTATCTGCTCTAAAGGGCAGGTCTAGACAAAGGGACATTTAATCAGATCTTAATGTGGGTAAAACAAAGGAAGAAAATGATAAAAGGGAATGGCTAATTAGTCATAATGTTAGCCAACTACAAATTAGATAAAAACTTCCCCAAAGATTTTCAATTAGGTTGTTTCTCATGGATGGTAGAGTCTATGGGAAAAATAAAGAAGCCCCCCCTCCCAAAAAAGATGCCATTTCCTCAGTTTCTCCTCCCTCTATCCCTTCTCATATGTACAGAAAAACCAACAGTAGCCTTCAAGTCTTTCAATTACTTTCATAGATGTAAAATTGGAACTGGAAGGACCATCAAGATAATTCAGACCAGGGTTTCTTAACCTGGGATCCATGAACTTGAAAAAATCATTTGATAACTGTATTTCTTTTCTGTTATTGTTGTTGGTTTTTTGGAGGGGAAAGGTAGGGTAACTGGGGTTAAGTGACTTGCCTAAGGTCACATGGCTAGTTTTTGTGTTAAGTGTCTGAGGCCAGATTTGAACTCAGGTCCTCCTGACTCCAGGGCCAGTGCTTTATTTGCTGCGACACCTAGCCACCAGATAACTGTATTTCAATATAGTTGTTTTCAATTATTGAGTCATTTCAGTCATGTCCCACCCTTCATGAGCATATCTGGGGTTTTCTTAGCAAAGATGCTGGAGCAGTTTGCCATTTTCTTCTCCAAATCATTTTACAGATGAGGAAACTGAGGCAAACAGAGTGAAGTGACTTACCCAGAGTTATCTAGTTAGTTAATGTCTGAGGCCAAATTTGAACTCAGATCCTCCTGACTCCAGGGCTGGTGTTCTTTCCATTGCAACACCTAGCTGCCCCATTGGTTTCAATATAGTTGGTTTAAATAACATTGTTCTGGGAAGAGCTCCATAGGCTTCATGAGATTGTGAAAAGGCTCTGTCACACACACACACAAAAAGTGAGGTAGCTCTGGTTTAAAACTGCTCATTTTATAGATAAGGAACTAAGGCCTTCTGAGGGAGGAGGGGAGAGAGAAGAGCACACAGTGATTTCTTGCCCAAGGTCACACGGTGAGTTAGGGGCAGAGTCAGAACCAGGACACAGATCTTTTAGTCTCCCATCTGGAGTTCACTTTTCTCAGGGTCAGTTACAAGGTGGGCATGCCGTGTTCTTTATGAATCTGCAAACCTTTATGAAGGTTTCCATTTTTCTTTTTCTTCTCTTCCCAAGCTAAAGCTAATAAATGTTGGACAAGATTTGAATTGGCTGAAGCCAAATTGCAGCTGATTCTTGGGTGATACACAGAAATTTTTTTTTATGTTTTATGTTTTATGAAACATACGGTCCTTTGTACACAAGGACATGTATGTGGCGATGGCCTGAGTTTAAGTGTGAATGGGATCATTTGGCTCATTCTCAGACTCCTGGTCCCATCAATCATACATATAAATACAGTAAAGGCAATTGGGTCTTTTCCCAGGATGCCACATTTAGTAAGGATTGATAGGAATTAAAAGTCCTTCATAAAAGTAGAAACAACAGAGCTTAGACTTGAGTGAGCAAAAATAATCATTTAGAATAGGAAGCTACCAGATGAACAGGCTGGGCTGTGTCGACAGTCCCCCATCAACAGTGACCTCCCTAGCATCGGGTTTTATGTTGGCGTCCAGGAGCCCCCTGCCCTGTCTCTCCACTGTGTGTCCTATTCTTCACCCTCTATCTCCAACCAAATGAGGGTCTGCTTTATGTCACTTGTCTTGGGGGCAAAAATCCTAATTCTACCTCCTAGTGTGTGCATTTTCAGGCAATTCCCCTTCCTCTTACATGTTCTTGGAGTTTAGGAAAGGAAGCCACACTCTGCATGGGAAAGGACAGTGGGTGGGTGCTGTAGTCTCCTTAGATTGAGCAGAGGGAGCTAGAAGTACAATTAACCCCAAACCTTTTGCTTAGACCCTAGTTTCAACTCCATATATTTTGCCATTCTCACCCTCCGAAATGCAGAGTGCTAGCAGCAGAAGGGTATACTGATGGCCAGGAATCTCTGCTAGGAACCTGTTCCTTTTCAGGCAGACTCAAAGATGGCACAGACTCTCAGCATCCTAGAATCTTAGATCTGGAAGGGAACTCAATGATCCTTTTACAAATGGGGAAACTGAGGTCCAGAAAAGCTAAGTAATTTGCCTAAGACCACATAATGAATGGACACAGGGTGAAAAAAAGAGGTTTAGGAAGGGTTTAGATAAATACACAGATGGCAGAATCATAATTAAATTTACTAAGGGGTGCTAGGGATGATATTGCTAATTCATGGTTCCCTCCATGCCTTCATCAGAGACAGACTCCTAAACTAGAGGGGCGATGGAGCTGGCCCAAGAAGGCAATCATGAGAAGGCAAAATGTGGAAACAAGTTTATTCTGTCCCTGGGAAACACTGCTCCCCATACCCTGTGTTTCTCTAGGAGCAACCTCTGGTCCCCCTTCACCCTCCCCACAAGGCAGCTCCGTACAAAATGACAGCGCCAACCCCTGGTCTGATTAGTATTCCAGACTCTCAAAAGGAGCTGTGAATTAGCCATCTGAATGAAACCGTTAATGACCAAGAAATTACCCCTTTCCGTCTTTTCATGGAGACATGAAAGGGGCCTGCTCGCTCCCGCCCCCTAATGGGAGTCAGGCCCCTGAGAGGACAGTGGAGAGGCTGACCACACAGGCTCTGATCTTCTAGCCAGAACACCTGGCTCCATCTACCCTGCCATCTCCTTGGAGCTCTGTGAGAACACAGTCTAAGTGGCTGTGGATGACCTTGGTCTTGGCCAAGGGAGTGGGGCTGCTCACGACCTAGCCTAGTAAGAGAAGTCCTGTTCCAAAGTAGTACGTACTGCTTTAGGCCCGGGTCATCTGAATCATGTGAACAATGGCCAGTCTAGTATTCTGGTCAATAATCTTGCATCCCTAAATTACTGCTACTATAATCATGCTTCCTTATTGCCTCTAAGAGAAAATATCAATTCCTTTGTTTACTATTTAAAACTCTTCACCATCTGGTTCCACTATATCTTGTACATGATGCCCCATAGTTTGCTCTACGTTCTAGCAGGGCATCCTTACTGGGCCCTGAACGTGTGTGTTGTGTCATATACGCCCTTTGTTCAGGTGGTCCCTTATTCTTGGGGTGCTCTCCCTCCTATTCACCTGGAGCTCTTGGAACTTCCAGACAGGTTCAGCTCAAGTGTTACCTCCAATGGGAAGTATCCTCTATTTTCCCCAATTGTTAATTTTCCTTGTCTCTGCAGAATTACTTTGCATATTTATTATTTATTCATTCATTCATTTTGTGCACATTGTTTCCCTCCAATAGAGGGTAAGCTCTTTGAGGGCAGAGACTACTTTTTCCTCTAGCTTTGTCTAGCTGCTGACCCTCTAGACTTCTTCTATTGGTTGATTTGAAGATCTCTAGCATGATGTCAATCAAATGAGAATGGCTACCACTTTCTGTCATCATCATCATCATCATCACTATCACCACCACCACCACCACTCAAACATACAGTGAGTGCTTTAAGTTTTGCAAACTGATCAGATTTGAGTCTCACGACAACCCTGTGACCCCCATTTTACTATGATCTCCATTTTAGAGATAAGAAAACTAAAGCTCAGAAAAGTTGTGACTTGTCCTAATATAGGAGCGTACAGGAATTCTCCTCCTAACAAATATGCCTATGTGATCAGATTGCTTGGCTCCCCTTGACCTAGTGGTGACACATAACCATGGCTACAACTTTCTGTTTATCATTCATAATAATGTGAGAGGCATTACAATGTAGTGGCCAGAGAAAGTAGTGCTTGAAGGCATAAAGACAGGGATTTGGGCCCTGCCTCTGACATGTACTTGTGGTATGACCTTCAGCAAGTCACTGAATTCAGCATTTTTAGATAACTCTACAAGACAATACAATTACAGAGAAGGTACCAACCTGCATTGGTTGAGGGGATTTTCTCACTTGGGAATTTCCTATCCCATTGAAATCAGAGGTCCAATCCTTCTCCCTATTCACAATAATAATAGCCTATCTCTCAAAAAAAATCACAAAGAATCTCAGTTTTAGCACAAACTCTTCCCTGCTCCTCTCCTAAGAGGCCCATTTCCAGGGGTTTTTTGGCAGATTTTCTATCCTGCAGTATCACAATTTCCTCCATCCCAGGGGATGATAGGCCACCATCTTCCCTTTGAACATCTGGGCTCTGTGTGTTAGGTAAAGGTGCAAGGGTCTCTAGTTAGCCTCAGCCACCTAGAGTATTTGCTTGGAAGGGATTCTGGAGGCAAGCTTACCTCTGGACTTCATCCCGATGAAGCGGTTCTCTACAATGTCAATTCGGCCAACCCCATGTTTGCCCCTGTTGGGGAAGAAGCAGAGGAGAAGAGGTCACGGATTGAATGGGCAGGCTCCCCATGAAAGAGAGTAACCCCAACTTTCAGAAAAGAAGCAGGGGAACCTAGCCATGCTTTTCAAATCCATCAGTACTTTGGAATGTTCCTGCCTCCCTTGGCCCCAGTAACCTTAAGGTCATTTGGGACTTGTAGTGCCAGACTGAAGTATTTTGTCAGAAGACATGAGTGATTGAAGGAGAGTACATTTATTAAGTGCTTATTATGTGCTGACTATGTGATTTTTATGAAGAAAATTACTGGTAATCATTCCTGCCCTTTCCTCCTTAGAAGTGCTGGCTGATGAAATGAAGTTATTGAATTATGGAGTTGGAAGAGAATCTTAAGTTTAATTTAAGCAAAATCCTTCCTTTTCCAAGTAAGGAAACTGAGGCACAAAAGGGGAGGGAAATAATATCACAGAATTACAGAATCACAGAATTGGAAGAGATCACGGAGATCATCTAGGCCAACTCATACTTAAACTATGTTATTCTCTTCAAAAACCCCTAAAGAGATTCCTTAGGAAGAGCTTAGCTGATAAGGGGGCTTACTACCTCCCGAGGTATCATCCCGTTCTATTTTGGGTAGCTCTAATGGGCAAGAAGCTCATATTTTCCTGCAATTTTCATCAATAGATAATAATAACAATAACTTCAACTGACATTTACATACTACAATTTACAAAACACTTTACAGACATTATCCTATTGGAGCCTTACAGCAACTCTGAAACAGATCCTTCACAGATCCTAGCTCTGCCCTCTGGGTTCATCAAGAAAACATCTTGTCCACGACCACACAGAGTCAACAGGAAATGTGGGACTGCAGCCCGGGTCAAATGGCTCTTTTTACTAACCACAGTATCTCACCAGCACTAAGGAAAATAATGAAGATGAGGCCTAGCATGCCCACCTTTTATCCCTCTACCCATCTTTCCTTAGAAGACAGTAATTTGAGGATCCAAGACACAGAGAGAGAACTTAGATGGTATCATCATTTGTAAGGGCTGTTCTCTCTCGGACACTAGTTTCATACTCATTTGGTAGTTGCTTAAGAAATGTTTGCTTGAATCTATCCAACTGAATTGATTGACCCTGCCCATGATTTGGTAATTTGGTAGTTCCAGCCCATTTCCCCCAGAAGACTCCAGGGTCCTGTTAAACTGGAGAGGGGTTGTAGTAATAGGTTCAGGGTGGGAATCATTACAGGGTCCCTGGATTTGCATAAATCACCCTTGGCTCTGGGAATATGCCTGGTACTTGATCTCAGGGTAAGAGAAAATACCCTGCAGGGTACATGTGGTCTAGGCTGATCTAAGCTCTAGCCAAGTCTCATCTGTATGTGATCCTTTGTCCAGACACCCTACTTAAACCATACCTCCCCACCACCCACCCACTTGAATGGCAGGTCCTTTAGCTGCATCAGAAGTTCTGATCAATGAAGGGCAAATTCCCATCTCTAGTTATCACCCCTCGGGTTCAGAACCAATCAGAGCCAGGAGTATGGAAGGTAGCCTTGACTACTTAAGGCCATGTAGAGATTGCTAACTTCCATCTTAGTATATCTTCCAAAAAAGCCAATACCAACAAAATAAGAACGCATATTCTCTGTTATGCCAGGGGAGAAGATCCCCATTAATACAGTACCAAGACAAGGGGTAGTATTAGGAATGGTCAAACCGATGCTAACAACACCTCTGTGGATTAGGAGCATTGTCCAGGGTCCCTGCATCTTTCTAGAAGGGGTATTTAAGGGAAGGGATTTTACCACCCTGTGCAGAACAATCATGCTGGAGAGAATGGAGCTGAGTGGTGGGCAGTTTAGTCTTGAGTTCTAGTCCTGAGCTAGGTGAATAACGAAGTAGAATGAGGTAGTTGGGCTAGGTCCCTTCCAGCTGTAATACCCTTAAGCGTCTATGAATCTATGACTCTATATATAGGGATTATGGGGCAGCTAGGCTGCACAATGTATATACAATATCAGGCCTGAAGTCAGGAAGATTCATCTTCCTGGGTTCAAATCCAGCCTCAGATACTTGCTGGCTATGTGACCCTGAGCAAATCACTTAACCCTGTTTGCCTCAGTTTCCTCATCTGTAAAACAAGCTGGAGAAGGAAACAGCAAACCACTCTGCCAAGATAGCTCCAAATGGGGGCACAAAGAATCAGATATGACTGAAAAAATGACTGAACAACAAAATAGGAATTATAAATTTACAGACTGAGAGTTTAAGGTCATATAGTCCAAGTCTGTCATTTTACAGATAAGGAACTGGCAACCCAGAAAGATTAACAGTAACTTGCCCAAGGTCACAGGGCTAGGCAAATTGTAGGACCAGGATTTGAACCCAAGCTTTCTGACTTCAAATCCTGTACTCTTCCACTACACAAAAGCTTCATGCTGAAGCTCAGAGTAGGGAGAGAAGAGAATCTCTTTCCTCTTCATGTTCTAACTCCAGGGTTTTGACAATGGAGCCATCTTCACTGACCTTCTTGGTCTAAACTTTCCTTCTTCAGAGTTTCTCATTCATGCATCAGGAGCCCAAAGGGATGGAATGTGTTTCCTGAGATCTCTTGAGAATGAGAGGGAAGAAAGGTCAGCAAGCAGCACTTACGCAATTTCATTCAGGTAGAGAAAGAGCTCCAAGGATGTATGGTGGGATGTCCCATCTTTGACATTGGTCACCTGCACGGGAACACCTGGGGAAGTAAAAGGTACAGAGGGTAAAGAGCTGGGATGGTCAAGAAGGAAGCTGAGAGAACAGGAAAAGGGGGCCAGCCATCCGACCTAGCCACAACGTCCCTCTCCTGGCCATCAGCAACGCCTTAAATGGATGTGACAGATATGGACTCCAAATAACTTCTTAAAAAGCCATGTGCAGGTTGTGGCCGCTGGGGGAAAAGAGGGGCTGGAAAGCCCCTGGAATGAAAGAGAAAATGTAATAAAAACTCTCTACCCCCCCTCCCATTCTTTTTTTCCCTTTTGCATTTAGGGGCTGTGAAATTGCAACCAGGCCCTGAACTAATTGAATTTCACGCTCCACCATTGTCTTACCACTGGAGCACCTTCTGTCCCACCAGTTAGTGGGGGGCTGGACTTCTGCGGAGGTACGGCCCAGCGCGCGCACTCACACACACACACACACACACACACACACACACACACACACACACACAGAGCCCCCTGCAACGGCTGTTGGACCAATGATCTGATCCCCTCCCCCTGCCCACAACCCACACGGGGTCCCAGTTATCAGCCTGATGGGCACGCAATGGCTCCCCCACCGGCCAATGGAAGGGCAGGACTGGCTGGAATGGCAGGGTCTCCCATGAATTAATTCTAATGGCCTCTAAAAAGTGAGGGGAGCAAGAAGGGAGGGAGGGAGGGAAGACAGGCAGTGGGGGTGGTAGCAGCAGAGGGATGGGGGTGTGTGGAGAGGGGCAGTGGAGGGGGGGTGTGGGTGGGTGGGTTAGGGGTTGACTTTGAATAGAAAAGGGGCATTTTCTCGAGCAGTGTGAAGTGAGCAATAAATGTATTAGGAGGCTAACAAGAGGGCTGTAGCTGTGACAAAGAAAAGCCGTTCAAAGTTGGAGCCTAATCTCCCTTCCATCTGCCCGTCTCATTACCATGTAGCGAGCTATCAGTTGCCAATCAGGCCTCAATAGCCTTCTTTGGAGTCTTTATTACTGAGGCGCCTGCTAGCGTGGCGACACTGAAGGGTCTGTCAGCATCGCCATTCTTAACCCCCATTTCCAGGGGTTTTATAACTCGGTTGTAAATTGCTATTAAATGTAAGTCTGGCCAATAATGAACCTTAAGCCCTCCTCATGGCCCCCCGCCTCCCTCCATCTCCTTTCTCTGCCTCTCCTTTTCTATTATCATCCTTAGCCAGGGCATTGGATGGGGTCCACCCGGGTGGAGAAGAGACATTGTTGGGGCTGCTGTTGGAGAAAGCAGCTTATCCTTTAAAATAGTTAATAATTAGATTAAAACTTCAAATAAATTAACTAGGGGATGAATAGGGAATAGCAGAGGGAGGGGCTTTTTTCCCCTCTATATTTTTTCCAGACGGTCCCAAAGTCATTAAAATGAATTGAGTCTCCCCTCTCTCTCTCTCTCTCTCTCTCTCTCTCTCTCTCTCTCTCTCTCTGTCTCTCTGTCTCTGTCTCTCTCTCTCTGTCTCTCTCTCTCTCTCTCTCTCCCCCTGTCTTTCTCTCTCTCTCTGTCTCTGTCTCTCTCACTATCTCTGTCTCTCTGTCTCTTTCTCTCTCCTCTCTTGCGTCCACTCTAAGATATGCTAGTCAAATTGTCATACTTGTAGCTAAAACCTTCTCCTGTCCTGGGTCCGGTCCTTTTTCTCTTGGTCCTTTAGGTTGCCCAACTTCTTAGTAAACATGCTGTGATCTGGGTCTCTCCAGCATGTCACGTCATGTGGGTGCTTACCTGGACCACAAAGGTCCACTTTATGCTAAGAATTTGGTCGATGGGACTAGCACCCTACACTGAGCATCTCAATATAAGAGAGAAAACAGCAGATACAAAGAGAGACAAAGCTTGGGGTAAAGAAAGGGCGCTAGACTGGGAGTTGGAGGGCCTGGCCCCAAATCTCAGTTCTCCGGCATTGTGGGACATTGAACAGGTCATTTCCTTCTCTGGATCTCATTTTCCTCATCTATAAAGTAAAGCTCTAAATCTAAGAGTCTATGACCTAGGGGAGAATCAGACCCCAAAGCAACCAATTGTGAAACCCAGAGTGTCCAGCCTGGGGTCAAACTCCATTTCTAGAACTCGGAAGGAGAAAATTCAAGGTCCAACTCTTCCTGCTGACCTTCCATTTGTCCCAGAACCAGAGCACAGGTCCACTATCAAATTTAGGACTGGAGAAAAAAGAATCCTAGCTCTACACTGGTCAGGGTTTAAGTGATTAGTGAGGGTGTTAACAACGGACAAGTCCCCTTGGCCCCAGAATCACCTATGATTAAAGGTTGAAAGCAGGTGAAGGGGGGTGATGGTGGGCTTAAATGCCCAAATCTCCACTACCTCTGAAAAGACACTTGAGGCCAAAGTTTAAAGCGACAATCCCTGGCTGTGGAAGATGATGTAAAGGAAGAGAAGCTAACATGGGAAAGAGACTATTACCGCAAAGGAGGATCTCTTCCCAATTCTCCTCAGAGTATTATAAGGCTGAGAGCTAGAAAGTCCACTAGAGTTAATCTAGCCTAATCTCTTCTTATTTCACAGATAAGGAAACTGAGTCCTAGAGAAAGGAACATGTGACTTGTCCAAGATTACAAAGGTAGTTAAGTAGCAGAACCAGAATTTCAAGCCATATCTTCTGACTCTAAGTAATCATAATAGCTAACATTTATAAAATATTTTAGAGTTTGTAAAGCACTTTACATATTACTAGCACAATTTTCACTGCACTATGCCACCCTGTCCCTCCTCTCCCTCATCAGAAAAGGACCAGTGGTCTTGAGATTCCAGTGCATCAAAGGCCAGAGCAAGACCTGCCATCATCACTTCTTTTTTTTCTATTTTTGATTTGTTTATTTTTAATTTAGCAACATAAAAAGGTAACATGTCTATTTACAAAGTACAACACACCAAAGGATTATAGGATTATATGTGAAACTGAGAATTTCTTTTATTTTTTTTATTGACTTGTTTGTTTACTTTTAGTTTACAAGATTCAGTTCCAGAATCACTTGAGTTTCAGATTTTTTTCCCCTTCCTCCCCACCCCCCACCCCTGCTATGGTGGCATACAATCATGTATAGGATCTGCAAACTCTTTCACATTGTACAATAGTCTGGTTGTATAGGTGTTATAGCATCATCACTTCTCTCCTGGATTACCAAATAACTAGTCTTCCCAGCTCTAGGTTTTTCCTGCTCCAACCCTACATGCAAAAACTTTCACAAATTTTCTCCTGTTCAATAGAGGAGGAATAGGTTGGGGCTTAGCATTCAAAGCCATTTATAATTTAGCCCTAACCTACTCTCTCTTAGTGAAGGAAGACCTACATTCTAGCCAAATTAGATAACTTATGTGCCCTCAGATCTGCCACTAAAATTCCCATCCCTGAGCCTTTGGTCAAGAAAGATCCCAGGATTTCTTTCTCTCTACTTTCTATTAATTTAAGTCCTACTTAGCTTCAGCAGGAAGTTCAAATGTTGCTTTCCCTAACTCAGTAATGCCTCTCTCCTCCAAACTCCTGCAGTGCTTACCCTCCGTGTTATTTTGTTTATCACATACTACCTTGCAGCATCTATTATCTTCTTACACTTTTGTTCTGTCTCTCCTTAAAGGCAGGGACTGTGTCTCTGATGGCTCTGCACCCCCAGCACCTAGCACAAATGCGAGCCCATACACCAGTTGTTCTTGTGATAATATCTATGGATAGCAAATCTCAAGTCATTAGTATTGCTGGGATTTAACTTGCATGTCAGGAATGAAGAAGCATTTGTTGACTGACTAAAGAGGGAACTGTTCCTTTAAAATTATGCCATTCTAATGAGTGAAGTTAGTTAGAGGCCTAGCAGTGAAGAGTTCAGTTTGGTTTTGGCTCTAGGGAAGCTGAGGAAATTGTTTCCCTCCTTTATAACATATATGACTTCAAATGTCAAGTGAAGCAGACATGGGGGAAAGTTATCTGTGAAAGACCTCCCATGAACTGTGACCTTCAGAAAGCCAGGGGAGAGTTGAAGCAATATTTTCCTCATGAATGGCAAAGGGAGAGGGAGATGATTTGAATCTATCAGGAATGAGGAGTGTGTCGAGTCAAACTTGAAGACATACCTTTCTTGAACTGAATCTCTAAGACATCTGGGCTGTTAGGAGCCTTCGTAGGGTCCTGGGTCTTTGTGTAGAGGCCAGGAGGTGCTTGGTTCTAAGGACAGAAGAGAAACATAGCTGATGGACAAAGGTCCCAGAACTAACTGGGACTTCCCAGGCTCAGAACATACCTTGCTCCCCTTCACTCCCTTTCTTCTTTTGACCCTAAGGTTAGCCTCTAGGACAAGGAGACACTCAAGACAGATCACAGGCAGGAAGTAGACAGCTCGATTCTTCCCCCAAGTCCACTGTGGCTGACACTGACCAACAGGCCCTGTGGGCCCACACCATCACCACAGCCTGCGTCACCACTTTCTAGGGGCCTGGGAACAATGGACTAAAGAAATCAGACAATTTTTCCCCTCAACTTGATCTCATCTTCTTCTTTGACGCCCCCACAGCTGGAGATGGAATAGCTGTGGAAAAGCAAGTCAGGCAGGAAAAAAAGTGTGACTTTGAAGGGGCGAGTCATGCACATACTTTCCAGGAGAGGGACAGCCATATGTGTGCGGGTACACACACACGCGCGCACACACACACATACACGTGCACACACACATTTTCTCTCTCTCTCTCTCTCTCTCTCTCTCTCTCTCTCTCTCTCTCTTTCCCTCCACTTTTCTCTCTTTTCTCTTCTCCTCTCATCCCTCCCCATCCCTCCACTTCTACTGAGAACTGGGGTTTATTCTGCACTGACCGAAAAGCTAATGACTAAGTGTGACCCCAGCAGGTGCTCCAACAAGCTGTACTCTTCCACAGTGTCCCTGAGGTTAATACTCACAGGGGGAAAAGGGAGGAACAAAAGAAAAACCCATTTGAAAACACATCAACCTTTATGTATATTTTTTCCAGACTTGTAGAAAAGGGGCCTCTCATCTCCCTTAAGCCCTGGCTGCATCGGTAGTGATGGCCTGTTACAAGCACACTCTTGCAATTAGCTCACGCCTCAGGATGCTCCGGCTCCAAGTGACTGCCAGACTTGGAGTCCAGGCGCTGAATCTTTGAGACTGAGGTCACTTGACAAGTTGGGGCAGTAGAAGGTGTGCAACACAGAGGGAATGAGAAGGTTGATTTTTCAACATTTTCCATCCTCCCTCCTTTAGCACGCTCCCTGACAAAGGCTCTTTGCTGGTTTCTTATGGTTTCAGATCTTGCACTTTAGCATTGGATTGTTTTGTAATTTAGGGTATGGACACAGATTTAAAGCTGGAAGGGGCCTTAGTTTAACCTTTTATTTTTAAAAAAGGGTTGGAGGCTCAGAGAAAGCTGGGCAGCTAGACCTAGCTAAACCTAGAGTCAGTGAAAATCCAGGCTGTCCTACTTAAAGGAAGGAAAAAGCCTTAGACCAAGAGTCGGGATACCTGGGTTTCCATCTCAGTGAAGCTGCCTTTACTCATTTGCTGGGTGTCCTTGGCCAAGTCAATTCCCTTCTCTTGACTTTGGTCTTCTCATGTAAAATGAGAGACCAGATCATAGACTCACAGATTTAGAGCTAGGAGAGATCATTTAGTCTAAGCCTCTCATTTTACAGGCGAAAAAAAGAGAGATCTGGAAAGGTTACATGACCTGCCCAAAGTCACACAAATGGCAGAGTCAACATTGGAAACCAGTTTCTTTGACTCCAAAACCAACCTTCCTTCTGGAATCTCTGAAGTTTCTTCTGGTTCTAAGATCCTATGAATTTCTATTACTAACTCCCCCCCCCCAATAATACCACTACTAATAATAATCCCTTTAGGACTCTTTCAAGGCATATCACCAGCCTTTCTAGTGTATTTGGTTCTTGTAGCAGATCTGATGTTATCAAGGCATAGACTTTTATCTTCTGATGACAGATGAGGAAATTCAGGTACAAAAATGAGTGAAATGCCTAAAAAATCACTCAGTTTAGTGGAAAAATGAAACTTGAATTTGGGTGTCCTGATTCGCAGTCCAGTGCTCTGTCCATTCTACTGCACAATTGTCCATGGACTGCTCTTTCCATAAGCAGCACAAGCTTGAAGTGATTTGGAGGCCACCAACAAGTGGTGCCTGGACAATGTTTACTGTTTACTGCTAATATTTGGGTCCTTGAATTCTCCAAAGAACCATACCCCAGCATTCTCCAGGGCACTGAACTCTACAGAGCTGAGCAAATAAGTAAAGTGACATCAACAACCACTCATGGAGACCCCTCCACCCCAGAGACACCCTTTCTCTTTCTCTGAGTTCTAATGCTAGAGCATGGTAAAGGAGAAGGAGGGGAGATTCAAAGTAAGAGGACAAATCCTGTCTCTTACTACTTATTCTTGTTTTGTTTTGTTTTCTTTTTGGAGGGAGGAAGGTAGGGCAATTGGGGTTAAGTGACTTGCCCAAGGTCACACAGCTAATTTTTGTGTTAAGTGTGTTCAGATTTGAACTCAGGTCTTCCTGACTCCAGGGCCAGCATTCTATTCATTGCACTACCTAGCTGCCCCTCTCTTACTACTTATTGTCTAAGAGATCTTCAGCAAGTCTCCTTACTTTTGAGCCTCAAATTCCTCATATGTAAAATGAGCTAGGTGACCTCCTTCCCAGCTCTAAATTTATGGTCATACAACTTTGCCTCTCTTTCCATTTTTGTTTTACTGAGGGCATAACCTAAGACATCCACAAAGGAGAGAAGCCATGAAAGCAGATTTGGCTCCATCTTTGCCCCCCACCCACCCATTGGGTTCCCAAGAGCCACACAGCCCTCATTCACATAGTAAGGGAGAGTTTAGGGGGGGTGATGATGGAGGCCAGAGAGAGGCCATGAGAAAGAGAGGGAAGCTGTACAATAAGAATTGTAGAATCTAGGGTAGTGGGGGACCTGAGAGGTCAATCCCTTTGATGTCCAGAAAGGCTAAATTACTTGTCCAAAGCCATGTAAGTGGTAAAGAGCAAAGCCAGGATTCCATACCCAGAGGTTCTCCCTGCACAACTGGACCAAGAGAAGGCATCTCTGTGCCCTGGACATAGTCTGAAAAATGTAGCCCCTGTGTGTCCACCGGAAGCATTAAGCCTTTCCCTTATAACCCATACAACCTGGCATCACAAAATTATTCCTCTTGGGTCAAGGTGAGGGGCATTGTCCAGCACCATCACACTTATGTTCATGTGCAAAACCATGCTGAAAAGCATTCCTCATCATGCCCCCTCTGCATTTGTATCCTACATGACTACCCACCTTGTCTGTCCCTAATCTCAGCACTGGCAAAGACCAATCAGTAAGCTAGTTTCTTATGAGGCCACCTGTAAACTATCGATGGAAGTGAGGGAGCAGTCAAGGGCCCCCACAACAGAGGAAGGGGTGCTACCTAGGACATTCCCTGCACTCACGTTAGCACCTCTCAGGAAAGAAGAAGAACAGAGAGCAGCAGCCCACCTTCCAAGGGGGTTGCTGAAGGCAGCCAGTAGTTCCCCCTCCCCACTCCAAAATAGGAACCCTTTGAGATACAGCAACACAATTTTAACTTGATCTGTCACAGCCTCAGGTCTCTCCTCCTTCCTTTGAGCCAGTATATCCCCAAACACTCGATCCTGTGCACACACAAACTGTGTGACCCATGGATTTCAATTTTGCACGCCCTGGTCTCCCTGATCATATTTATTAACTCAGCAGAGAAAATGTTCAAGATAATGAAAAACTTTGCATGCAAAAGGAGAAAGGAGGGGGGCTCAGAGCTGCAGATAAGAGGGAGGATACCAAGGATTACAAACTCTTTACTAAACATTGGAAGTCGGCATCAGACAGCTTCCAATTTCCTAACCTGAGTCTGAAAGCCCCTATTAAATAAAGTAACTAAATAGGAATAAAATGCCATTTGCCTTGAGTTCTGCCACAGTCATGTGTGTGTATGTATGAGAGTGTGTGTGTGTGTGTGTGTGTGCGTGTGCATGTGAGTATGTTTTGGTCTCTTTTACTCCCCTTTCTAAAAGCCCAGTTCAAATGACAAATAGTTTGTTGCAGGGTATCAATGCCATCTATTTATCCATCCCAGTAGGGGGGCAAGTCCTGCAATGTCATCTTTTGAGGGGGGGGTTGAAGGGAAGAAAGTGTGGAAAAAAAGAAAGAGGGGAGAGAGAGAGAGAGAGAGAGAGAGAGAGAGAGAGAGAGAGAGAGAGAGAGAGAGAGAGAGAGAGAGAGAGAAAGAAAGAAAGCACGAAACAGGCCAAGAGAAGAAGAAATTGGAAGCAAATGGCCCGTGAAGTAAACCATGATGTAGGGCTATGATCGATGTTGCAAATGGTTTATTCATCCATCAGATATTGTTGTGCCCGGGGACTGAATGAACTCTTTCAGTGTGTGCCATATGAAGTTAAGGCAAGTAAATTTCTATCTTTCTCCGCATTAGATGCCTCATTGCTCTTCAATCAGCCCTCACAGAGGCAGAAAATGGCTCAACCATCTGCCTTCAAATCCTCCCTTTGGCAGATCTCAGGGCTTTTGGAGGGTGGGGGGAAGAGAGAGCAGTTACCCCTCAGTTCCTTTTCCATAAGCCCCGCTTTGGTGGCCAGCTTAGCAAGGGATGCTGGGGTCCCCCAAAGAGAAGAGGGCCTGGGCCTTGGGGCCCCCGCCAATGCCTTTTTCCAGGCTGCCACAAAGGGAGAACGCTGTCAGAAGCCAGCAGAAGCTCTGTGAATAAGGGCCTATGGAAGACCCACTTTCCTCTAAGATACCCAGGGAACCAAGGTTTATAGTCTCAGAGACTAGAGCCCCATCCCAGAATACTGGTCATCTCTCAGCCTGTCCCCTAGTACTTCCATATCCACCCACTTGTTCCCCTGTACTTGGTGGGGGTACTGCCACATAGACGTAAGCAATAGAACTCATATATTTTTTGGGAGGAGGGGTCCTAAGTAAAGTCACAGATGTGCCTGTTCTGATCCACACCTAATCCCCTCCTGTTGCCCTCTCCAGGAAGTATCTTCCTGATATTTCTCAGCAAGAAATGCCTGTAGGGATGTGGTAGGAGACACTGTTTTTGCCAGGATTCCCCAGATTGGATGTGCTGTCTACCCCCAACGGGAAACAGGAGTTATCTTGCAGAGGCCTCTCATCTAGCTCTCCAAGAGAGAATTACAGAATGTTAGAATGAAAGAGAGGGGACAATTCCCCTATTTTCTACATGGGGAAACTGAATCTGAGACAGACTATAGTGGAATTGGGGAGTCTGAGGATCTGGATTCAAACCCCAACTACCTTAGGTAAGTCACTTTGCTACCCGAGGTTTGTTTCCTCATCCGTTAAAAGGAAGAGATTGGATTCACTCAATTCTGAAGGCCCTTCTGTCTCTCCCTAAATCCCTCTCTTTTCCTGTAGCCTGGTCCAAAGGTAAGGGAGAGAGGAGAGGAGAAAGGGCTCAAAGTCAAGGGCTCAGAATTTATCTGCCTATGCACCCCTTCATTTTTTTTCTCTCAAGGACAAATTCCCCCTCAATCACCTGGGCCTATCTGGGTGTGCCTCCATAGATTATTACCAAATTATAAGAATTGTGTAATGCATTTTAAAATGTCTTTTCTCTCCCTCTTCCCGTGTTTCCCTTCCCCATTCACCCTTTGGCAGGCCTACACCCCTCTGGTCTCCCTGCCTTCCCCTTGACTGACTAAATAATTAGCGGTGGCCTGCCTAAGTGTCGTGGGGCCAACAGAGCATGAACTGGAAATACTCAGGCCAGCAGGCAGCAATACCATGGGGCCTGATTAGGCTCCAGGGAGCGTGGGCTCAGCGCTAATGAGTGACACACCTCGATTCCAGAGTGGGAGGTAGGGATGGGAATGGGGGTAGGGAAGAAGGTCAGAGCATGGCTGCTCAGGGGGAACTGCCCACAAAGTGGCCACATGAAAAGAACTATGGGAACACACGGGAGAGGCTTCACAAGGGAATGTCTATATGGAAGGTGAGGGACACATCTCATTTCCACAGATTAGTCTACAGAGGCTTTATCTTAGCATCCACCCATTGTGTAGAATCTCTATACTGAGGCCAGTTGGTAGAATGTATCCCATGGGTGGGAAAGCCTTTTCCTGAAGACATTTCCCTCCTTAAAGAGCCCAGTTTTTATTTTCCAGCCCTCCCACCTTCCTCCAAGTGCTCCTGAAGTAGCTGGTGATACAGGGGATAGAAGACTGGGCCTGGAATTAGTAAGCCCTCAGCTAAAATCTGGCCTCAGACACTTACCCTGGACAAGTCATTTAACCTCTGTCTGCGTTTTCTTAACAAAAAGATGGGGATAATAATAGCACCCACGTCCTAGTGCTGTGGTGAGGATCAAATGAGATGCTATTTGTAAAACCACCTGGCACAGTGCTTGGCACATAGTGGGCATTCTATGAATGCTTGTTGCCTTCCTTTCTCTTCTCCTCCTGCCATGACTGGCAGGTTTGCCCCATTCTCAGGACAAGAAGTGGTACAGATGCCACCAAGCAGGCCAGATGTTGCTTGGGAAAGAATTGTTCTCTACTCTGAAGGTCAAGTGAACTCGATCTAGTTGATGCCTATGCCAGCCTTAGGTCAAGCCCCCATGGCCCTTTGGGAAACACTACCACAAACCAGCTGGGTGGTGCAGTGGATAGAGCACTGATAGGTCTGGAGTCAGGAAGACTCATCTCCCTGGGTTCAAATATGGTCTCAGACATTTACTAATTGTGTGACCCTGGGCAAGTCACCTCACCCTGTTGGCCTCAGTTTCCTCATCTGTAAAATGAGCTGGAGAAGGAAAATCTTTGCCAAGAAAATCCTGAATGGGGCAATGAAGAGTCAAACACAAATGAAATGACTGAACAATAAAAAAAAACACAAAGCACCTTCACAGTCCAGAAGCCTGGTCAGGGCAGATTCCCAGAGTGACGGACCTACACCCCACTGGCCTTTTTAGACTTTCAGTCCTGGCGGCCTTCCTGGCAGCTGTTCCCAGATGCTTCTTTCAACAAGCCCTCTCCCCAAAATCCTGAGGTGTCACACAGAGCTGGGGAGCACAGACACCCTTGGCCAGAAGGTGCCAGAGCAGGGCCTGGGGACAAAGGAAGCTTCTATTCCCATGATAAATCTATCTTCTTCCCACCCTAAGTCCTGCACACACCCGCCCCCAACATTGGGGCAGGGAGAATAGGGGTGGGGGTGGGGAGAGGGCAGACAAAAAGAGAAACACCCCAGGGAGAGAAATCCTCAGCTTCAAACAGGGCTGAGTGAGCAGAGATCCCAGGCTGAGAGCTCGGAAGAGAGGGCAGCGGGCCATCCGCTTGGTGTTGGAAGAAGGCTCAGATAAATGAGCCCAAGGCACTACCCCCCAACACCTCCCCTGCTGGCCCCTCATACAATCACTCCAGACCTGCCCTGAAAGCTGGTGGGCCCAGGACTCCCCCACTCCCCACAAGTGTCTCATCTGTCTAATTGCCTCTTTATTGTCTCACGATGACATTTTCTCCTTCTGTGTTGCCCTGAAATAATTCCTTCCCCTATTCATCCCAGCAGCAATTAGAAAAAAAGAGAGAGAGAGAAGGAGACCTTCAAACCCATCCCAGAGAGGGGGAGGTGGGGAGGGGCGAGGAACACAGGCAGGGCCTGGCCCCAGCCCCACACCCGGACCCCTGTGAAATTTCAAATTAGGCTACAAATACATCACAGCATCAGTCTGAAGAGCGGCCCCCAAAGACGGACAGCGCAAAGGAAATGATAAATTACCTTGGGGTTCTCCAGAATTCCAGCCTCATAGCTGTAGGAGAAGGAGGAGACAAAACCAGAGAGAAGAAAGTCACAAGGGAGGAAACATTTTCCCCAAGAAATCAGAAGAAAGAGGCCCAATCTGCCCCTCTTCCCTTGGGCAAAGCTCCCACTTTGCTGACAGTTGCTCAGGACAGCATTTGGGTCTGCCATAGCCTGGGCTCTAATTGGTCCTGGGCCTATAAAATGAGCTAGCAGTTATCCCTAACAGCCATTATATATATATATATATATATATATATATATATATATATATATATATATATAATAGCTAGCAGAACCTGGGGTTTGTACCAAAGTTGGGAGATGGTTATACTCAGTGAATATCCTGCCCTGGGGATGCCCTTGCCCTGTCCCTTCCCAATGGAGGACATCCATCATCTATGGGACCCCAAGGCTAGATTTCCAAAGCATCTTTCTCCATGAGGGCCTTTCCTCCTACCTGATGTGCATAAGGTTCTCATCCATGCTCCATGGGTTCTTGGGGGTGACTGGAACTGGGATTCCATGTTGCTGTGGGAGGAAACAAAAGACCCAAATGTGACTGCTTGATGAAACCAGGGTGGCAGCAGGGTAATATCACAAGGCCCCATGGAGCCTTTCTTACTAGTTCTCATATATCTGAGTCAACAGGTATCCCTGGCATAACTGCATGAGACTCTAAGTCAGAGACTCTACATCAGGACAATGGGCGCATGAAATCAGGGCTACATTTCTTCTCTTGGCTCTCCTTCTTGGTATGTCACTAGAAGTGTGTTCTCACCAAGACTATACACTGGAGATGCTGCTGAGAGGTTCCCTATATTGGGTGGGAGACTCCACTGCTAGTAGAAAGAGGGGATCTGCAGTCAGGAGGCCTTCACTGGAAGATACTGGTTCTGCTACTACTAATTACCTGGCTGACCCAAGGAAAGTCTTCTCCCCAGTCTCAGATCTCAGTTTTCCAAAGTGTAAAATCTGAACTTGGACTTGGTGATATCTAAGGGCCCTTCTAGCTCTAAGCTTTTGTGATTCCACATTTTCCATATGGATTGAAAGGTCATTAAAACAAGAGAAATACAAGGGGTGCAGATGAAGAATAAGAGCTGGTATTCAGACAGTTTCTTAAGGTTTACAAAGTATTTTATACTACCCTGGGAGGTTAGCACTGGAAGTGTCAGAGGCAGGATTTGAACTTGAGTCTTCCAGATTCCAGGCCCAGCATCCTATCCACCATGCCACCTAGCTGTTGAAAAGGATTGACTAGGGAAGGGAGATACCATGAAAGGTTTGGAAAGGGGAGGTTTCAAAGATCTTCCTCCCTACAGTACTCAAGTAGAGAATCAGAAGCCCAAAACAAAATCAAGAAGAAAAGATCAATCATCTCTCCAGTTGGCTTTTCTGCTCTTAGACATTTTCTTCCTGTCCCTTAATATTTCTGGAACCAGTGATGGCATCTGTTCTTCCCCAATATTTCAGTACAATGGAAATTTCAGGGTGGGGGAACATTGTTTTCCCTTTACCTTTTTACCTCTGGTGCCTAGGATGTGGGCACTGGTCTAGATGTCTGATTTCACCAGGATAGGGACTCCTGACATGGAGACTACTTCTACCTTGCATATAAGGGACGCTTAGTAAATGCTTGTTGAATTAGATTGTTGAATTTAACTAGTCATCTCCACTGCCTGTCTAGTCATGCACAGCCCACTCTGGTCCTTTTTCTTTGTCCTTTTTCATCCTAAATCAACAAATATGGACCTAAGCAGTGAAAAGAGTATTTGATTATGAGTCAGGAAACCTGCAAGGTGGATTTGATGCCACCCTGGGCAATGCAACACAATCCCACAAGGCTAAAAACTGAGCAAGGGACATGTCAAAGCAGCACAGAGTCTGAACAGGAAGGAATCTCAGAGGCCCCCCTGTTCAAACTCTACCTGAGCAGTAGCAACACCTTTAACATCCCCCAACAAGGCATCACCATCACCCAGCCTCGGCTAGGAGTCTTCTGGCAATTTCTGTCCATTCATTGCTCCTGGGGCCATCCACTGCCCCTCAGGGGACCAAGCTGAACAAGACTAATTCTTCTTTGGGATCGGTCTTCAACAACATGAAGATACCTACAACTCCTCCAAGAAGTCTTATCTCTGGGTCTCAGTCTCCTTCTCTGTTAAATGACATTCAGCTAGATGACTTCATTCTAAGGTCAAGCTTGGACTTAGTTATTTAATCACACTACAGATTGTGACATTATGACATGGATCCAGGGGCCCTGAACAAATGGGGAAAAGAGACACACATCTTGGGTACTGGGCAAATTCCAAAGTAGCGATGGAAACCGTGGGATCCATGCCTTCTCCAACTCCCCTTGGCTGCTCAATGGCCTAGGACTTGGCTAGGAAAAGGGTCTGGTTTGACTGTGAAGCCATTTGGAAGAGGTCAGGCTTGGATTCTTATTATTAATCATTATAACTAATAGCCCTTTCAGAGAATCTAGAGATGGAAAATACCTCAGGGATCTTCTAATCCAATCTTCTCATTTTACAGTTGAGTTCAATGAAACATAAAGTGACTTGCCCAAAGTCACATAGTTATTAAGCATCACAATAGAGATTTGAACCCAGCTTTCCCAACTCCAGCTCAGTATTCTTCCCACTGTATCACATTGGTTTACCAAAAATATTCTTCAAAACAATACTCTCTATGTTAGGGCACATGAGTATAATTATCCCCATTTTACAGACAGAGAAACTGAGATTCAGAGAAGTGACCTATAGAATTAGAAAGGATCTTAGAGCCATCTAGCCCAATCCCCTCATTTCACAAATGAGGAAACTGAGGCCTAGTGAGGTTAGGTGACTTGTCCAAGGTCACATAGGCAGCAGAGTTGCAACCTGAATCAAGGTTCCCTGACTCCAATGTTCTTTTACTTATATCATCCTGACTGATTCAGATGCCAATTTATACAAGAACTGGATCATCCTTGGCTGACTTTAAGCCAGGTCTCCAGGAAGAACTGTTTTTAGTTTTTCAAAATTAAATGTACAAAATTAAATGTAGGGAGAAAACAAGATTTAGAAAAACTACTACCACCGAGTCTGAGAGGTATTTTTGCCTGAGGATCTAGTGAGTACAGAATGAAATTTGGGGATGGATAGGAGAAGAGCCAGAGCCAAAAGGGATGGCTGTGGCAATGCTTTTCCTTCACAGAAAGTTAAAGAAGGAATCATGGAATGTTAAGGACCTTAGATTTCATTTACTCTGACTCCCTCATGGGGAAACTGAGGCTCAGAGGGGGGAAATGGTTTGCCCAAGGTCACACAGAGATTAAATGAACGTGGTCTGGAATGCAGGCTTCTGGACTCTGAGTCAGTCTTCTTTTCACTGGGCAAAGCTACTGCCCAAGACAGCCCTAAGTCCATTGCCATTTAGAATGCTCCTAAAGCAATAGTCTCACCCCCTCGCCCCCCCAAGTTGGCCTATAAACCTGCCGACCTCCCCTCTTGGCCCAATCTCAGTTTCTAAAATGATGCTTCAACTTCGTTCATGCTCCACTCAAAGTTTTTCATAAAAGTCACATCCACACTTTCAGGGATCTTCAAACATGCCCACACAAGTATAGACACATTCTCTCTCCTTTTCCCTCTCTCTCCTTCATCTCTCTCCCTACCTCTTTTTCCTTTTCCATCTCTCCTCTACTCTTCTATCTCTCCCTTTTTATTTCTTTCTTCTCTCTCTCTCTCTCTCTCTCTCTCTCCCACTACCTCTCTCTTTCCCACTCACTCTCTCTCTCTCTCTCTCTCTCTCTCTCTCTCTCTCTCTCTCTCCCACTCCCTCTTTCTCTCCCACTCCCTCTCTATCTCTGTGCTTCTGTCTCTCAGCCCCTGGGTCAGGAAGCTTCTGCTGGGGCTTGACAGAGAGGACCCTGTTCACACTCTGGCAGCCACACCACACTTGCTTGCTCGCTCCATTAGCTTTCAAGAGCTGGTTAGCCAATTAATGCTCCCCTTTGTTTATCCTGAATGGGCTGTAATCATGAGCACAGGGTGAGCCCGGAGGTAATGCTCTCTGCTCTCGGCTTGCTCCACTCCCCTCCTCTCCCCTCCCCCATTAGGAGCAGCCCCATTCACTCTTTCCCAAACTTTTCTCTCCACATATACTCCCCTCCCAAATCACCCAGATGGCACAGAGTTCTTTGCAAGGATTGGATGTGATCCCATTTACATGCAAAACATATGCTAAAATATAATAAGAGTGATGATTGATAAAATTTACAAAGTACTTGACATATAATATCTCATTGGAGTTTCACAACAACCCTTTAAAGTAGGAGATACACATGTTATAGTAGCCCATTTGACAGATGAAGAAAATGAGAGTAAGGAAAATTAAGTGTTTTGCCTATGATCACAAAAGCTAGCCAGTCTTAGAGTTGGGATCTGATCACAAATCTTCCAGACTCAAATGCCAGTGCTCTGGAGTTGCAGATGCAATAGTCAGTCAGTCAAGAAGCATTTATTAAGGTCCTACCACGTTTTCGGCACTATGATAAGTCACTTAACCTTTTGATGGGCATATGCATATTACATTCTACAGATGTGCTTTAAGCATCTTGTTTTTTGCACAAAATATTTGAGTGGTTCTCACTATATTATGACTCCTACTGAGGCAAGACATGAGGCCAACTGGAAAGATAAAGAAGTTACACATCCCAATAAGCCTTCTTCTCATCCAAGCCATTCCCTGGGGAGGCTGAACACTTATTCATGCAGGGAATGGACATGGGCACACTTTGGTGAACCAGAAGTGCTCATCAGAATCATAGAATGTTGGAGTTAAAAGGGCCCTCGCTGACCATCTAGTCCAAACACTATGAACCAGCCTCAATCATTCAACTCACGTCCCCACACTTGGCTCCAAATTGCTTTTGGTTGTTTCCCAAATCAAGTTCACCCTTAAAAGGGCAGAGATTTCCCATTATTGAGAATATTCAGAAGAACAGGCTGCAGGACCAGGAGGCAATACGCTAAGAGGCTGTTCCAACAGATGGGAGCCTCCTTGGAACTGAATGCGCCATAGGTGTGGTCTTGAATATCAGTTCTAATACTTACTAGCTAGGCACCCTGGGTAACCTCCTTGGGTCATATTTCTGCATTTGTAAGATAAGAGGACTAATCTAGATGGGTTTTTTAAGTCTTCTTAGAAGCTCTAAATCTATGATCTTATGGGAATTATCTTGAAAAGGGGGAAGTGATACTCCTATATAATGATATAGTCACACTTTAGACACTACACACAGTAGCACCATCCCCAGAATCCTTCCATTCAAGAATCTGATGTGGGTACCAACTCTATACCCAAAGACCTCAATACCTTCATGCCTTAGTAAATCATCTTAATGAACTGCTAATGCCAAAAAAAAAATTTCATCACTTTGTGGCCAATGTGGTGATGAGCCTTTCCAGATCTGGCTGAGAATTTTTTGTGTGATCAACATAAAACAAACTATCCCTGTATTCAGAACCTTTGCACCTCAGAAGGAGCTGCTGGAGAAACTTCCACAGGTTACTTCCACACTCATACTGAATGAGGACTATAGTGGAAGATACTAAGGATACATCATTACAATACAACCTATAAAATGTCTACGTGTAGGGAAACTGAGGAAACTGAGAAGGCAAATGACTTGCCCAAGAACTTATAGCTAGTTACTGGTAGAGCCAGGACTCAAAACTCAGGTCTTCCAAGTTCATTTAGTAGGACACCATGCTGGGTGTAGAAAACCATGACAAGTTGTCACCATTCACTTTTCTCCTCCCAAACCATTTATACTTACAGAACTAGAAGAAATTTTAAAAGTTTTTTTTTGTTGTTTTTGCTTTTTGGAGGACAGTTGGGGGTTAAGAGACTTGCCCAAGATCACAAGGCTGGTTTTTGTGTTAAGTGTCTGAGGTCACATTTGAAGTCAGGTCCTCCTGACTCCAGGGCCAGTGCTCTATTCACTGCGCCACCTAGCCACCCCAAAAGTTATTTTCTTAAATGAAACAAAACCCTGCCTTTTTTTTTAGATTTTGAAAAGATTAGAGAATTCACTTAAAAAAGAACATACAACAAAGTAGAAATAAAGTAGGTTTTAAAATATTTCTTATATTAAAATCTTCCCTTCATACCTATTATTATCTGGCTAAACTGGCCTTCTTACTGTTGCT
Source organism: Pseudocheirus occidentalis (assembly GCA_028646575.1). NCBI lineage: Eukaryota > Metazoa > Chordata > Mammalia > Diprotodontia > Pseudocheiridae > Pseudocheirus > Pseudocheirus occidentalis. Next base: position 107,748,722 of record CM053595.1, on the reverse strand, counting down.
CCCACATGATGCTCCTCCATCTCTTATCTCTGGACTTTTGAGCTGACTTTAACTGCTACCTGGAATGCAGTCACTCCTTGTGCCTCCTTTTATACAAAGTCTTTCCTGAGCCCCACAACTTCTAGTACTATCCTCCCCAAATTACCTTCTACTTTGTAAGAAACTGTGTATGTCCTCCCCACACAAACGATAGCTCTTTGAAGGCAAGGATTATTTCAATTTTGTCTTTGTATTTCCAGTGCTCAGTAGAACCCCTGATATACAGTAGGCACTCAATAAACGCTGGTTGATTAACTGATGTAAATGATATAGGCAAACGAGGGTAAAGAGTATATGAGTCAGAAAATAGTACTTGGCAATGCACCTGCCTCTAGAGAAGTACAGGTGGCAGAATATTTTCTCCCCTTGTCCCTAGCTGACAGACTGCTATTTAGCCTGGGGGAGTGACCATTTTAAAGGTTACTTTAAAAGGTTATTTATATTTCAAAGAAGAACAGCCCTTTCTTCTTTGCAGAGGTGGAGGCCTATGGGTATAAAACATTGCATATGATGTCAGACCTAGCTAATGTATTGGTAAGTGGTGCTAACATATTGGTTTTCTCTGTTTTATTCTTTATTATAAAGGATAATAGCTCTCTGAGAAGGGGAGAGGGGAGTAGTTCACATTTTGAGAAAATCAGGAGGTGAATTTCAAAACAAAAGAGAGCAATACATTTTGTTAAAGTGCTGTAGAAATTAAGATGCTTTCCCTCAAAAGCCAACTTCTCCAAATCTCTCCCTCCTACTTCTTCTTAGACCAGAAGTCTCTAGTACTTGGGCAAAAAAGGAGGTTAGTGCAAAATGTCTGCATCAACACTGAAACGCAAAATGTTTCAATAGAATAAGGAGGAAGGAAGCAGGGACTTATTTTGGCAGGTTCCAAGGGAGTGAGCAGAATAAAATGAAAACACTAAACACTAAGACCAAAATTGTTCTCCCCTCTAATCCACAGTTGTGTAATTTCCCCACCCTCTGCCCAAATCAAACCTGGGCAATAGGGCAAGAGAATTAGAATTGTGGTTATTTTCTGACTACCTTAAATTGTTTTTGAGTCATTTGGGGTTTGGGTTTTTTTTAGAGAGACAGTAGCAAAGATATATACTTATACATATATAAATATATAAGTGTTTTTCCCCCTGGGAAGTAGATGATGGATTTTTGGATAGAGGAAGCAAATGTTCTGTTTTGTTTTGTTTTACAAGTCTCAAATATCACCTTTGGACTTTGGTTATTTATGAGCCCTGAAAGATGAGAATTTTAAAAGCCCCATTGATTTTCTTCCTTGCTGATGTCTATTGCATGCTGAGCACTGGGTCTGGACAATGAGTCTATGCTGGTCAATTTCACTGGTGGCTTCTTGGATGCAGCTTCCAACCCTCCAGGAAATGCTGAATCACTCCCTATGATCTCCCTTTGGGCTCTGTTATTACTCTCTGCTTCTCTGTTTGGTGAGGGAGATTGTGGTTCTCTTGATGAATGCCTCCATTTCCTCATTTTAAAGTGGCATTTAGGAAAAATACTAAGGTAAACACCTTGCTGAAGAGAGTTTTCTTTCCTCTCCAAACCTGAGGAGGGAAGACAACTCTTCTTAGACTGGTCTCTGCTGAGATAATCAGAAATGTTTAGGGATTAAGGGATAAAAACTTGGACAGACCCAAACCTTCCCTTTAGATGGGACCTGGGGGTGTCCAGTCTGTTTTTCTTAAAGAAAGGCAAGTTTCCTTTTCTGTATCCCTCAGAAGCCAGGGGGAAATACACACACACACACACACACACACACACACACACACACACACAAAACCTGGGCTCTCTTAATAACTCTGTTATTTGACAGTTTGTTTGGCAACATATGGGATTGCTCTTGTAAACTCCCCTCTTAATGATAAAACAACAGATGGTGGAGACGATCCTTCGCACACGGCTCTCCAGGTCTTAATGGGATGCCGCCGGCAGGGCGGTGGCAGCAGCTCCATGCAGAGCATCCCCTCCGACTCAGCACCTTGGCTGCAGGAATATTTCACAGCCTGGGTTGCTGACTGCTATTTAAAAACTGAAGCAATTTTCTGGTCTATGCACCGTGTAGCTTTTTTTCCTCTCTGATTGATTGAAGCTGTTTGTCAAGCACTGCCATCAAGTCGCTAAAAAGAAAGGTACCCTGGAGAGCGGCTAAGGATCCTGATGCAAAACTTCTAATATGTTTTATTGCAACTTGTACTTCAAAAGGGAAGGACGACAAAGGGAGTGTTTTTTGCCTTTGTCTGACGTCGCCCCTTTGAGCCACTACCTGTTCCCTTGGAAAAAGCAGCTGACAATTAAATTCTAGGTAATTATGGCCCTTTGCAGAAAGCAGTCTAACCCCCCAAGCTCCCCCCACCCCCTCCTATCCCCAACGACACTGCTGAGGCGGCGTACACAGCGCTGAGCTGTCATGCCCCCAGGAACAAGAGAAAGATTAGGAAGAGCACCCTTTTGGCTTTCTGCAACAAGGCCTGCTGAGACGTGGGGAGTAGACAAAGGGCCAGAGCCCCTTCAGAGTACATCTGTGGAGCTGGCCCAGTGGGAGAGCTGCCGCATGACGGGGGGTGGGGGTGGGGGGTGAGCCTGATCCCCCAACTCATGGGAATCAAGAGGCTGCGGATTCTGAGGCCCTCGAAGGGGAATGATGGCTCTTAGCAGGATCCAAAGCAATATCTCCTCCCCCCACCCCATTCTTCCTCTGATTCAGATGGGGAAGCCACCTGGAGGTGGCTATTTAGGGAAGGCTGTTATTTAAGGGAGTACAAGGGACAGAGAGCAGAGGGAAGGTCAAGACCAAGAGCCAAAGCGTCATACCTTGGCATACTCCATCAGGTCGTTGCGTCCTTTGAACCTATTGTAGAATTCAGGCATCCTCCAGGGAGCTATAACCTAGAAGAAAGATGGGAATCAGACCCCAGTGATGGGAGAGATAGGAGCTAGATCAAGAGATTTACCAGTGTCTGCCTGTACTATCCTGATGCCCTAGATGGTGGGGAAAGGGGATGTAGCCAAGGGCTCAGACCAGCAGTTGTAGCTTCTGCCCTCCCAAAGAGGCTAGGTTCCACAGGGGTTAGGAAGAATGGGAGTGAGGAACACCCACCCCAGATAAGCTACCACTACTAGCACTCATGTTTGTGCATGGGGTTTGTTATACTGGGGCATTGGGGTTAAAGAGCAGCTGGACCAGCACTGTCTTTGCCCCAGGACAAAGCCTCCTATGCTCAAAGGAGGGCTCAGTTCCATCCTCTTTAATCATAAATCTCCTAAAGGGCAAATGCTCTAAATTTTCTCAGGAAAGCTGGCTTGTGAAAGTTGACTTCTACACATCCCACAAATCCTGACAGACCTCACTATCTCATGGGGTGTGAAACCCATGGTCACTTTTGAACAGCACTAAGTGTTTGGAAGTTGGTCCTCACAGTTAACCTCAAACTGCCTCTCTTAAACTGTTCTGCCCTTTGTTCCTAATATTGCCCTTTGTGGACAAGCAGAACAGGTCTGATCCCTTTTGCACATAACATCCTTTCCAACAGTAGAAAGAAGCCCATCATGTTTCTCCTTAACTTTCTTTTCTCCAAACTAAACACTCCCGGTTCCTTTAACTGAATCTCACATCATGATCTTGCATGTCCTCACCAAGCTGGCCACCCTCTTCTGGACCCCCTCAAGCTAGTAAACATTCTTAGAATGTGGTTCTCTGGCTGTGGTCTGATTGGGGCAGAGGCTAGTAGGGCTGTTCCTCCCTCCTTCATTCTGGATTGATTTCCCATAAAGTAGTCATTTCTCTGGCCTCCATGGCATATATCAGTCTCATTTTGAATTTGCACCCACCAACCTTTTCCCTCCTACCTTGAATCTTTTTCACATGAAATGCTACATGTCACCCAGCCTAGATTTTTAAAGTTAATTTTGGAATCCAGGTATAAAAATATACATTGACACCCCTATTAGATTTTATCTATTTGAGTCAGTCTGTCATTCTAGGGAATCAAGATCCTTATGGATCCTGACTCTATCATCCAAAGTGTTAACTATCCCTCTTAGCCTAGTGCCATCTATAAACATCTGTAATATAAGTATTCCGTCTATGTTTCCTCCAAGTCACTGATCAAAAGATTAAATGTGAACAGGGCCAAGAAGTCATTAGAATGGGTTTGAGAAAGAAAAGATTCCTCCATCCACTATATACCTACCCACCCCGGAGGTCCTCTGCTAATAATAGGTAGTAATAGCTAGCATTTATATAGTGCCTTAAGGTTTGCAAAGCACTTTATAAACATTGCCTCAAAGATTCTCACAATAACCCTGGGAGGTGACGCTATTATTACCTATTGCAGATAAGGGAATGGAAGCCAGGAATTGGCCTTGAGTGAGTGGAGTATTTTATGAGGGAGCCAGGAGCTAGAGTGGATTTATTATGGACCTGAGGTCTTAGAAAGAAAAGTTGGGGAGACTGAGAAGTTGCCCGGCTCATTTTTTATCCCCAGAGCAAACAGAAATATTCTCCCCTCACTTCTCTGCTCAGTTACCTCTGACCTCCAGAAAAACTAGAAGCATTGACACTGAGACATTGTCGCTCCCTCACTTACCCCTTCTTTGTCTGGCAGTCAGTGTTAGCAGTGGAAGTTAGGGTCAGTGTGGCAGTTTGTGGGTACCTCCACCCGAAAGGGATTGGAGGAGAAAGTCTATAACTCCCCACCCCTACCACCTCCACCACTGTCATTAGGACAGATGACATAAGCCAAGGAGTTTTGAAGAGAACAGAGAACTAGCATCTCTGCCATCACCCACTTACAGATGGGCTCCTACCAGCTGCAGGCGTAGTCTTGTGAAGTAGGCTGAGTGCCATAAAATCTATGCCCACTTTAATTAATCAATTTTTTTTTTGGTTCTGGAAATTCCCAGTCAGGAAATGCCTTCCCTGCCAATGCTGAGCAGCAAGTGTTTTGCAATTAGAGTGTTTGAAGACTTAGAGGAAACACTGAGAAGTTAAGGGACTTGCCCAAGGTTATATAGACAGAAGTGGAACCTGAACCCAGGTCTCCCTGATTCTGAGGCCAGCAGCTCCCCAGTCACTAAACCATGCAGAGTCTCTGCCTACAATGATAATAACCAAGGCAAATATTTATATATAGAAATTTAAGGTTTACAAGGCATCCTACACACATTAAGATATATCAATTAAGATATCAACTGCTGTCAGATCTCCGGGGGTCCACATGCCCTGCCTTTCAGGACCCTTGACTGACGCCACTAATATCTCAAAGGATCTTGGGTTCCAGATGACTCACCTTAATCTGAGGGGCCAAAGAGTAGCAGGTAAGCTCAAACCGGATCTGGTCATTCCCCTTAAACACAAAGAAAAGCAGCAATCAGAAGTGAGCCAAAGGACCACTGAGCAAGACATGATGGGGTGGGGTGAGAAGAAGGGGAAATTAATCATACCAATATAACTCAACCCTACCTTTCACTTCTAGGACTTGGGGCTTCATGTCTTAAGGATCCCAGCTCAGATCCAAGACATCGTCCTTCTGAAGTCCTAGCCCTAGTGATCACAAGAGTATTAGCACAGTACCCCTGTGGGCCTGGGATGCTCCCTTGTGTTACAACTACTTTCTGCTCATCCCTTCAGGCCCAGAGATGCTCATGCACAGCAGAAAGTACAAAAGACACCAGCAATTGGGAAGTCCTGGTCCTTTGTTAGTTCTGCTTACTGATGCAACATATGTGAATCTTTAAAATTCATAGAAGATCAGAGATGGAAGGGACCTTAGCAGGCAGAATACTAGAGCTGGACACAGAGAACTAGCTCTTAACACACAGAATGCAGAATGGCAGAGCTGGAAGGGACCTTGGAACAAAGAATATCAGGCCTGGAAGGAATCTCATATCACGTCATTCACCTTCACTGGCTCTTAAGTTTGTCTGCCTACAAAATGGTGGGTGGGGGTGTTAGATGGTCTTGGAAGTCTCTTTCTGCTCTAATATTGTACGATACCACAAATCTATGTTCCTTATACTTACGACAATTTAAATAGACACACACTTGGTGATAGGAAGGCAGCACGCTATCTATAATGGCAAGAAGATTCAACAGAATCAGAAGACCCATGTTTGAATCCTGACTCTGAACTCACTGAGTGACCTTGTGCAAGTCCCTTAACCTTTCTCAGTCTTAGTTTCCTCATCTGTAAAATGAGAAGGTTAGACTAGATCATCTCTAAGGATCCAATTCCAAGTCCTATGACCGAATATAAGTCCTATGAATGGACCATAAGGGTCCTTAAGCATCACCTTATCCAGCTTCCTCATCGTATAGATAATGAATCTGCGACCCAGAGATGGGAGTGACTTGTCCAATGGCACATAAAGAATTAATGACAAGAGCAGACAATGGAACCCAGGTCTCCTGAATACTGGTCAGGAGCTCTTTCTGCCCTTGGCTGCTGAGCATCAAGGAGCACCATTGATGCTCAAAACTGTATCCCCTGAAACATCTTCCAGGGTTCTACACCAGGGAGATCATGAAGGGAAGGAAGTGTTTCTTCCCTTCTTGTGCCATCCCTCCAGGCACCAAAGAGAAAATGGCTGCCTGCTTCCTGACCATCCCCCTCCCTTTTTTAATACCACTCCCCCCCAAACAGCTACATCCCTGTAGGGAGACATATGTGCCATGGAAATAACAGAGAGGCCTTCCACCTACTGTGAAAACTGCACGGAGCGCAGCAAGGTTTCAGCCGGAATAACATATTATTTTCCGGGTGTCGTGTCAAGCGGCTCAGTAATACAGGTTTGAGCCTCGTTAATGCACAGTGCTGCAAGGCCACAGTGGTACAGGCTAGCTCAGATCCAGTCCCCAGATTGCCCTGGCTGGGAGACCCTGAGCAGGCTGAAAACTGAACTCTTGGCTGAGGGGATGGGGGGGGGGGAAGTGAAGCATGAAGTGAAGCCCCCTCTGCTCATTTAGGGGCCAGGCCTGAGAAGGAATGCTGTCTATGCCTGCCCAGCTGGTGAGGAGAGGAAGGAAGCCCTCCACCCTTCTCTGCCTCTCACATTGCATGGCATTCTAGGCCCCTGCAGTCTAGACCATCCAACCATGGTGGCTTTGTGCACCATCTCTTCCCCAGAGACCAACCCTCTGCCCCTTCCAGGTGGGCTGGTCTCTTCACTGTACCCCACCCCATCCATGGTCATTCATCCATTTGTTCCCTGCTCCTTGAGGGCTCCCTAGACTTGACCTATGCTTACTCCTTCCTGTTCAGCCCAGGATTAGATGTAGAGAAGACACAAGAAGTGAATTCAAATAACTCATCAAGCCATCATCACCCAATCACCAAGCATTTATCAAGTGCTCACTATGTGCCAGACTCTATGCTAGACACCAGGATGCAAAGATGCCAGTGGAGCAGTCCTTGTTCTCAGGTAGTTTGCAGTCTCTCTTGGGAAAATGCCATGTACCTAAAAACAAACTAACCTTGGGGAAGGATGGCATAAGCAGCAGAGGGGATCAGGAAAGCATGGATGCGAAAGGTGTCCCCTGACTTCTCTGCTCTCACCATCTCTCCCTCTACCTGAGATGCCTTCCTTTCCATCTATCTAATTTCCTACCATCTTTCCAAGAGCTGGTTCAGCCTCCAAGAAGCCTTTGCCAGCAGATAAAGCCCTAACTTTTCTCCTCCCTCTGAATTAGAGCATCTGTAATCTGACCATGCACATGTGCACACACATGCACACAGACACGCACACGCACACACACGCACAGACACAGACATGCACATGCACACACATGCACAGACACAGACACGCACACACACGCACAGACACAGACATGCACACGCACACACATGCACACACACGTTCACCGATGGTTTCATGTGTGTAGAGAGAGGGCTTTTGTTGTACTTTAAAAAACAAACAAAACGTTGGACTTGGAGACAAGAAGCCCAAGTTTAAGTCCTGCTGCTTTCCTATATTAGGTATATGATCATGTACATTACTTTATCTCTCCTCATCTATAAAATGGGACTGTTAATTACCAAATATAAGGAAGGGAGCTAGGGGCCCAGTGGAACGAGCACCAGGCCTGGAGTCAGGAAGACCTGTCTCCCTGAGCACAAATCCGGTCTTAGCCACTTACTAGCTGTGTGACCCTGGGCATGCCACTTAACCCTGTTTGCCTCAGTTTCCTCATCTGTAAAAAGAGCTGGAAAGGAAAATGGCAAACCCCTCCTGTATCTCTGCCAAGAAAACCCCAAATGAGGTCACAAAGCGTCAGATGTGACTGAAAATGACTGAACAACAGCAACATATGGGGAAAGCACTTTGTAAACTTTAAAGCATTCCATAAATGTGAATAGAGAACAAGGAGGGGGCGGCTGGGTGGCCCAGTGAATAGAGTACCGGCTCTGGAGTCAGGAGGACCTGAGTTCAAATCCAGCCTGAGACACTTAACACAAAAACTAGCTGTGTGACCTTGGATAAGTCACTTAACCCCAATTGCCCTCCAAAAAAAAAGGCAAAAAAAAAAAAAAGAACAGGGAGGTGGGAGCAGATACAGGGTTGGACTTGCCATCAGAAATCAAGCCTTGCATCTGATACCTTCTGGGTGAGTGACCAAAAGCAAATCCCTTAACCTCACAGGGCCTCCAGACATTTCTCTAAGACTGTAAGTTACAGATCTGTTCATAAGTACTAGTGGAAGACGTTACCAAACAAGGAGTTCCCTGTACTAATGGAAACATAGGTGCACACCATAAAATATATCATTATTGTACTATCACTTGGGTAGGGGACTACATCTTTTACTGTCCTCGGTTTCCCCAAAGCACATTAGGCCAGGGAGCTCACTAGAGACTTATTAACTTTATTTGATTTGGTAAAAGATAAACAAATTTATCTAGGGCAACTGCCTCATTTTTACAGACAGGGAAACTGAGACCCTGAGAGAAGTGCCCAAGGCTATAATCTAATCCAAGGGTGGGTCAAACTTTTTTTTTTTTTTTGCTTTTTTGAGGGCAGTTGGGGTTAAGCAACTTGCCCAAGGTCACACGGCTAGTAAATGTCAAGTGTTAAGGTCCTCCTGACTTCAGGGCCTGTACTCTATTCACTGCGCTACCTAGCTGCCCCTTCTGGTCAAACTTCTCATAGTACTCAATATTTAAATGACCAACAAACTTCAAGAGATTGGGATACAATCTGGGCTATATAGACCTAGGTGAAAATCAGAAGATCCAGAAAAAACTGGGAAAATCTGCAGAGTCCAAAATCTTTTTCTAGGGAGCATTTTCCAAAAAAATTGCAAAAAAAGAGGAAAAAAATCCCCCTTGTGAGTCTTTCCACTATTTTTTTGAGCCCTCTCACCTTTAAAGACACTAAACATAATCCCTTCTGCCAGGGTGAGCTTTTGGAACACAGACTAACTGTGTTCTAACACAATATTACAACTTTAGCTTTGTAAAAGGACTAAGAAATCATCCTGGGGGAATTTCCATTTTCCCCCAAATGTCCATCATGCTGCTAGGAAGTCATTTTTCCCACAGAACTGAAACTCCTCGAAGGCCTCCATCTCAACATTAGGCAGATACAGAGGCTGGCTTGATTCCAATATAAGGCTGTTCAAGGCTGCTAGCAGGTTTTCTTCTGCCTCCATGAGGCCACTGATCTATTTCTAAGTCAGTATACTCTGGGAGAAATCAAACCTGTTTTTCCAGTACAAAACCCTTCCTAGGGGAACAAGGTAATGTCTCCCTTTAACTCAATCTCAGTCTTCACCCACAAGGCCCAGAATCTCAGGAATGCCCCCCCTCCAAGTGCAGCAAATTACACACCTGTATGTATATCCCTGTGAGGGCCTGCCCACATGTTGACACATGTGTAGGTACATGCAAAGCCTGTGGGAGAGTATGAAAGATGCTCATTTCCCTCAAAGGCCTTGGCAATCCATCTGCTCCTGGGACAACAATGATACAGATGGTGCCCATTTAGGCAGCTCCTGCTGCTGCTGCCTCAGCCAGAGGCTCAGGAGCCCCTGGGCTCAGATTTCCAATCCTCCCCCCCTCTGCTTCAGGGCTAAGGGAGTGTGTGAAGGGTGGGGGGGGCCATCAGGGGAGCATTAGGAAGTATAGAATGTCAGGCCTAGAAGGGATCTTTGAACACAGAATGTTAGAACAGAGAACATAGAATGTTCGTTTTGAATGGGACCTTTGAACAGAGGATGTTAGAAGACTGTATAGAATGTTTGTGCTAGAAAGGACCTTAGAACAGTCATTCATTCTTGGAGGGAGCTTTAAATGTAGAGCACAGAATGTCAGAGCTGGAAGAAACCTTTGAATATAGAATGTTAGGGCAGAGCTTAGAATGATGGTGCGGAACACACAGAACACAGACTATTATAGAACATAAAATGTGCTGGGAGAGAACCTTTAGAAGACAGAACTATCCTGGACAAGTGTGGCAAAAGGAGACAGAAGGACTCCATGAGAAAGTGGAAAGGGACTTCCTTCTCCAACCCCATGGAGACTGAGGAACCCCTAGGATATGGCAAATTGAGGCAATCATCCTGGATCCTGTGACCCGTAAGGTCCCCACCCCCACAATGCCCTGGGAACCAGGCATCTGGGATATCTGGGAGAAAAAAGGGAAGAAACAGGAGTGATGCTTGAAGAGAGGGAGGGAGAGAGAGAGAGAAAGAGAGAGAGAGAGTATGTGCGTGCGCGCGCGCACGTGTGTGTGTGTGTGTGTGTGTGTGTGTGTGTGTGTGTGTGTGTGTGTGATTTCAGGGATGCTCCCAGTGAGGAATCCCCTCTACCAGTTCTAAGTAAGCGACAGATTGGCAATACAGAATCTTCATTTCCCAAGGCACTGAGAAGTTGTACCAGGGCCATACAGCCAATATGTGTCAGAGGGGAGCCTCAAACACAGATCTTTCTGACTCTGGGACTAGCTACCTATCTACTATATATTGTTGTTTTTCACACAAGGTGGGAACCATTCATTCTCAGACCACCTTCCCTTGATGCCTGATCAGAAGTCATCAGAGGCCCAGCATTCAAAGGAACCAACGCAAAAGCTAAAAAAGACTCTATGTTCTCACAGTCCTGTTTCTAACACCAGCTTATTCCTTTACCCAGGCAGCCTGTCACCAAGGAAAAAACACTGAGTGTAAAGAGACTTAGATTTGAACTCCAGCTGTGTCCCTAAAAATAAGGATAGGGACCAGACCTGGGATTTAATAGCTATAAGCTACTCCTAGTGAAGAAACGCCCTCATGCCAATGAAGGTCAGCACCATCTCTGTGATTTATGGGGAAGGGCAGGAAATAACTATTTCAACAGATGCCCACTTTGTGCTAGCTACTGTGCTAAGCACTTAACAATCATTGCATTTGATACTCAAAATAACTCTGGGAAGTTCTATTATAAACCTATTTTACAGTTGAGCAAATTGAGGCAGAGATTAAATGACTTGCCCAGGGTCACATAGCTAGTAAGTGTCTAAGGCTAGATCTGAATTCAGGAGCTCTTGATTCTAGGCCCAACGTTCTAACCACTGCACCATCTACTTGCTTCTATTAGACCCGTAGTCTTTCAATAGCTTGCCCAGGGCCTCATAGTCAGTACATGTCAGAGGTAGGAATTAAGCTGAGATTTTTCTGACTTTAGGACTGGCTCTCTACCCACTGGGCCATATTCTGTCTCATGAGAATAGTTGACGTGTGTTTAGTACTTTAAAGTTTACAAAGCAGCTTTCACTTATTGTCTCGTTTGATCCTCATTATAATATGATAGGTCTCATTATTCCCATTTGACAGATAAGGAAACTGAGGCACAGAGAGCTGCGTGACCCTGGGTAAGTCATATAACCTCTCTGGCCCTCAATTTCATGCCTCTTTCTCCTTAACCAACCATAAAATGAAGGGAATGGACTAGATCAGGAATGGGGAACCTGCTGCCTCAAGGCTTTGACTAGTCACAAGGTGTGGATGTGAGGACCTAGAGGGCCTCCTGACCTGCAGTAACAAGGTTCCACTGGAATGATATATAAGAAAGGCCAAAAAACACTTTGAATGTTTAACTGTGCCTAATGCTAGGTATTATTGTTGAGCAAACAGAGTGTTCAGCATTAATGCTCCTAACTTTTAGGAGACCTTACTTCCTGACCCTTACTAGTCTGGAAGCCTTGGGCTGCAGGTCTTTGCCTCTGTCCCTGCTGCCACACAGAGGTGGGTTTTACTGGGAGATCTCCCTCCCTTATACCAAGAGATGGGGTCCTGAAAACTTCAAGACTCTTCCTTCCTCTTCCCCCTAATCTGCCACAAAATCTTACAGAATCTCAGAAAGGTCACCATCACCTGATTTGCGGTCCAGGCTCTCTTGGCAATCTGGGGAAGACAATGGACCTCAGCCCTTCTCAGAATGTGTGAGATCTACACTCGCAATCAAAGGAACTACTCAATTTCAGCTGGGATAGTAGAAAAATAAAGGATTTTCCCTAACCCACATTCATAAACGCTGTGAAATCTATACAAGGTCCCCAAGGGGACCCCAGGATAATAGTCCCTGATCTAGTCCAATCGTTTTATGAATGAGGAAACAGGCTCGGAGATATGAACAGGTTTGCTCAGTCACGTAGCAGTTAAGTGTTTTGGCTTAAACATAAAACCAGGTGTCCTGACTCTAACGTCAGTGCCCATCTGGCCACACCATGCTGTCTCAACCTTGGTCCTTACTTCTTAGCTGGAGGGCCTTCTACCTGTTTCTTGTTTTGTTTTTCCTCATCTTTGTTCCTCCTGGGAGACAAGACTCTGCTGATCTTCCTGGGACATACCTGCCGCAGGATGGATTATCTCCTACTAGGGTTTTCCACCTCCAACTGGCAGGGAGGAAAGGAACATTGCCCATACTTCACCGCCACCAAGAAGCCTGTCATTCAGACTTGTCATATCAGATCCTAGAGTTAGAAGGGACCTCAGAGGCCACCTAGTCCAACATCCTCCATTTTCAGATTAGGAAACTGAGGCCCAGAGAGGGTAAGTTGCTTTCAAGGTCTTATAAGAAACATCAAAGACTGGATTTGAACCTTAGTCCTCTGACTTGGGAGGCTGGCTTCTTTCTACTGTATCAGGCTGCCTTGAAAACACCAAAATGGTGTCTTTCTGAGTTTTAAAGGACACTAGAGAAACAGCATCATGGTAAAGTAGAAAAAAATCCCTGGATTTGGAGTCAGAGAACATGGATTCAAATCCTACCCATCACTCACTAGCTGTAGTGACTTTGGGTAAATGATTTTGTGTTTCTAAAACTCAGTTTTCTCATCTATAAAGTGAGAGGGTTCAATGAACCTTAGCAAATACCTCTTCCAGCTTTTAGCTGTGACCCTATGATCGCTGAGTCCAGGGAGCTACAGCTCAGTGATACATAGCTGTGTCTCTAGCTGCCTATTTTAGGGTGTCCTCCCTTACAGAATTTAGTTCTCTTGGACCACATAATCCCAAGGGCCAAGATACTCAGAAGGGCTTTAAACACAAGTCTCTGGTTCCCTCTAGTGTCCAATTAGAGGACATGCAGCTACTGTTATACCCTTGGAAGGTATGGTCTGTATACATGCGAGATTCAAATCAACCTAAAATTTCATGTTCTAAACCAAACAAATCTCTCTACCACCAGGTCTCACCCTGGCTGGAATTTGTTACTATGGGAATCTGCCTGAAGGATTAGTTTTCCACACAGAAAATACTGAGGAATCATCTCCATGCAAAGGACTGGTTCTCTCTCTGTGTCTCTCCTCTGTCTCTCTCTGTCTCTCTTTCTCTCCCTCTCTCTCTTCTCTTTCTCTCTGTTCCTCTCTCTCTTTTTCCTCTATCTGTCTCTCTACTCCCTCTGTCTCTCTGTTTCTCTCTTTCACACACACACACACACACACACACACACACACACACACACACACACACCCTGTAGATTATAAAATCTTATGTTGGTGCCAAACGATAGGAACACTAATGCATTGTTAATGGAGTTATCATGTTGTCCAACCGGAAATAGCCAGACCCTTTGACAAAGATTTCTTTGCTAGTCCATCTACCCCAAAGAGTCAGGGACAAAAAGAAAGGTCTCATATACATCAAAATATTCATAGCAGCACTTTTGTGGTACTAAAATACTAAAAATAGTAATTCTTCTACTAAAGAGGGAGTGGCTAATCAAGTTGTGGTAAGTGAATGTAATGGGATACTACTGTGCTTGGTACATGGCAAAATAGTATGAGCATTTACTCAATCCTTGTTGATTGAATAATTATAGCACAGTAAAACATGATGAATGTGAAGAATTCAGATAAGCATGGAAAAATTGACATTAACTGATACAGAGTGAAGTAAGCAGAACAAGGAAAATAATGTATGACTATACTGATGTAAATAGAAATAAGAAAATGACCCCTGAAATTGAAAGTTATATGATCATAATATCCACATTTGTCCTCAAAGACAAGAGATGAGAAAACAAACCTTCCTTCTTTGTAGAAATGAGGTGCTATGGGTGTAGAAAATTTTATGCAGTGTCAGACTCAGTTGATGTCCTGGTAGGTTTTAATGGATTACTTTGGGGGGGGGGGGGATGAGGCAACCAGCCAGGGTCACACAGCTAGTAAGTGTCAAGTATCTGGTCAGAGGCCAGATCTGAACTCAGGTCCTCCTGACTTCAGGGCTAGTGCTCTATCCACTGTGCCACCTAGATGCTCCGATGGATTACTTTTTTCCTTCCCTCTTTAATTCATTGCTTCAAAGGACTCCTGTCTGGGTAGGAGACACAGAGGCTTGTATTTAGAAATGAAGATGATATAAAAGCAAAAGATAATAAAAATAAATCTCATGTTGAGAATTATCTTCTCCAACATTTCTAAAAGATGTCATGAAATATATCTCTGTTTAAACCCTCCAGAGCTCACTGCCTCTGGAGACATCTGTAGTTGTTAAGAAAAAATATCTTATGTTAAGCCAAGATTCTCCTGCCCCTGGTCCTGGGTCTGCCCACTGGGTATGAGCCAACCCAACTTAATCTCTCTTCCATGTGACCACCTTTCAGGTATCTGATGCCAGCGTCTGTAGTCTAGCCACTCTCAGTTCCCTCAGACATTCCTCCCATAACATGGTTTCTCAGATCAGATAGATAATCTTGAGATCATGCTCTAATGTAGCATGTTTCTCTCTGATACACAGAAGGATAAATGTTGCAACAAGGCATCTGTGTACAATGACATGGGTGCTCATTTGGTGGCCCACTCAGACTCCTCAGAGGCTTGACCACCTTTTTTCAACGCAATTTGTTTTCCTACAATTCCCACAACTTTCACAATCAGTTCTCCTCAGCTGTGACATACATACAGTGTCATACAGTGGGTCATACAGTGACCCAGATTCCATATCCCACCACGACCAGGCTACCAAGAGCAGAGCAAACCAGGAGGGATTAGAAGAAGGGTTGGAGCAGGGGGAAATAGACATGTTGTAGAATTACAGATTCAGAGAATGGTAACGCTGAAAGACCAAGCCATGTCTCACCCAGACTTAATATTCTCTCTCACACTCCCAGTTCCCAGGACAGGACTCTACCCAGTGCAGGCATACTTAGTCACAGATTGTTAAATTGAAGGCATCTTAGAAATCAGCCAGTGCAACCCCTCTCACTTTATATTAGGGGGAAACTGAGGACCAGAGAGGGGGAAGGAACTGACCCAAGGTCACATGGTTCTTCAGTGGTAGAACTGGGATTAAAAACTAGATGTTTTGACTCAGTCCGGCTCCTTCTAAAACAGTGGTGTGAAATTCAAATAGAAACTGACCACTGTGGGTCACATGCTGACTTAGAAAACTACATACTAGCATTATCTTTGCTGTATTTTTAAAAATTTTGTTAAAGATTTCTCAATTACATTTTAATCTGGCTCCACTGTCCTTGGGGTTTTATGGGTCATTGTGGTCTCCATTCCCCAACACAGGCATACTCAGGATATTCTGTGTGAATGTGAGTCTGCCTAACTTTATTTCTATGACTACATTCCTAAGCCACAGAGAAAGAGTTTGGGGCATACTTGTCAAAATGGGTCATATTGACATGCTATCTCTGAGACCGCACTCAGCTTCTCCAGGTCCCAGATTTCTCATCTGTAAATTAGGGAATTAGACGGCACAGTTCCCCAGGTTCCTTCCTTCTCATTAGCTATGATCTTACCAAGGAATTCCTGGTCTCCTGGTTTAGGATTGTGATCGTTGGGCACCTTAGAGACAGTCATCTGCATCTTTGCCATCTACAAAGCTCTCCATGCCCTTATTCCCTTCAAAGAGCACTGCCAATTCTTTACCTTTCCTGTAGCTCCATGGGACACATAGTTAGCCCCTTCCCGGCGGGCAATTTCCACCTGTTTTCGGGCAATGCAAGGTCTGGCGAGGGAGGTGCCCAGGAGGTAACGATCTTCATAAAGGGCGCTGGACTGAACAGCTGGCCAGATGAACTCCTCCACAAATTCCCTACTGACATCCTCGATGAAAACCTATGGAGCGAAAGGAACAAAAGCCTGTTGGAGGAAATCTGGACCCAGTCTGAAAGTCTTGCCTTAAAGAAGAAAGGCACAGAGACACAAGCCAGAACAAAGGTCTAGAGGCAGGGTAGAACAATCTCTGTCCAGAAGGCTAGGAAAATTCCCACAGTGCCTGGAGTCTTTGATTCCAGGAACTAGTACTATCCCAAAAGGTGTCACAGGGGCAGAAGATTAAGACTTTTCTTCTCCCAAAGGACCCATATTGTTTAGCTCTCACCCCAATTTCCTCCCAGTGGGGACAACCCCTTTCTCTCTGTTGCCTATGTTCCTAAGCAGGCTGGGAGAAGGGGTCAAAGAACAAAAAAGGTCCCAAATTAGCAGGAAGGTTGAGTCTCTCTCTTTCCTAGTTAGTGGCAGCTCCAAGCCAAAATTTCAGAAAGGGTGCAGGGCCTTTGGCTTATTGCTAAGAAAAACTGCCTATGTCTATACCCAGCATGTGCTGGGGTTTAGATAACAAGCATCAACCAAAGTCCATGACTTGTCTGCTGCCTCCTGTGCCCAGTCCCTCTTCAATACCCAGCCTCTACCCCCACCCCTTGCCCAGTTTCCACTTCCTACTCTATCACTACCTTTTTGGCTCCAAGTTTCAATGCCTTCTTCCTGGCCTCTTCAAAGTCCTCCTTCTGTCCAATGTTGGCCTGCAAAACAGAAGAGCAAAGAGGCCTCATGAATTTCAGGGTACTCCAAAGTGGGAAAGAAGGAATCTCACTTCAGAAAGAGCTACTGTTTTGCCTAACCTTCTGTAACAGCAATCAATTTAGCAGATACTTAGTACTTAGTAATTTAGGGCTAAGTAAGGAAGGGAAGGTGTGAGCTCTTCTCCTGTCCTGACGTGGCAGGAGGGGATTGACTGAGACAGGAGGCCAGTGTGTGTGTATATAAGAAGAGTTCTAGAGAGAGACAGAATTGGGAATCTTCCTCCTGGTGGCTACTGTTGGAGGAAGCAGGATTGTCCCACCATCTGGGAGCTGGGCTGCTGGACTGAAGAACTGAGTTGGAGTTAGAGAAAGAGAGAGAGAGAGAGAGACAGAGACAGAGACAGAGACAGAGAGACAGAGAGACAGAGACAGAGATAGAGAGAGACAGACACAGACACAGACACAGACACAGAGACACAGAGACAGAGACAGAGAGACAGAGAGCTTCTCTCCCAGCATCTGGAAGCTGACTGAGAACTGAGTTGGAGTTTTCCTGAGACCAGACTATGGTGAAGGCCGAAGTGGCTGTTGCTGCCTTCTGGAAGGCCAGTGTTGCTGATGCTGCCTGGAAGGCTAAGTTTTCTACTGAGTCCTAGGGCTAGCTGAACTGCTGGAGGACTGAAGAAGCATCACCAGGATAAGCCTTTGTTGGTTCATGGCTTGGCTGATCTTTGAGTCTCCAGCAACAGAAGTGATGAAGGGTTTGAGATGTGCTGGACCCTGTGAACTTTGGTGTGTGCCAGGGATTGCCCAGAGGACTGGACAAGGCCCTGGGTGCTGTCTGCCCTTGAATCTAGGTGACTGGTGGATTCAGGTATGAGCTGGGACCATGGAAGGGGATCCAGGGAATCTGAGAGACCACTCCAGGTCAAGATGAAGAAATGGCCTCTCCTTGGATATTGAATGAGTTTACTAGACACCAAGGGGTGGAGGGTTTGTGTAATTTTCTTTTTTTTTCTTTTTTTTTTTTCTTTTTGGAGGGCAGTTGGGGTTAAGTGACTTGCCCAAAGTCACACAGTTAGTTAGTGTGTCAAGTGTCTGAGGCTGGATTTGAACTCAGGTCCTCCTGACTCCAGGGCCAGTGCTCTACTCACTGCACCACCTAGCCGCCCCATTGTGTAATTTTCTAATGACCATACTTAGTGATTAATGATATTTAGTAATTGTGAATCTAGATGAGTGATTAAGTATCAGTTTTCCCCATAAGTGGAAGATTGATTATTATATTGTGAATTGATTGAATGATTAAGTAAAGAGGGTTTCTCCCTTAGGGAAACCAAATGATTATTCTTTCATTCTTTGTTCTAAATATTATGGCCACTGTAGTGAAAACTATGGCCATTCTAAATTTTAAGTTGTTTTGAACACTATATTGTGATTTTCTGTGATAAGATGTAATGTTGTGAATATTATGATTTGTTGTGAATGTTTGCCTTAATTTGTAATGGAATAAATGGAGTGTTCGCTATACTGTATAATCCAAACCTTAAAAGCTGTTCACAGTTGCATTCTTTTGGGAATCTGCTTGTGCATGGCGTTACACCTTCCTAGCAAAGAAGGAAGAACCCTCTGTGCTAGTAAGGTGCTCATAATTTTCTAAACCCTTACACATCCTTGCATAGCCTTTTCCTCATTTTGGTTCTTAAAATATCTGTAAGAACAGAGCCAGTTAAGGAAATTGCATTTGCCCAGATCTCTACCAAGAGGCAGTATTCCATAATGAGTAGGGTCCTAGACTTGGCATCAGGAAGACCTGAATTTGAATCACTTGCTAGCCTCAAACACATACTAGAATGACCTAGGCAAGTCCCTTAACTGATCTGGATCTCAGTTTCCTCATCTGTCAAATGAGAAGGTCAGACTTATAAGACCCTTCCAACTCTGGGTCTACAATCCTAGATAAGAATGTGTGTGATCATTTGTAGGGAGGGGAGAGAGACAGAGACAGAGAAAGACAGAGAGAAACAGAAAGAGACAGAGACAGAGAGGGACAGAGACAGAGACAGAGAGAAGTAATTACTAAAGGAATCATGAAAGACTTCCTGTAGGGGATGACACCTAAGTTGGGTCTTGAAGGAAGCCAGGGACCCTAAGGCATGGAACTAGAGAAAGGATGGGGTTGCCTCTAGAGCAGCAGTTCTCCACCCGTGTGTTATGTTCAATTTGTAACAATGAAAATACATCCTGCATATCAGATATTTACATTACAATTCATAACAGTAGCAAAATTATAGTTATGAAGTAGCAATGAAAATAATTTTATGGTTGGGGGGGGTCACTAAAACATGAGGAACTGTATTAAAGGGTTGCAGCATTAGGAAGGTTGAGAACCACTGCTCTAGAGGAACTGGATTTCCCACTTTAGCAGAAGTCTTCAGGCAGAGGCTTAATAACTCATCCAGGATGTTCTAATGGGGATTCCCTCTGTAGAAGGATTAGATTAGATGGCTAATGAATCCTGGGATCCTGAGGACATTCCAGGCATGGGATACAGCCTTGCAAAAAGGCATGAGTGAAGGGGATGAGGGTCAGGTTTGGAGGAAAGACAAGAAGGCCTGTTTGAATGGAAAGTGGAGCAAAGGAGAGAGGAGAGTCTGGGGGATGGGATTCCAATGAGGAAAAGTTATTGCCATTCCAGGTGATGCCACATGGATAGAGGGAAGTGGACAGGTGTGAGTGACATGGTGGGGACAGAATCTGCAAATTTAGCAGTGGGGGGAGGGGAGATGGAGAATGAAACACTAAATCTCCAAAGTTGCAAACCTGGATGACTGGAAATTGAGTGATGCCTTTAACAGAAAGAGAGAAAATAATAAGCAAAGCGAATTGGGTGAGGAAGAGGGGGAAAGAAGGAGTTCTGTTTCAGACTTGTTAAATTTGGGATGGCTACAGCACATCCATTTGGGGATGGGGGATGGGGGCTCAGGAGGGAGGCTACAGCTGGGTCTAGAGGTCTACAAGCCATTTGCTTAGAGCTGAGAGCTGATGAGATTCCTAAAAGAGAGAGAAGAGAGAAGAAAGAAGATGGTCCAGGCAGAGCCTGGGAAGATACCCACTCTCTTTGTCCCTGTCACATTTTACCTTTTATGGCACTTACTGTGTGCATAATCCTTTCTAGAAAAAAAAGCTATTAATGGCTAGCATTTTGTTTAAGATTTGGCAAACATCCCATTTGATCCTCATAATATCCCCATGGGGTAGATGTAATTATTATTTGCATTTTTCAGATGATGAAACTGAGGCACGCAGGTTAAATGGTAAGCTCTTTGAAGGCAAAAACTAAATCATTTTTCATCATTGTATCCCTAGCACTAAAAATAGTGCCTTGTATGCAGCAGACACTTGGTAAATATTTGATAAAATAAGCAGAATTGAATTCTGCACAAAGTAGGTATTAAAGCATCTGTTGAAAGGATGAATGTAAACTTCTAAGCTCCCTACTTCATCCATTGTATTTGTATGGCCAGTGTAGGGTGCCTGGCACACAGTAGGCACTTAAATGCTTTTTGATTTATTTTGAATCTTATCCATACCCCTCCCCCACCAAGGAGCTAGCTTTAGCAGACTGTACATAATAAGTGCTTAATAAATGCTTCAATTACAAATGGTTGTGAGTTCCTTGAGGGAAGAGCCAATGTCTTTTTTATCTCTATATTTGTGCTCTGCGTACAGAAGGCGATTAAGAAATTTCATTGAATAGGAAACATACTGTGTTTAAACTCTATTGGAGTCTTCTTCAGGAGCAAAAATATAAAGAACAGTTTTTCATTTATGTTGCAACTTCTGTAAACTTTCATAGGGCAGGGCTTTTGTTAACCTTTAGGTCTCCATATTTAGCATATGGTAATTTAGCATATGGTGCTTAAATGTATGCTGAATTGAACTGAATTTGATTCCACTGGACAGCCCACAGAGATAAAGTGACCTGCCCACACCACCAGTTGGTGTCAAAGGTGATACTAAAATTCAGGTCTGATTCAGGTATGATAAATGTCTAGGGACAGAGCCATAACTAAGTCAGGGCTACTATGACTTCTGTCCCAGGGCACTGCATTTAGGGTTTCCTAATTTAAAGGGCACTGAAAGAGGTTAGAATCTTTCAGTCATGCAGAAACAGTTTAACACCTAACTAGGAAGAATAATTAACTAAAATAGGAAACTGCCATATGGGAGCAGGGGTTGAGCTTCTCACTGCACTTCTCTCTCCCCCCAATGTAGGAGCCTCCCTAGCAACAAGATCCAATGTCCAGGAGAGGAGGGTTAGAGAAAATAAACTCATGTCATCAGGTTGTGCAAGTAGAAATTTATACAAAACAAGGAAGAAGGAATGGAGGGAGTAAGTAACACAGAGGGGGCTGGAGAGATATATTTTGCTCAACAGAGCAACAAGAGAGAAAGGGGAGAAAGGCAAATGCAGAATAAGAGAGAGGATAAATTAAGGGAGGGAGTAGTCCTAAATAAAACAAATTCTAACTAAGGAGATACAAAAATATTTATAGCAGACCTTTTTAGAGTAGCAAAGAATTGAAAGTGGAAGGGGTTCACATCAATTAAGGAATGTTAAAATAAATATGATGGAATATTATTGAGCTGTAAGAAATGGTGAAGGGGGGATGGTTTCAGAGAAACCTGGGTAGATTTGTAAGAACTGATGCAGAGTGAAGTGATCAGAACCAGGAGAACAATTTATAAAATTACAATAATATTGTAGAGACAAATAATTTGGAAAGACTTAAGAAATCTGATAAGTGTAATGACCAATTACCAAACAAATACACCAATTACACAATTCCAGAGGACTTACAATGAAACATGCTACCTACCTCCAAGAGATGAAAAACTCAGAGAGCAAAATTACATATATATTTGGACAAAGTCAACATTGGATTTTTTTTTGCTTGACTATACATGCTTGTAACAGGGTGCTTCTTTTTCCCATCTGTGTGTGTGTGTGTGTCTGTGTCTGTGTGTGTGTAAGGTAGGAAGAGAAAGTTGATCTTGTGTCCCCCAGTCTCTTGCCTCCCACTCTGAGGTGGTATTCACACACCTTCCCCCTAAAATAGGGGTACCTTTGTACTGTTTGGCCCAAGTGATATGTGGCACTTGCTTCAAGCACAGGAATTCCTACTAAGGGCTTTTCCCAGTGACCATGATGTTCTTATCAATGGGGAAACAAGCAAGGACATTTCCACACTATCACACCTCAGGAATTGAGACAAATTTGGGGAAGACCTATATGAATTAGAGGCTTTGTAAAGGACTGCTATTTTGTTGGACTTCAGTCACTACAATTGCTATGAGTTAATAAAATATAGGATCTTTAGGAACCTACTTTAATCATCAGCTAGGCCCTACTTGTACTTAACATGTAGATTAACTCTAAAACACCATTTACCCTCCACTAAGTAAAAATTCCCAGATAATTGTATTTGCTTACTTCGTTTGCTGAGCTAAACTGTCTTCCAAAGATAATGCAATGATAGACTTGTCAGGAAGCCTTGGCGTCCTGACCCCTACCTTCCCCATTCCAACCAAGGATATACCTTTCCTAGATTCTGACCTCTTGCTTGGCCTGGATTCTTGGCCCAGTCTTACTGACTGGATCCTCAGCCTGGTCTCCTGAATGTATGCACCCCAATCTTCTAGCCTGGGTTTCTGCTCCCTGTACATCTACAACCCACAGTACCTGCATGCCTCTCCCTGCTTTTAATCAACTTGACCTCTAACCCATCTTATGTATGGAACTTGCCAGCTCTCCCTCCTATTAGGCTAAACCCTCAGCCCTCGCCAGAGAATCACAGAGAGTAAAGGTCTGGAAGGGACCTCACAGCAAAGAATCTCAGAACTGACATGATGCGGCAGCTAGGTGATGCAGTGAGGGGTGGCTAGGTGGCACGGTGAGTAGAGTACTGGCCCTGAAGTCAGGAACACCTCAGTTCAAATCCAGCCTCAGACACTTGACACACTTACTAGCCATGTGACTTTGGGCAAGTCACTTAACCTCAATTGCCCTCCAAAAAGCAAAAAAACCCCAAAAAACAAAAAACTGACATGACACTGGGAAAGCACCTTGGGAAGCATTTATCCCAACCTTTCTCATTTTACAAATAAGGAGACTAAGAACCAGAGATGTAGTGATCCACTCACGATCACATGGGGAACTACGTAGCAGAGCAAGAATTTCAATGCAGGTTCTCTAATTCCAAATTCAATGGTTCTTTTTTTTGCATTCTAGGCCACTAGTTAGCTCAAACCTCATGACCAATGAGGTCTAACTTAACAAATATTATCTCAATTCCTGTATGAGCCATAAGAAATTCTAAATATATGGGGCAGAATCAAGATGGAGGCGTAGAAGCAGGAGAACTCCACATCTACCCTATAACCACCTCAAATACCTATAAAATATGACTATAAACAAATTTTAGAGCTCCAGAATCCACAAAATTACAGAAAAACACATCTCCTGCTGAAAGCAGCCCAGCAGACAGACAGGAAGGGTTCATCGCAGAGCGCTGGGAGCCTAGATCAGGATCATGTTCTTTGGTGGTAGTCCTGAGGTGCATGACCAGTGAGCCAAAGCTGGTGGGGGCTGCGGAGACAGCAGCCTCTTAATAGCTCTGACAGATGCAAAAACCCCAGCTATTTGGAACAAAGCTCTACCCACCCCCCCCCCAATCAGAGATCTACTGTGGCTCAAAAATGAAGTTAATTGACTGGCAACATGAGCAGGCAAAGGAAGCAAAGTAAGAACAGCAATCCAACTTTAGATTGCTTTTTTGAGGATAAAAAGGATCAGAGCATGGAATGGGAGGAAGACACAGTCAGAACTCCCACACCAAAAGCTTCCAAGAAAAATGGAAACTGGTTACAATCCATAGAGGAGCTTAAGAAGGATTTTGAAAACCAAATAAAAGAAGTGGAGGAAAAATTGGGAAGAGAAATGAGAATGATGCAAGAAAATCATGAAAAGAGAGTCAATAACCTGACTGAAGAAAAGAACACCTTAAAAAGCAGATTCAATCAAATGGCAAAA
>CM053595.1:107709610-107724238 GCA_028646575.1 Pseudocheirus occidentalis | reverse complement strand
GCCAGATGGAAAAAGAATCTCAAAAGCTCACTGAAGAGAATAATTCCTTCAGAATTAGAGTGGAGCAAATGACTTTATGAGAAATCAAGATACTATTAAATAGATCCAAACAAATGAAAAAAATAGAAGGCAAAGAAATTCTAAATATGTGGCATCTCAGTTAAAAGATGTTATTGTGGTAGTTGCTGTTTAGTCATTTTAGTCATGTTGGACTCTCTGTGACACTATTTTTGGGTTTTCTTAGCAAAACTTCTGGAATGGTTTGCAATTTCCTTCTCCAGATCATTTTTACAGATGAGGAACTCAGGTAAACAGGGTTAAGTGACTTGCCCAGGGTCACACAGCTAGAAAGTATCTGAGGCTGGATTTGAACTCAGGAAGATATCTTCCTGATTCCAGGCCCTCTATCCACTAGACCACCTAGCTGCCCCTTTTACTGTGGTTAGAATTCCCCTTTATCACATTGTAACAACACAATGTTCTTGTAGATGTTAAAAGCTGAACAAGAACCACTCTCCACGTAGCCTTTGGCAAGTTGTAAGACAAATGGAGGGTCACGTCATTTCTAGATCAGCAGATATAAAGAGACACTGGCAGAGAGAAGGGCTCTAATGATGCAGCATAGGACTGGGCAGGGGCACGGTCCAGGGTGAGCAGTCCTTCCTCAGCCTTGGTTTTCCATCTACAAAATAGGGTTTTGGACTAGATGGTTTTGTGGGCCCCTTCCAGCTCTGACATTCTCTGTCCTAAGACCCTCCCCTTCCAGCTCTGACATTCTCAGTCCTAAGACCCTCCTTTCCAGCTCTGACATTCTCTGTCCTAAAACCCTCCTTCCAGCTCTGACTTTCTCTGTCCTAAGACCCTCCTTTCCAGCTCAGATATTCTCTGTCCTAAGATCCCCCTTACAGCTCTGACATTCTGTCCCAAGGCCCCTCTTCTAACTCTGACATTCTCTGTCTTAAGATCCTCCTAAGCTCTGACATTCCATATGCCAAGGGCCTTTCCAGTTCTGACATTCTATGTTTTATATTCTAAAGTTCCACAAAACTCTGATATTCTAGGAGGCAGGATTCTTTGAAACATAAAAGCCCTAGGCCATGCTTGATATTCTCTCTGAATCTCTACTTACTGACAGCTGGAAAAGGAGACATTTTAAAGATGAAAGTGAGGAAATGGGAAAAAAAGTGATTTGCCTAGGGTCATTGGACTAAAGGCAGAGTCTGAGCCCCTTATCAGTCTTCTCCCTCACCCCCTACCCCTCTATATTACCCCCCCATCCCCCACCCCATCCAAGCAGGAGTTGCCCTAGCCAAGAAGAGAAGGTAAAACTTTGATATAGACACAGAGACAGACAAATTTATGCTGACAAGGAGACAGGTTAACAAAGAGACATGTCACAGGCAAATAGACAGAGAGGCTCACCAGGTAGGCAATAACATCATAGCCTTGCTCCTTCAGCCACACCAGGATACAGGATGTGTCCAGGCCTCCGCTGTAGGCAAGAACCACAGTGCCTTTGCTTGACATCTTATCTAGAGAAATCCAGGGAGAGTTAATGACACTATGGAGATGGCAGCAAGACAGGCCTCCTTTGTCTTTGAATCCTCACCTCAGGGCCCTGTACAGTGCCTGGCACACAATGGCCGGTGCTTAATAAATGCTTGCTGATTGACAGTCCAACTCTCCCTATAAAGCTGATGACCAGACCAGTATGAGCCTCCCTAGGCCCAGCAAAACATGCCCATGACCTAAAGGCAGGTTCCCAGAGAATCAGGAGCCCAGAGAATCTTCCCGCCCAGGCCTCCCCACCTGCTGCTTAAACCAACAAACGAGCTGCCCTGACCCCCCACTCTCCCTCTCCACCCCCATCCCTCCTCCTGCCCTGGGAGGCTGTGATTGGCTCTCCTCCTCAAGTTCCCCAGGGGGTTTTATCTCACAGGCTGAGGCCCTGGGGGAGGAGAAGGTCATCGTCCAGGCAGAGGACAGAACAGTCAAATGTAATCAGTACCAGCTGAACAGTTTTCACCTCCACAGAAGTAAGTAGGTGATGGGGAGGGGGAGAGTGTGTGAGGAGAGGAAAGAAGGGAATGAAGAGGGAAGGTTTAGCACCGTATCTGGCACATATCAATTACTTAATAAATGATCTATTATCTGTATATCTAGTGACATCTATCTACCTCTGCTTACCTACCTAATCTATCTGCTGGTGCAGCCAGGTGATACAATGGACAGAGTGCCAGGCCTGGAGTCAGGAATACCTGAGTTCAAATCCAGCTTCAGATACTTCTAGCTATGTGACCCTGGGCAAATCAATTAGCTCTGCTTGCCTCAGTTTCCTCATCTGTAAAATGAGCTAGAGAAGGAAATGGCAAAGCATTCCAGTACCTCTGCCAAGAAAACCCTAAACAGGGTCATGAAGAATCTGAAATGACTCAACAACAAAAATCGAATGATCTACCTATATCTATTCATTTCTTTCTCTCTATTTCTCTGTCTGTCTAGCTATCTAGCTATCTCTCTATCTATCTGTTACAGCCAGGAAGCTCTCCAAGGCAGGCTTTGACGAGGGAGCCAATGGTAGGTCAGTGTCAGTCGGTCATGGAACAGAGAAGTTTGTAACTCAAGGTTTCTAACCAAGAAAAAGCTTGAGGCAAGAGTAAATGGAAAGAGTCTTAGAGTGGGAATCAGGAGACCCTGTCTCTCTGAACCTCAGTACCCACATCTGTAAAACGGGAGTGATAATCTCTACCCTGATCATTTCACAGGGCTTGAGGATCAGAAGAGACAGTTTATGCGAAAGCACTTGATAAAAGCACAGTGTTTGCTTGCGAAATGCATGTGTTGGCTGTTCAGTTGTGAAAATAACGGTTTGGAGGTCAAAGTAACTGAGGTGGGATTCAGACTGGGTCACCTGGCAAGCATGACCGCCAGTTTTCGTAAGAGTGCTTACAAACAGATAGGGAGCTTGGACTTCAGATTCCTAATCAATCAGATTAGAGCTGGGAATCAATCAATTAGCAACAAACATCTATTAGGCATCTACAATGTGCTGTGCACTGTGCTGAGCCATCTCTTTCAGAAACAACCTTTAATAGCTTTTGTCTTCAGGTCATTGATACATGTGCTCATAAACATAATACACCCTATGTAGCATATTAGATAAATGCTAAGAAAGTATATAGAACAGCCTATAAGGCCCATCACCAATCATCTCCCTTCTCTCTGAAGATGATGTGACTGAGGGTACAGAGACAGAGGAGACAGAGAGGAAAGCTGGCCATGACCAACAGGTGATCAACAGCTCAGCTCCCACCTTGAGGGACAGCAGGATAATAGCAGCCGGCAGAGTAAGCTAACCATGAAGTCTAGTGGCCAATGTGCCTCAGCCCCAATCCTCATCCAAAGTCCAGCCCCAACCACAGTCCAGCAGGGGAGGCAGGGCGGGGAGCAGTGGGGCACAGTGGGGCATTGGTATTTGCATAGCAACTAAAGCTGGGCAACTGGACTGCTCGGGAGGATGCTGGGAGAATCTCAGAGGCTAAGTCAACCCTCTCATTTTACAGATGAGGAAGCTGAAACCCAGAGGTCCGTCACCAGAGTGATGACCAAGGTCACACAAGCCTTAAGACAGAGAGCCCAAAGCTCATGTCCTTTCCACTATCACAGACAGAAAAGCGGGTGAGGACTGAAAAAAGCATTACTGATTACAAGTTGCTGGGTCCTTGCAGTTGGGTCCAACTGAGGTATTTTCTACATAGACTCTGAGGAATTTTCTAGCTCTAAAAGCCTGTGAAGAATATCTTCTTGGAGGTGGAAAATACAGTGAAATTACATATGCACAGGATTTGAAGGGGAGGAGCTGTGTTCAAATCTCAGCTTTGCTCATTCTTTTTGAAGCTTTTACTTCTTTTGGCCTCAGAGAACATCCCTAAGTAATCTCCAAGGTCCTTTCCAGCTCTAAATCTTACCAGGGCTTAGAGGCTCAGGAATTCCTCTCCTTATGGTTGAATGAACCCAGCACTGCAGAGACAGAAGCAAGTCAGGTGACTGCAAGGGTGAGTGTGGATAGGGGCATCTGACCTCCTAATCCGATTTGAGCAACTCGTGACTGGGCAGCAAATCAAGGACTGGTAGAGTGAGAAGGGGCCCTAATCCCTCTAGGACAGGGTCCCATGCTCACACAGCCTGTGTTTATATAACTCATTAAGGTTTTCTAAGCACTTTCCTTACCACTGCCCCATGAACTAGATAGTTCCAGTATTATTGAACCCATTTTACAGATGAAGAAACTGAGGCCCAGAGAAAGGAAATGACTTGTCAGGGGTCACACAGCTCCTAAGTGTTGGAGACAGGATTTGAATCTGGTTCCTCTGACTTTTGGGTCCAACACTCTTTCCATTATGGATCTGTCATGCCCAGCATTGAAAGACAGGCAATGGAGACACAAGAGCTAGAGGTAAGGGACTTGGTGCAAGAGCTGGCAAGACTATTGAACATGACCATTTGGGCCATGAGAAGATACTGAGTATAACCAGAGGAAGGCTTAGGGAAGGAGATTTGTAATCACAAAGCCCAGGGGGTCCATGATGACCGATCACCTTGCCTGCACATTAAGGGTCTTAGCAGTTATCAACACATTTCCACAAGCAGGACAAGGATTATCATGTCCATTATAGAGATGAAGAAACTCAGGCTTAGAAAAACTAAGTGATCTGAGCAAGGTCACACTGAGTTTTTTGGCTGAACCAGGACTGGAACCAAGGTCTTAGCTCTTAGGACAGTGTTCTTCTCACCAGCACACCGTGGAGCCTGGGCTCACCAAACATTTTTATTGGTTGGGTCTCATGCCTGGGACTCTCTCTTTCTTCCTCTCCAACTTCTAACCTCCTGGCTTTCTTCAAGTCTCACAAAAAAAACTCTGTAAGAAGCCCTTCCCAGGTCTCGATCTTGGTGCCTTCCCTCTGAGAGGATCCCCAAACTATCCCATATATAGCTTGTCTGTCCGTGGCTATTTGGATGCTGTCTCTTGCATTAGACTGAGCTGCTTGAGAGCAGGGACTGGGGTTTTTGGCCTTTCTTTGTTTCTGCAGTGCTTAGGAAGTGCCTGACACAAAATAAGTGTTAAATTAAGGCCTATTGACCAACTTACAAACAATTCAGTCAATAAAACCACTAGGATTTCCAGAATGACCAGCTTTCTTTCACAGAATTGTCTTTAACCCTTTAGAGAGCTGTGCTGTACAACGGAAAGGATGACAGAGGCAGAGGAACCCAGTTCTGATCTCTAGCTCTGCCTCTGACTACCCCGTGACCTTGGGCAAGTCTCTGGACTTCAGTTTCCTCATATGAAAAATGAGAAGGTTGGATTAGATAACTTCTTCTTTTTTTTATTTTGGTGGAAGAAGGAAGGCAAGGCACTTGGGGTTAAGTGACTTGTCCAAGGTCACACAGCTAGTAAGCATCAAGTGTCTGAGGCTGGATTTGAACTCAGGTCCTCCTGACTCCAGGGCTGGTGCTCTATTAATGGCACCACCCAGCTGCCCTGATTAGATAACTTCTAAGGTCCTTTCCAGCTCAAAATCTGATTCTCTTTAATTTATCTTTGTTGTTGTGTGTGCATATATTTGTGGATAAATGTGCATTTGTAGGTACAGCCATATTTACATGCTTATGGGTATCCACAAGGGTACATGCCCGTATGTATATGATTATTGTTCTTGTTGTTTTCAGCCGTGTCCATCTCTCCGCGAGCCCATTTGGGGTTTTCTTGGCAAAGATATTAAAGTAGTTTTACCATTTCCTTCTCCACCTCATTTTACAGATGGGGAAACTGATGAGACAAACAGTGTTAAGTGACTCGCCCAGGATCACACGACTAATAAGCATCTGAGGCCAGATTTGAACTTAGTCTTTTTGAGTCCAGGTCAGGCCCTCTATCCACTGTATCACTTGGATGCCCATATAGATATGTGAATGTATTTTTTCCCACAGTTTATAGGTTAAACACTCGAAGGGACCACATAAGTCATATAGTCTGACTTTACAGATGAGGTTTAGAAAAGGGAAGTGATTTGTCCAAGAACATAGCAGTAGCAAATTGATATTTGAGCCCAACTCTTCTGCCTTCCGATGGTGAGCGCTTGCTCTCTCTGCACTGCAGACCTTGGTGATGTGTGTGCCGCAGGAGGGGTAGAGCTAACAGGCTTAGAAAATCTGAGGAGTCTGATTGAGAAAGTGAGGCAAATACCTTGTGGATTGCATCATAGTAGCCCTAACATTATCCCAGGGCTGAGAGTTCAGCATAGGAGACTGGCTCCAGACATCACTCTGCTTGACCCCTACCAACCTAGGCTCTCTCCTCCCCACCCATCCCTAGAGGCAGCTAAACCAGACTTCCTGGGAGGGTGGGAGACAGAAGAGGATCAAAGTGCCTGCTAAGGAGATCTAGGTGAGGAAAACACCTAGGTGAGGACACACTCTCTCTAGGTGTCAAAGGCAAAAAGTCCAAACACAGCTGCAGAGGAATTGCTAGGCAATTCCTAACATTCCCAACAAAATCCCAACAGTCAACATTCAGTAGGCATTTACTAAGCACCAATTACTAGATACTAAGACAAAAATTAAATAATAACAATTAGCTAGCACTTAAATAGCACTTACAGATCTGCAAAGTAGGGGTGGCTAGGTGGTGCATAGAGCACCGGCCCTGGAGTCAGGAGGACCTGAGTTCAAATCCAACCTCAGACACTTAACACTTACTAGCTGTGTGACCTTGGGCAAGTCACTTAACCCCAACTGCCCTGCCTTCCCCCTTTGGAAAAAAAAAAGCAAAAAAATAAAATAAAATAAAGATCTGCAAATCACTTTGCATATGTGAATACATTAGATCACCACGTAACCTGGTGAAGTAGGCACTATTACAGATGAGGAAACTGAGGCCCAGAGAAGTCAAGTGACTCGCCCAAAGCCACACAGCTAGGGAGTGTCTAAGGAGGAATCTGAAGTCAGGTCTTCCTTCACTCTGTCTCACTGTGTCACCTAGCTGCCTGCCTTCAAGGAACATCCATTCTGAATATAAGCATAATATGGATATATGCATAAATAATGTACATATATGATAGATCCTGCATATAATAGATATAACACTATCTGTACTATATATTAGATAATGCCATATAGCACTATAGTATAAAAAAGGGACATATATAAGGTAGAAATGCACACACAAATATATGATGGGGCCTCCCTTTGGCTCCTGTTCTTTTCCCCACTAGACCTAACCTAGGCAATCTTCCATATTCTCTGTATTCAAAGGTGGGGGCAACATCTAAAGAACTTGTGGGGTCAGCCAGGTGAGGGGCTGGTCAACATGTAAGACTTTACTCTGGTAGGAAAAGGAGCAACATAGGCTTTGGTCTCTGGAAGGTCTTATCTGAGCTATGACCTCTTGGCAGAGCCATAACTAGTGATTTCTGTGCCTGGGACAAGCAGATGAAACAAACCCTAGTGGATACAAGGCCAGCCTGGAGAAGAGTTCCAGGAGCTCCTAATTTTAGTTATTCTTACTAAGGGCTTTTTTTGCTGTTTCTAAGCTGCTGTAGTACTGCATATGCTATTAGCACTTTCTACATAGTGCCCTGGGGCAAAGCCCAAGTCATCCCCAGCCTAGCTATGGTTCTACCTCAATCATCTTGGTAGAGGGTGTTCTAACCTTAACAAAACTGGTTCAGCTTTAATCTGAGTGCACACAGAAGGCTAGGATCTGCCAGGCTAAGGGTATCATGCTGGTAAACTGGAATTATGTACCTAACCCCTGGCAGGGGGTCTAGGTACCTGGCTGCTACTCAGCTTCCATGCAGGTAGGAAGCTATTTTGGGCTAGTAGCTGACAGACGCTCCATCCCAAGCTTCTGACCACCGCGCCATTCAGACAAGCTACTCCGGACAGAGGGCAAAGCATACAGACCCAGCTGAGCAGGGAAAGGTAGTGACGCCTGCAGCATATCCTTGAGCATTACCTAAGAGTTATATGGATTTACAAAGCACTTTGTACATATCATCTTATCTACTCTTAGAACAACCTCTGAAACACTTGCTATTATTACACCTAATTCACAGATCAGTAAGCCTAGTGCTGAGCACATAGTAGGGCCCAAGGTTACAGAATTACTAGGTGTCTGAGGTAAGATCTGAACTACCTGAACTCAGATCTTTCTGACTTCCCAATCCTCACTCTGTTTACTGGGTAAAAAGCCCTAAGGCCAGTGGATCAGAGCTTCCTACAACCACAGAAGGATGAACTAGACTGTGTTTCCCCCTCCCCAGGCTCTTGGACTGTGGTCCCATTGCCCAAAGTGTCTGTGAATGCCGCAATGCCTCCAAGTTGTAGACAGTGGGTTTCCATTGCATTTTCAGGAAGAGTAATGGGGGGGGTGAGGGAAAGCAGCCCACCTTGTAGCTCCAGGAAGCATGCCGGTGTGTTCCAGCTGCCCTCTAGAGAGATACTGCCCCAGGTAAGTGGCAACATCCCAGCACCTAGGCTGGGCCACCCTGCCAGCTGAAATACTTAAGTCAGCCCTAGAGGGAGCTGACATGCCATCCAAGCTTTAACCAAGACAGGGTAGTTGGAGAATTACAGGATTATGTGATTAGAGCTGGAAGGAACCTCAAAACCTCTCCTAGTCCACACCCCACTCTATTTTACAGATGAAGGTACCCAGGCCTAGAAGTTAAAGGACTTGCCCAAGGTCATATGGGTACTAAATGACAGAGGCAAATTTTGAACCCAGGTCCTCTATGACCACTGTACCATGCTGCCCCAGAGGGACAAACTTAGACAAGTCCAATTTAGAGAGTGCGGCAGTGCAGAAACAACAGGTTCTAGTTAGTAACAACTAAGTTAAAATAGAAAGCTACCAGAGAATGGGTACTGGGGTGGGGAACCTGTGGCCTGGAGGCCACATGTGGCCCTCTAAGTCCTCAAGTGCAGCCTAAATTCAAATTTCACAGAACAGATTCTTTTAATAAAAGGATTTTGTTCTATAAAAGTTGGGCTCTGTCAAAACAAGCCAGACTTGAGGACCTCCAGGGCCACACGTGACCTCCAAGCTGCAGGCTCCCCACCCCTGTAGCACTCTTCTTTCTGTTTTACAGAACAAATCCTTTTATTAAGGGGATCTGTTTTGTGAAATTGGGATTAGGTCAAAGGGCTGCACTTGAGGACCTAGAGGACCACTCATGGCCTCAAGGCTGCAGGCTCCCCATCCCTGGGCTAGGTGAACTCACCTGTTCTATCCGGGTCCTTCCCTCTCAGCTAAGGGCAAGCTCCCTGAAGCTAGAGGCCACAAAAATTCCTCATCTGTGTTAAGTGCCCAGGGTACAAACTATTTTTTGCTAGTTTAGAATTCTACTCTGGGTTTGAGCCATGCCACCAACCAGTTACATGACCTTGGGCAGATTACTTTTGCCCAGGTCTCAATTTCCTCATTTGAAAACGGGACTATCTGCCAGGTTGTTGCAAGAACTAAGAGATGAGATGAACAAAGGAGAAGCAGAGGAGTGGCATTAGCACCTCCTAATTTTACTTCGGCTATCCCAATCTCTCTCAGCTACCTCCAACATTTCTCATCCTCCCATCAGTAGTGTCGTCTTTTTCTCAGACCAGAGCAGGGAAGGCTTAGATGACCCTACCCACTCCCCACGGGCTTCCTCTTCTTAGCCTTTTTTTTTTTGCAGGGGGGTAGGCAAGGAAATTGGGGTTAAGTGATTTGTCCAAGGTCACACAATTAGTAAGTGTTAAGTGTCTGAGGTTGCATTTGAACTCAGGTCCTCCTGACTCCAGGGCCGGCACTGAGCCACCTAGCTGCCCTTCTTGGGCTTGATCTTGTGGCAGCTGATCAGAAGATGGATATAGTTATAGAATAAGATAGGAAAAGAAGTAACTGGGTTGGTGTGAGGTTTGGGCAGGGGAATCAGGAGGAGCTATGCACCATTTAAAAAAAATTTAACTTAAAACATCTTTAATTAGCAACTAAAACTTTTCTAGTTAAATTTTTTTTAATTAACAAATCACAATTCACTGATCCGTGAAAAGGGTTGTTTTTAGGGAAGAGAGTCAGACTCTGGGCTCTCCAGCTGAGGACCTACTTCTTAAGCGATTACAGGCTCTTGCTCTCCTTTCACTCCAGAATGAGTGGTAGAAACTTGGGAGACCCAAAGTGGGCCCCACCCATGACAGAGGGGAAAAAAAAAAAAGCCACTTCCAGGGGTGGCTAGGTGGCTCAGTCAATAGAGCACCAGCCTTGGAGTCAGAAAGACCTGAGTTTAAACCCAGCCTCAGACACTCTACCAAAAAAAAAAAAAACAACAACGTAGCCGTGTGACCTTGGGCAAATCACTTAACCCCAATTGCCCTCCAAAAAATAATTAATTAATTAATTTTTTTTAAAAGCCACTTCCTTGTCAATCTCTGTAAGAACCCAGGTGAGGACATTTCCAGGCACTTCTCCCTTTGAACCATCGGCAGAACCACACCTAGTCCTGCTTCACCAGGGACTTGAGTCCCAAGAGGAGGAAACAATAAAAAGTTAGTGCTTACATAGAACTTGAAATTCTATCAATTGCTTCCAATTAATTATCTCATTTAAGTCTCACAACAACCCCATGAAGTAAGTGCTGTTATTGGCTCCATTTTGTAGATGAGCAAACAGAGGCTAACAGAGCTTAAGTGACTTGCCTGTGGTGACTCAGTTAATCAATATCAGGGGCTGGATTTGAATCCAAGTCAGCCAGGTGGCATGGTGGGAAGAGAGGTGGACCCCGTGTCAGAAAGATCTGATTTTACTAACCCCTCTGACACTGCAAGTTGCCCTGGCTCTCTCAGCCTCAGTTTTTTCATCTGTTAAACGGGAGGATAATAATAGCAACTACCTCACAGGGTTGTTTCTGAGGATCAAATGACATAAAATATGCTTTGCAAGTCTTAAAGAGCAACATAAATTATTATTAGCACCAGATCAGGCTCTTTCTCCAGGGTGACATGCTGCCTCTAAATAGGAAGGTCAACCTCTGGCCAATGGGTCATACTCTTCATGCACTCTCATAATTCCCTCTTCCTCCTTGTTTATCTCATGCACCTTCTTACAGATGGCTAACTGAAGGGATAGAGAGCTGCTGTAGACCCAGGGCCAGCCCAACCCACTTCCCTCAGACCCACAGGCACCCCAGAGCTTCCTCCAGCACACAGTTGGGCCTGGAGATGGGAGAAGTGTTTCCTCTCTTTCACAATGTCCTCAACCTCCATCTCCAAAAATTTGTCCTGAGGGGCCAAAGACAACAGAAAGTCAGTCAGGGGAAAACCCCCATGGGGTGGGGACCTTTCCTTCTTTCTTGGGTGACTCCCATAGCCTTCTCCAGTTTCCTTGTGTCAACTCCTTTGGGAAGCAGAAAAAGAGAGAGGGAAAAGTCCCTCAGTTTTTCCAAGCAGGAAGCAGAGCAGCTAGGGACTGGAGGAGGGTACCTATCCAGCTTCCAGGAAGTTAAGGTGGGGGGGGGATGGGGGGGGCGAACCGGTGGCCTCAAGGCCGTGGGTTCCCCACCCCTTCTGGCCTAGCCCAGACCTAGGTCAAACGGGGCTGCTCTGTACAGACTCAGAGGCCTGACCCAGAGCCCCCAGGGCCCAGCAGGAAGAAGGCTGGGTGGCTCCCTGGCAGGTTCAGCAGGAAAAGGATGGGGAGAAATGGAGTTCAGGGAAAGATCTGTTTTCAGCGTTGGCAGGGCTCAGGGTCCAGGGCTCCTACCAGTCCAGGCTCATTCTTCCTTTAAGGACACAGGGCACCTGACCCTTTTCAGACCACCCTGAGGGCTACGTGGGAGGGGACTAAATTCACTGCGGTCCCTAGACCCCTGCCCCTCAACTCGTTGTAATCCAGGACCAACGGGGGCCAGGGACAGCAATTTAAGGGGCTTCCAGGGATTTTACCTCCTTTTACCTTAGCTTGCAGGACAGAGGGCTTCACAGCTCTGCCTTCCCTATGCCAGCAGGTTGGCTTCCTTTACCTAAGACTGAACTCTCGGTCCTCATTGCGCCGGTCCTTGACTCTTCTATTATCCCTAACTCTTCTTTCTTCTCCTTGTTCGCTTCTCTACCTCGTCTCTGTCTCCTAGCTTATTATTTGTGTGACCTTGGGAAAGCTCCTCAACCTAAATCGGCCTCAGTTTCCTTATTTGAAAAACAGGCATAGTACGCAATAACTTACAGGGCTATGGTGAGAAGAGAAATTTGCAAACTCTAGCCACGTGGATTAGTATTGTCATTCTGATCTCAACTTCTTTCCCTCGAATACATTTTTTTTTCTTTTAAAAGAATTTAACCTGTGATTCCAGGGCCATATGAAGCGTTTGGTGAGTATCTCTCTCTACTACTGTAAATCCGCACCTAATATGCTTCAAGAGTCGCCTAGGGGCACTCAAATTTAAGTGACCTGCCCAGGGAGAAGCAGCCAAGCTGGATTAAAGGCAGGACTAGAATCCTGGTCTTTCTCAATCCAAGGCCAGAACTCTCTACCCCCTACGCCACACCGCCAGGCACCAGGCATATACATAGCACCACCTGCAGAACGATGTTCGATGAATCTGAATTTTGTTTATCTTTTCTCCCTCTCTGAACCGATCTCACTATCTCACCGGTCTTCTCTGTCTCTCTCTCTCTCTCTCTCTGTCTCTCTCTCTCTCTCTCTCTCTGTCTCTCTCTGTCTCTCTCTCTCTCTCTCTCTCTCTCTCTCTCTCTCTCTCTCTCTCTCTCTCTCCCCCCCCTTAGGCTGTTTCTTTTTCTCTATGTCTGGCCCTACAGTGACCCCCTCCCTCCAGGGTAGCTGGGCCCCGGGGTGCAGGAGGCATGGGCAAGAGCCGGGAGGGAAACTGCTCCTTCTAGCTCCAGCAGGTGTCTGCCCAGGGAACTAGGGCCAGTCTTGGGACCACAGCGAGGTGGTCGGGAGCGCTGGGAGAGGACTGATCCGGATTCATTTTCCCAAGTACGTGAACGGGAGGAGTCGGTGCATCAGCACAAAACCCCGTACCGCGCCGGGTGCCCTCCTTACCGGTGCTTGGTGAGGCTGGAGGAGTCCGACCTGCTGCTGAGACAGGGAGGCTGGAATCGTTCCCGGAGCTCATCGCTGGCGCTATAAGTGAGACAGACTCCCCCCGCCCCCTCCAACTCCCCCCCACCCACGGAAAAGTGGCTGGAGGAGGGGATAGGGGGCGGTGTCCGACGTAGAAGTGGCGCACACCCCAGGCCCCGCCCCTACCCATTCATTCACTGCTTTCTCCGAGGCCCTCCTTGGATGCTTAGCATGGGAACACGCAGGCACCGCGACCCTCGGGCCTCCAGGGACCAGTTCCTGCTCCGCTCCCAGTTTCCCTCTCGTCTGCCAGGAAAGCTCGGAAAGGTGAATCCAACTGCGATTAGTCTGAAAGGCACCCCATAAAAACAAGTTCGGCTCTAGAGAATCTTCCTGAGGGCGGGGGGCAGGGAGCGGAGGGCACTGACTCAAGCACACCCTTGTACCACATTTGCCAGACTAAAAGGCTTATGGTAATAGCTTCCTAACTGGTCTCCCTGCTTCCATTCTCTCTGGCATCAGAGAATCCATCCCACATCCGCTGCTTAATATTTCAAACCCACAAATTTGATCCCTCAAGATTTTGCTCAAAAATCTTCCATAGTTCCCATCACCTACAATTTAAATTAGCTACTTTATTATGCGGCGTATAAGACCCTCTACAATCCAGTTCGAACCTCGATTTCCACGTTTATTTCACGTTACACCCCCTTCAGGCTGTCTACCCTATACATAGCCCAGATTGGCTATCGGTCACTGTTTCCTGACTGCACTTGTTTTTACACACCTAGCAGAGTCCCATGGCAGGATTTCATTACATCCATGCCTGTTTAAAGCTTTCCCTTCTTTTGGTGCCCTACTAGGGGCACACCTCCTCCACGAGGCTTTCCCTGATTTGATTTCCCCTTTCCTTGAATCTCTCATGCCACTGTTTCCCCTCTTTAAGTTTCTGAGTTTTCTTTAGGATAAAAGCTCCTTTCATCGCACCCTTCCCTTTGTACTTTTGTTGTTCAATCGTGTCTGACACTTCATAAGCCCATTTGTGGTCTTCTTGGCAAAAATACTAGAGTGGTTTGCTAGTTCTTCTCCAACTTATTTTACAGAGGAGCTGAGGGAAACAGGGTTAAGTGACTTGCGGAGAGTCACAAAGCTAGTTTCAGAGGCTGGATTTGAAATAATTTTTTTATTAATTTATATTTTCCTGTTTACATCATTCATTTCCACGAGATTTTGAGTTACAGATTTTCTCCCCATCTTCCCCCCCCACCTCAAAACAGCCCTATCCCACTGTATAACCCCTCCCCCAATCTGCTCTCTTGTATGTCCTCCCCCATCACCCCTCTGACTTTCTGGTAGGGCAAGATGGGTCTCCCTACCCCAGCGCTTGTATATCTTAATTCCTAGTTGCATGTAGTTAATAATAATAATGATAATAAATATTTACATATTTCAAAATATTTGATTATAGAACTTTAAATTCTAGATTCTTTCCCTTCCTCCCTCATCACCCA
>CM053595.1:107675497-107709110 GCA_028646575.1 Pseudocheirus occidentalis | reverse complement strand
ATTTCTCATAAAGTCATTTGCTCCACTCTAATTCTGAAGGAGTTATTCTCTTCAGAAAGCTTTTGAGATTCTTTTTCCATTTGGCAAATTCAACTTTTGAAGGCATTCTTCTCCTCGTTGGCTTTTTGGGCCTCTTTTGCCATTTGAGTTAATCTAGTTTTTAAGGTGTTATTTTCTTCAGTCAGGTTGTTGACTCTCTTTTCATGATTTTCTTGCATCATTCTCATTTCTCTTCCCAATTTTTCCCCCATTTCTCTTATTTGGTTTTCAAAATCCTTGTTAAGCTGCTCTATGTCTTGTAAACAGTCTACCTTTTCTTGGAAGCTTTTGGTGTGGGAGTTCTGACTGTGTTGTCTTCTTCCCGTTCCATGCTTTGATCCTTTTTGTCCCCAAAGAAGGAATCTAAAGTTGGATTGCTGTTCTTTGCTTCCTTTGCCTGCTCATGTTGCCAGTCAATTACTTGACTTTTTAACTCTGTGGAACTCTGCTTCCAGAGGGGAAAGCTTTGTCCCAAATAGCTCAGGTTTTCATAGCTGCTGGAGCTCTTAGGAGGCTGCTGCAGCCCCCACCAGCTTTGGCTCACTGAAAATGCGCCCCAGGACCACCACCCAAGACCAAGATCTCAATTTAGGCAGTTTAAGGCAAGATCTAAATGATTGCTTGGCGCCTCCTGAAATCTGCAGGCCGGGAGCTTCTGAAGCAGCCACATGGAGTTGGCTGGGCAGCCACTTCTGCTGCTTCCTTGCCCTGGAGGCAGTTCAGCCAGATCCTCTCCCCCAAATTTAGCTGAATTCCACTAACCTTTCACTTAGTCCTTATTTCTTATAGCTTGATAATTCTGGAAATCGTCACAGCTGCTGCTGATCCACTCTCCTGAAGGCTCCAGCTGCGGCTTATCCTGACCACCCTGGGGACCAAGCCGTGGTTTCAGGTTGGGCTGGTTTTGGCTCCCAGTGTGCTGCCGTAAGCCCTTCCAGTCCTGCCTGCCGAGCTGCCTTTCTGTGGGAGATGTGTTTTTCTGTAATTTTGTGAGTCCTGGAGCCCTAAAATTTGTTTAGAGTCATATTTTATGGGTATTTGAAGTGGCTGTGTGGTAACTATAGAGTTTTCCTCCTTGTATACCTCCATCTTGGCTCCACCCTGCTGGATTTTAAATCATTAAGATGTGTCTTCCTTACTCCAGGTCAGGCAGTCAATCTACTGTGCCACTTGGCTGCCCTTTTCTACACTTTAGTAAACTGGCTTTTGCAACTGCCCAGACCCAAAACATTTGTCACTGAGTGGCCAGCCTCCTGCTTCTGAGCATCCTTGGCCCTCCTTGGATCTTGGATGTCTCCAGGCTTTTCTTGCTTGGTAGGAGCTGTCCAAGTTTGTGATCCATTAGCATGGCCTTTGAGAACCCAAGGTCACCTCCATTCCAAGAAATAGCATCAGAGGAGCCTGTAGGTATACCTGCCACAGCTCTGCCCTTGTTCCTCTGAACTTCTTCAGTCAGTCAAATAAGCATTTAATAACAGTTACTATGTATCTAGCACCCATGCTAAGCCCTGGGGATGCAAAGGAAATCCCTGAGGTGCTTACATTCTAGTGTCTTCCTGTGTCTTAAGTATTTTTCATACTTGTACCTGGTGTTTTTATAGCACAGTGCATGGAAGGCATCAAATACTTACCTGTTGGATTAAATAAGAAGGATGCCATCCTAAGACAGGTGAGAAGCAGGGAAAGAAGAAAGGCCATTTACCTCTAGAAGCTTAGATGAGTTTCCTGCAGTCTCCTCCTCCAGATTAGCCCCTTCTCCTCCCAAATCACTGTGTAAGTGATCAGATCTTTGATCCCATTGGATCCCATCATTTGTGTGCTACCTCCAAGGATGAAGACAGCAATGCCATCTACCCTTTCTTATTTCATCTATGTTCTCCCACAGTAGAACTACCCAATGTGCTGGGCACCTTCCTTTAGGTCAGTGGTTCTCAACCTTCCTAATGCCCTGACCTTTAATACTCATATGTGGGTGCATCTGCATGTGGGCGGACCCACCTGGAAAGGGATAGAGGAGTGGTGTTTTGGTTCCTAAGACCATCAGAAATATGTATTTCCCCCCAAATAATTTCCCCCCAAAGGGATCGTGGCCCACAGGTTGAGAACCACTGCTTTAGGTCATAGAGTATTCTGTGACTGCCAGTGTAGCACCTGGTTTTCCATCTGTTTTGCTCCCCCCTACGTGACCCACCAGCCTCCTTTTCCCATCATCCATTTCTTAGATTACATCTTTTACACCACTCCTTTTACTACATGAGTTAACTAACATAAGAGTGCTGCTGTCATGCAAGTCATTTTCGTGGTAATTTTTAAAAATCTGTTTGCAAAGCACTTGGAAATATATCAAAGTATTTCCCAAGGCGGTTGTCTCGTTACTCAGATGTCAGACCAGCCTAGCTATTCCATTCCTGATTTATCAGATCAGCACCACCTCCTTACATAGGGAAAGGAAGAAGCCTTTCTTCAGCCATACAAAAATCTTTCCCAGGAAGGGCAGTGGATAGAGCACCAGCCCTGGCATTAGGAGGACTTGAGTTCAAATCCAGCCTCAGACACTGTGTGACCGTAGGCAAGTCCCTTAATCCTGGCTACCTAAGGGGGAAAAAATCCTTTCCAGAAAGCCCATGAATTCCTTCTTACTCTTACCAGCTCCCTGCAATGCACATTGTCTGCTAGGCAGCTCATGTGCCAGCTGCAAAAACCTGTACAGTAGTTAAACATCTTTCCTGAGGACATCTAGGAAAGTTGCCCTGTAAAGAAAACCCTGGTATTCTGCCTTAACATCTCCATCAGAGCAAAAGGTACAAGCCCCTGTAGACTTCTTAGGACACTAGTGGAGCTTTGGGGGAAACATATTCTTACCCAGTCTTCCTAACCCAATTCACTGGTACTATAAACCAAGTCAAAAATGCTAGAAGCTAGAATCAGAGAATGTTAGAACTGGAAGGGCCCTTTAAAACCTAGTTCATCCCCTCATTTTCTTTACAGGAGGCCCTTTCCTACTCCACATCCTAATTGTTCTCTGTGTCTAGAAATTACTTTTTATGAACTTACCTGAGCACTTATATTTCCTCTGGTTTCCTCCACCTCCCTCCAGTCCCACCCTCCAGGTAAACTTTATCTTTACTCTCTTTATGGCTACAGAGATTGGCATAAAGTAGACACTTTATAGATGGTTGTTGAATTTAGTTCTCCAAGGTCAGAGTTAGACCTAGAACCCAGGTGTCTTGGTTCCCAGTCCAGTTTTCTCTTGACATCATAGTGTTTTCAGGCATCATGCCCAGAGCTTGCTGTGGGGGGGGGGGGCACAAAATGGGTGGGAAAAGTTTAAAGGATTTGGGGTCTATGAAAGTGGAGTAGAATTCCCATGCTGCCTCTTCACT
Source organism: Pseudocheirus occidentalis (assembly GCA_028646575.1). Lineage (NCBI taxonomy): Eukaryota > Metazoa > Chordata > Mammalia > Diprotodontia > Pseudocheiridae > Pseudocheirus > Pseudocheirus occidentalis. The sequence goes on along the minus strand of CM053595.1, from coordinate 107,705,688 downwards.
ACCTGTGTGACTTGACTAGGATTCACTTAACCTCTCTCTGTCTCAATTTCTTTATCCATAAAATGAGATTGCTCGGCTCTAAATTTTCTTCTAACTCTAAATTTATTATTCTGGGCACTTACTGGATGGATTAAATGGCTAAGGGGGAGGGAGTAACCTAGAAAAAATACCTATCTCATTTGATTCTCAAAACAACCCTGTGCAGAAGATAGAGGAGGGGTTATAATCCCATTTCTTTTATAGATATAGAAACTGAATTTCAGACAGGTAAAGGTGAGTTGCCAAAGGCCTCATAGCTTGTCAAGAGTAAAGTTGGTATTCATATTTTGGACTCAAATCCTAGGCTGGTGCTCTGCCCACTATGTTCATTCTCTCCCCACCTTCCATGCCCACATCCTCAATTTACTTGTCTTGAATGCTGATGTACTAGAAGTCACAGGCCAGGGTCCTTTTTTTTCTAGTATGAGATTAAAAATGAAATCAGCCATGTTGTGAGTCTCTCCTGTATTTGCATTTCTGCAGCAGGAAAATTCCCCCAGGCCCTTACTTCACCCACTGACTAGAACAATGTAAGAAGAATCTATGAACCCATAGGAGTAAACTTGCTTCTTTTCTCAGAGAACCAAGTGCAGGAACCTTTCTGGGAACAACCATCCCCTGAGGAGGCCTCATGCAAACTAAGCCTCTACTTAACTCAGAAGCTGGGAGAAGACAGAGGAGGAAAAAAGTCACCTAGAGGTAAAGGGATTTGCCCCAGATCACACAGTAAATAGGCAAAGCATGATATTAAGTTTCCTATTTCCAGAAATATGCCCTTTCTATTGTATAAATGGATAGAAGCATGTTGTATCCCCCAAATGGAAGAGATAAATGCTAAAAGGTATCATAGACAATGAATTGACATTAGTACTGAGCATCCATGCACTAAATGGCATTGTGTCCAAAATCTTAAAGGAAAAGTTTAATGAATTACAGAAGAATATATAGATAGTAAAATTATAAGAGTGAGGAACCTCAATTTACTCACTCTCAGACCTAGATAAATCTAACCATAAAACAAACAAGAAAGAAGTTAAGGAGATAAATATAATTATAGAAAAGTTAGCTATGATGAGAATATTCAAAGGGAACAGAAAGGAGAATAGCTATCCTAAGCTGTGTGGAACACCTTCACCAAAAATGACCATGTATCAGGGCATAAAAATCTCACAAATAACTGCAGAAAAGCAGAAATATTAAATACATCTTTTTCTGCCCATGATACATTAAAAAATTACATTCATAAAAGCCCTTTGAATCATAGATTAAAAATTAATTGGAAACGAAATAACTTAATCCTAAAGAATGGGTCAAAGAGTAAATCGTTGAAACAATCACTGATTTCATTAAAGATGATGACAACAATGAGCCAACATACCAAAATTTGTGGGATATAGCCAAATAAGCACTTAGGGGAAAATTTGTATCTCTAAACTTTTGGAACAATAAAAAAGAGAAAGAGTAGATGAGTAAATTAGGGATGCAGCTAAAAAAATCTAGGGAAAAAATAGACAGAAGCAGGTTGGCTGACCCTAGGAAGGGGGGGTAAAACTAGAATCAAGCTGAACCACTGGAGTTTTGAGGGGTCACAGGCTTTGAGAAGGTTAGCTTTGCTAATCTCATCAGAGAGGGGAGGGTCTGAACCCATTTCGTAGCATTGGGAAACAGCTCAGATTGACACACAGAGATAGGGCCCTGGCCAAGTGACCCCATGGTATTCAAAGCGAAGTCCAGTGCTTTCCAGAGAAGAATCAACAAGGAGCTAAGCAACACCCCCCCCCCCAGACTGCTAGGCACTCATGCCACCCATCCATGGAGGGCCTTGCCGGGAGACAAAGAATGTCATAGGATCACAAAGTTAGAGGTGGCAGGCAACTTGGTGGCCATTCAGTCTAGCTTCCTAATTTTACAGATGAGGAAACTGAGACCCAGAGATTTTCCAAGTCTTAGTGAATTGCTGTGACCAAAACACAGCTAGTAAGTATATGAGCTATGCTTTGAACCCAAGCTTCCAAGCAGGAAAAGATCTTGTTGACTGTTTAATCCTATCCTTTCTTTTTATGACTGGGGCAATCAAAGCCCAGAGAGAAGTGATTTGTCTAAATTTGCATAGTATTAGAGACACTATGTTAGGACTAGAACTTGGGCTTCCTACTTCTCACTCTGCCACTCTTTTTTTTTTAATTCTTTTAAAATTTTATTTTGTTTTATTTTATTTTGCTTTTTGGAGCGGGGAGGGCAGGGCAATTGGGGTTAAGTGACTTGCCCAAGGTCACATGGCTAGTAAGTGTTAAGTGTCTGAGGCTGCAATTGAACTCAGGTCTTCCTAACTCTAGGACTGGTGCTCTACTCACTGTACCACCTAGCCACACCCTCTACCACTCTTTCCACTAAACCAGGATGTTTTTACACATTATGTTATCATCTTGATAAGGGACTTGATTTGGAAGACCTAGAAAAACCACATGAACTACATTCATGATCTCCTTTGATTCTCATGACAATACTCTAAGGTAGGCATTATTATTCCCATTTTGCAGATAGAAAGATATGTTGTTGATTCCGGGGGAGCTTTTGTCCTTTAGGTCCTGTGCTTATGGTGACATCAGGGATCCCTCCCTCTAAGCCACCCTCACCAAAACCCAGACACTTCACAAAGCAGCCAAAGTGCTGGCAACTACCAGGAGACAGCTTTCTGCAGGGCCTAGGTTTCCGTTTTTACTCCAGTCACTGGACTTGGAAATACTCATCTCCACCCAGAACACGAAGTCCCATTGTTGGGTTTCAAGGAAATAGCTAAATCCAAGTTGCTTAATGAGTGACCATAAGGGTGTTTTCAACACCAATCTTGCCTGCAAAACACTGAGGTCACAGTGTTCCAAGGCTGAAAGAGAGAGGAGAGGGGTGGGATAGAGACTTGAGCCAATGGCTGTGGCAGCACAGGGCACAGTCAGGAACAACAAGGGGAAATGATGGGATTTGAGACTATGTACGAAAACCTTCCTAGCAATTAGAATCACCATCCCACCATTTATTGGGACATTGTAAAGGGATTCCCCATCAGTTACAGGCAACACCAGAAGACTCTCAGGTCCCTTCATAGGGATCATGTACTTTAAGTTGAAAGAGATCCCACAATCCAACCCCCTTATCAGACAGATGGGTGACTGAGGTCCAGTGTAATTAAGGGAATTGCCCAGGATTTGTACTTAGAGTCTCTGACTCCAAATCCAGTACTTGCTTGGCCTGCTACCTCTCCTCCTCTGAAATATTGCTCCAGGAGACAGAAAATCAAACCACCACCAAATGACACAAGCTCAAACTCCTCCCTGTATTTTACTCTCACTATCCATCCCATCCCAAACTCAGTCCCCTTCTCTTTTGTCTAACTATAATGTCTTAGCACAGTGTCTGGCATACAATAGCTGCGTGTTTATTGATTAACCTCCAATGGAAAGAGCATGGGCTCTGGAATCAGGAGTTGGGTTCAAATCCCACCACAGATACTTACTATCTGTGTGGCCTTGGATAAGTCACCTAACCTCTTTTAGTCCTCAGTTTCATCATCTTTAAAATGAGATTGGACTGGATAGCATCTGAGGTCCTTTTTAGGGCTAAATCTATGATTATATGAGCCCATAATTCACAACCTTCTAGTCTACTTCCCTCTTACCCTTCCCTTTCCCAAACTCCTTCCCTCCAGCAAGTTCCAAGTCTAGTATGTGAGGGCAAAAGGGTACAGTGGAAAGTATACTGATGATGTGATCTTGGAAAAGTCCTTTCCAGTTCTGAAAGAATGTATGGTGCCAGAATCTTTTCTGGTGCAATCTTTGTGAGTATGTGTTCTTCCTCTGCCCAGGGAACAAACTGGAGAGAAGAGATTTCATTGTCTTACCTCCTTCCCTCTCCAGGCAGGCAACAGGGGCTTGCATGCCCTGATCAAAGTATGCAAGGATGATCCAGTGTTGCCAACTCCAGGCCTTACTCAGTCTCTCTCTCTGTAGGCTGAGAAATTTTTTGGCTCCAAAAAAATTTAGTTGTGGTAGTAAATGGGGTGACTCAGGGCTCTGGCCTTGGGTCACTTATGTTGCAAAGAGCTCTATAAATTCAGTTCTATAAAACCTTGTCTCTCCACCAGGACTCACATTACCTAGGCAAAATGGCAGGCAGAACAGTCAGCAATAATAGCTAATGATCATAGCTAGCATTTATATTGCACTTTAAGGCTTACAAAGTGCTTTACAAAAATTATCTCACACAACCCTGGGAAGTGGGTGCTATTTATTATCCTCATTTTACAGATGAGGATACTGGGGCAGACAGAAATTAAGTGACTTGCCCAGGGTCACACCGTTAGGAAAGTATCTGAGGCAGGATTTGAACTCGGTCTAGTGCTCTATCCACTGTGCCACAATAGTTGCCAGTAGTCCACAAAGTAAAACTTGGGTGGGAGGAAGAGGAGGCAGTGAAAATATCTTCCTCCCTCCTCTATTCCATTCTCAAAATATCTCTTTCCACTGACTTAAGTACAAATTTTACTTCATCCTCATACCCTGACATCCTACCAAACAAGCTGAACTCGGATGAACAAACTCACACACATTCAGATACCCTCGTGAAGGTCAGGTCTGTTAAGCAGTCACATTTTAGGGTAGATTGGTTCAATCAGATTGCTTACTTTCAGGAAAAGGTGGGGAGCCTGGGGAGAGACAGAATGGGGATGTACCTTTACCCCTTCCAAGTCTTAAACTCAGACTAAAAGCCTAAAGGCTGAGCACTATATACCCTTATGCCCTCCCTCAGATCTAACAAAAATGACATATATTCCACTTCCTCTGGAAATCACCCTGAGTCTTTTCTCTGTGGCTGGCTAAGGACAAGGATGCTGTCAGAGGCAGAGGAATGCCAAGATGATGACGCCAAGAAGACTTTACCTCATGCCAGACCAAAGCCCAAAGAGAAGATGGAAAGGTCAAGGCGGAAGAAGTTGTCCCTTATGTGTCCCTCATCCTTTTAGATTTGCTTCATCTAGTTTTGTCAGATCTGTTTGTAGCAATCATCCTACTTCCTCTCTCAGAATCTGACCGCCCTTCAGGGAGCCTGGAAACCTGAAAAACTAATAATAATCATGAAAATCTAGTTTCAAGAGGGGAGAAGGAGAACCACAGGAAGAAATAATTATAATAGATTAACGTTCTTTCCTTCCCACAAATCTTTTTATCTGCTTAGGAAAGTGCAGGAATAAGTAAGTAAATAAGGAAACTAGATTTGTCAATAACATATTTTTATTTAGTTTTATTCATTTAAGATGGTACACAAAGCTGCCAGATGTGGCTAGATGAAAACATCTGGCTGGTAAGTAATCAAGCCTCTTTGGATGTAGGCCAGGCCTGCCCCCCTTCTCCTTGGTCTTCCTTGTACCATGGATACTTTACACTAAACCTGGGTCTCCCCCACCACCTAGAAGACCTTACCCATGTACAAAGTAGTTGATTTCTCTGTGAGGAGACATGAATGGTCCCGAGACTTGAGAAGCCAGTCTCTTGAATCCTGGTATATTTGATGAGTTGAACCAAAATTCTTATTTCTAGCCCTAATGACTTTGTCATCTTTGTGTATGGTTCCTATCCCCTTTGCTCACATTCTCTGTTCATACCCCAGAGGGTCAAGGCCATAGATGTAGGCTTTGTTTGCTGAAGGGCCTCACATGTGGGATTGACGCAAAGAGCCAGAAAGAACCCCTGTTGCAAGAGTAGCTGATATTGGTGAGATGCAGAAAGAGCCTCTTCAGACTTCAAGGACCCCAGGGTCAGCAGGGGTAGGGCTCAGGGACACTTCAGGGTTTGCCTCTCCCAACTCTTACCAAGAGCAAGTGTACAAAAGCATCCTTAATCACAACTTAAGTCAATTCTCCTCTTCACTATGAAAACCAAGGGCTCAGAATCTCCCCCAACCTGTCCTGTGAGGTCACCTTCAGCCACTTGAGCTAAGTGGGACTAACAGCCATAGTGTTGGTCACATAATCTCTGATTGGGGGAGGGGATGATGAAGAAATCCAAGCAGAATTAGTCTCATGAAAGGGACAAAGGTGGGAGGCCAGACAAGGCCCAGTTGCCTTTTTACCAAGGAATTCATGGGTATTCTGAATGCAGAGAGGGAGAAGCCATACTGTGCACCAAGCCTAAGATTTGGGGCGCAGCTGATCATGGAATGAACACATTCAGCACAATGCCTGGCACGTAGTAGGTGTTTACAATCATTGTTTACTGATTGACTGATGGAATCGAAGGGCCAAGGGGGGCTGGGATAGTTGGGACCCCAAGGAAGCCCTCAATAGGGATAGGGTGAGACTGAGATGAGAATGACAAATATGTTCTGGTACCGGAGTACTCGATGGTCACCATAGGTGGCCGCTTGCACCTTCATGCGGTAGACACCAGCGTCAGTGAGTGGGCGGCGGGTGTAGATGGCTCCCTGTCCACCTTGAGGTTCTCGCAAGGCAAAGGGGCTGCTGGGGTCGGGCTCTAGCACTGTCAGGACTGTCCGGTTGGGCAGGACACCTCCATCAGAGAAGGCTGTCAGGCGGACAACATCATGATCAGCTCGGATGCCAAAGGGGAGAGTGAGAAGCTTATACTGCAAGGTGAAGGGTCCCCCTGAGCTGCAATCCAGGGCACAACGACGGAAGCACATCCTGCAGGACAGACAACAGACACATACACACAGATGAACAATCGTGGTGCCCAGTTACAATTAGCAAAGAGAGGAGGCCCCTGAGCTGGGGCCCATACTAGTCTCCAAATTTAACTTGCCTAAAATCACACAATCATGGTACATAAGAGCACAGAGTTAAAGTGAGAAGGGACTTGAGAGGTCACCTAGTCTAACTCCCTCATTTTACAGAAAAGGAAACCAAGGCCCTGAGAAGTTAAGTAACTTGCTCAAAGTCACACAGCTAGTAAGTATCAGAGGTGGAATTTGAACCCACATCTTCATGATTCCAAGACCAGCACTCCTATCTGGTGTTGTTGAGTAATTTATAATAGAAAACAAACAAAAAAACAAAAGAGAAATGGGCTGTGTCTAGAGGTTAATGAGCTCCCCATCGCTGGAGGTGTTCATCATGGAACAGGCTGGATAATCAGTTGTCCAGGATGTTTTAGGGAAGATTTCTATTCAGGCAGAGAGGATGGACTAGATGACCTTGGAAGTCCCCTCCAACTTGGAGATAATGTGGTTCTGGACCTTGACTAGGCCCCGGCCAACTCACCCCCAAGCCAGACAGCCAGCCCCGTGGAGTCATCCCTGACCTGAAATGGGGGAATATCTTGGGCTGGATCAGCACTCTGCCTGTCTCTTACCCAGGGTTGGAGCCCCTCCGGTACATGGCGGGGCACGGTGTGTCCACACACTCATAACTGCCACGGGTGTTGAAGCACATCTGGCTGGGGCCACACTTGATGCCTTCCTCCACACACTCGTTGATGTCTGGAGGAGAGAGAAGAATCCAAAGATGGAGAGGGAGAGGTGTGTGTGTGTGTGTGTGTGTGTGTGTGTGAGCATGTACGCATGTGTGTGCATACATACATATGTTGTATATATAGGGGAGGCAAGGGTATAGATAGAGCAAAGAAGAGATTGGGATAGGGAAGAAGAGAGGTAGGAAGGAAAGGGAGATGGAGAACAGTAGAGATGAGGGGAAATGAAGCAGGGAAATAGGGAGAAGGAAGAGAGAAGAGAAGAGAGGAGGAAAGGGAGAGGGCCAGTAGACAGGCAAGTAGGAGAGAGAGAAGAGGGGAGGAAAATGAGAAATTTCTGAGAATAGCCCATGAGGTAGGAGATTTGAGCCCTCGACCTCAGGGCACGACGTCCATTACCTCCTCTACTCTGGCAGCTGGACCTCAACAAGGGCCCCCAAAGCAGCCAAGTCAGGTCAACTCAGCTGTGCTTTCTATGACTGTACCCAGACCTCCCAAACCTTCTGTTCTTGGTTCATTTTTAGGAGATGGGAGGAAGCTGGGCCAATCATTCTTGGTCATGGGATGGAAGAAGCAAGCTTCTGAAGGGGAAGGTAAAATATTTGAGCAGGTGGTGGGAGTAGATGCCAGCCCTGTGCTTCAGACTGGCATCCACTCCATCAGCTACCCCCTATTGCAGGCCTACTATATCCTGCCCTATCCTGTTTCTCCAGTGTCCCCTGACAGTAGTGGCCGTGATATAGGCAGTATAAGCCAGTGGTGATACAGAGAGAAGGGGGGAGCAGAAGAAGGATCTTAGCCCTGGTGGGAAACTGGATTTCAGCTCAAAAGTATCCAAAATGCTTACAACTGCTTAGAAAATATCTTATGTTAGAATAAAAGCTGTGCTTTTCAAAGATCTTTCACAACTATGATTTTATTTGACCATCATAAGATAGGTAATGTAAGAATTATTATTTCAATTTTACAGATGGGGAAACTGTGGTCCAGGGAGATGAAGGGACTTTATCAAGCTAGCAACAAAACTGGGACTAGGCCCCAGGTCTCCCTTGGAGTCCTGTTTCTTCAGGGCTCTTACCCTGGCAGTTCTTCCCACTGGAGAGTAGGCGGTACCCAGCTGGGCAAAGGCACTGGTAGCTGCCTTCAGTGTTGCGGCAGGCATGCTGGCACAGGGTCCTCACTTGGCACTCATCAAGGTCTGGGGAAGGCCCCAGGATGGGTGGGAGGGAAGGAAAGAGAGCTGAGTCAGAAATGGTCCAAGTGGCAGCATGCCCCAGCATTAGGGAACAGGGAAATAACCTGCCTCAGGCTAGGAGTCGGGTGGTCATCATTTCTACCCACCCTGCTCCACCCCCAGCCTTCCCAAGCCACCTGGAGCTTAAGCAAGAAGCAGGTCTTGATCCAATCCAGCAGCCCAGGGAGAGGGCTGGGAGGTGAGTGATCTCTTTTCTGATAGTTTCCCTCCTGTCACCTCCAACCCAAAGGGTATCAAACCTTCAGAGACAGAAGATTTGGGACAAACTTCGAATAATCTGGGGGAGGGGAAGGGATGCAGCCTGGGCTCCATTCTACTTCATCAACCATGGTTCACTCTCCATTTCTAGCCAAAATTTCTGTCTGCCAGATACATTCCAACTTCATGGCTTTTTTGCTCACTTTATTCTTGCTAGAGACCATAGGGTTGTTGTTGTTCAGTGACTCTTCATGACTCCATTTGGGGTTTTCTTAGCAAACATACTGGTTTGCCATTTTCTTCTCCAGCTCATTTTACAGATGAGGAAACTGAGGCAAACAGGATTAAATGACTTATCCAGGGTCACACAGCTAGTTCTAAGAGTCCAGATTTGAACTCAGAAAGATGAATCTTCCTGACTCCAGGTCCAGTATTCTATCCCCTGTGCCACCTAACTGCCCTAAAAATTCAAGGTTAAGATATTTCTCTCAGAAAGTAGCTCTTTTCAGTCCTTAAAGGGAATGGTTCAGAAGGAACTGAATGGTAACTCAAGCAATACATACTGTATTTGAATATATTATGATTCTTTTGTTATTCAATTTTCCCATAAATGTTACTTCCATTGTCTTGAAATAGTCATGTTGGAGGGCACAGGAAACCATGCCAGTTTAGACACATTTTCTGCAAATTAAAAGGTGTAGAACTATGGGAGTGCCCCTGGGTCCCCAGATCAGTCCCAGTCTCCGCCTTACCAGTACAGGCTCCATTCCTCCTGGTGAAGCCTGGTGGACACCAGGTCCTACCAACGGAGCTCCGGGGCCTTCCAATAGGCCGGAAAGAGATCCAGGCATGGTAGGAGCCCCCATGAGAACGGGCTTGGGGCCGCAGCCAGACTGGGAAGGACCCCTGGTGACTGACAGTGGTAATGTTGCTTTCCATCTTTTCTGGTCTGGCACAGGCCTTGCCATCCTGCAGTAATGCCTGACCTGGTGGACATAGGCAGCGATAGCTGCCCTGAAGGTTTTGGCATTGGTAAGCACAGACCCTAGGGAGCCGCAAACACTCATTAATATCTGGGGGGAAAAGGAAAACAAAAAGATTGAGAAGAGAGTGGGTGTCATTGAGCATTTCAAGCTTTCAGAGGGACACCTCTTTTATTAAATTAAATGCTCTCCACAATCTGGCCCTGTAGGCACACAATAGTCTAGAGGTGGAAGGGAGCTCAGGCTTATCATTTTGCAGATAAGGAAACTGAAGCCCAAGAGTTTTGCCCAAAGACACACAGGTGGGAAGTAAAGAAGCTGGGAATCAAACTCAGATCTTTTGATTCCAAATCTGGTGCTCTTAGCACTAAGCCGTGATATCTCCCCAAATGAGTTTTCCAACTGTTATCTCTCATGGTTTCTCTACACAAACCCCTTATAATCCAGCCAGGATGGATTGCTTGATACTTCTCCAACTCACACCTTGTAATTTCCTTCCTCTAAGTCTTTGCACATGCTGTTTCCCCTCCCTAGAGTGCCTTCTTTCACCTCTGTCTATCCAAGTTCTGCCCACAGACAAGTCACAGCTCCAGCCACATCTCCTCAAAGCCTTCCCACATTGTGGCTCTGAGCCACAAGGATCTCTTCCTACTTAGGGTGCTTACAACTCTGATAAATTTGCAGTCCTCATAGCATACCTTGCCTCGTGTGGTTCATATCTCAATTAGAGCTAAAAGGTACCTTGGAGGCCAATGAGTCCCACCCACTCCTTTTACTGATGAGGAAATTGAACCTGAGACAGGCTGACTTGTCCAGGGTGGAACAGGTAGGAAATGTCCAAAGGAGGGTCTGAACCCAGGTCTGCCTTCTTCCAAGTCCAGAACTCCCTCCCCTCTTCCATGCCTCATTTGTAAATTGCCTCCCCCCAACAACATCGAACACAGGACTTTGTAGAGAGCAGGTACCTACTAAGTGTTTTTTTATTGGGTTTTGAGGCTAAAGGGGCCTTTAGAGATCTAATAGGATCCCTTCATCGGAACAATGTGAAAGCAGACTACAAAGCAGCTCAGTGATTGGGTGGAGAGAACAAAGAGAACAACATCAGCTGGGCAAGTGCGGGGTGCAATGCTAGGCCAAGGGCCCAAGACGCCTGACTCTTAGACTTGGAGGCTAGCACCCTTGACGGCACACTGCCTTGGGTGGAGTGACCAACTGATCTCAATGCATTTTTAGAAGCATAGAGGAACCAAACAGTTTTCCTAAAATTTCTCAGTGAGGCAGTGATGGGACTGGAATTTTTCACTCAGCTTCCCACTCAGATGTCTTATGTGGTCAGTCTCTCGGGCTGACCATGAGGAGAGAAGATTTCATAGCATCAAATCCATGGCAGGTCTGGCTTTGAATCTAAACCCATCCAGGAGCAGACAGAAGAGGAACTGTTCTGTAGTAGCTGGTTTGAATCTGTCTGAGCACGTACTGTCTCTCCTATAACCTCTCCTCTCCCTCCTACACAGACCTTTTGGGAGACTATCAGTCAAGTTGAGCTCCCAGGGTCATGTCTAGCCCTGACTGACAGTACTGACACTAACATGTCTCTAAGCTGTCTGACCTTAGCTCATAGGTAGGATTACTCTCTAAGCAGCTGTAGCAAGGCCCAAGGACCTAGAGACTCCATCCTGGATCCAGCTGCATACAAATATTATAAAGCAAAGAAGTCCAGAGCATGGCAGGTTGGACAATCAGTAGGATCACAAAGGAGGCCAGATGAGAACAGGTTCAAAACATTGGGCCTCACCAGCCTGGGAAGGTGATGTATATGCAAGGACCTGATTGTCAGGAAGAGGATGAAAGGGGTGAACGTAGACTTGTTCCCCAAATTCTGAGATGCCAACATAGGAGGCCCTTTTGAGGCTTGGGTGATGCAAATTTGAAGATGCAAGAAAAATTCAACTTTGCACTGTTAGCAGTGAACCGTGAAATTTGTTATGCCAAGGCAGGAAATAAGGAACTGATATCCAAAGGGTTTGCATTTGCAAGTGGCAGAGCTATAAGCAGCCCCTACAAGAAACCTGTGATCTAACCTTTGAGGCTGACAACAGGGAGGACAACTTTGCCTTCCCAGAATTCATCTTTTGGAATCAGCAAAACACTTAGGTAGATGGGCTGTGGGTTTGACTCAGAGTAACAATTCCTGAACTCCACTTATGAACGGTTCCCATATCAACTAAACCTTCTAAACTTGCAGGAGAGATGTATTGCTGAAGATCAGTCACTTAACATGTTTAGGACTAATCTTTCATTAGAGTCAGATCTGCCTAGAAAGTACCAGGGGCAGTGGAGAGCAAGCGAGAATAAAAGTCTTGAAGACAACTTCTGTCAGCTTCCTCCTTTCTCTGTCTCTGACATGCAAATATTGCCCAAGAATACCCATGTCTTTCTCACAATGGCCTTGTTTTGCAATGATTCAGACCAATTTCCAACATTTTCACTGGGGTAATGGGAGAGGACGATTAGAGGGGTTGGCCTGAATACTTAGTGATGCCCCTGCCTCAGTGCCATGTGAAAGTATCGTTAATGGCATCAAGAAACAATCATTGAGCAGCAGTTGATGCACTGGGCTGGGCATTGATGATACCAGAAGATAGAAGACCCAGTAATAAGGCTTTCCATTACCCAGGCAGGGACGACCAAGACCCTGGCTTCTGTATCCTGGAGGGCAGGCACAGCGATGCCCTCCTAGAGTGTTCTCACAGATCTGGTTGTAGCGACATTCATCCATGTGCTCTAGACATTCATCAACATCTGGGGGAAGGAAGGGATGGGCATCAGAGCTCAAGTCCCTTGCCCTCTCCTCCCTTCCCTCACCCACTGACATTCTTTCCCTTCCTTCATCAGTCCATTCTCTAGTCAGTTCTGATATTCCATCTCCCCTCTTGCTTTGACATTAAGTGGATGCAATGTCTAGGAGTCTAGAACTCTGGGTCACCTCTAGGCACAGAATCACAAAACCACAGAATGTCGGAACTGGAAGAGGACCCTAGAATAAAGAACATTTGCACACGAGGGGATCATAAAGCTCAGCTAGCTCAACTCCCTTATTTTTAAAATGGAGAAAATGAGACAGAAATGGGAAATGACTTGCTTAAGATTATAAAGCAAGTTGGTGGTAAATACGGGACTAGAATCCTGGTCTCCTGATTCAATCTAGTGTTCTTTCCATTGGACAACCCTGGAAGACTGTCAAAAATGTGTTTCTGCGGATGCCCAGGGTAAACGTTCAATTTTGGGATCCCCTAAAAACTGGTGTCTTGGTTTGAAGTTGCTGGGTTGTAAAAGGGGAGTGGGGACTATTTTATCCCAATTTCCCATCAGGAAGCCATCACCTTCACAGCCTGTTCCATCAGCTGTTGCCTGGAAGCCCACCCTGCAGTGGGGAAGGCACTGGTAGGAACCGAGGAGGTTCACACAGCGCTGCCCATCATGACAGACAGAGGTATCCCATGCACATTCATCTACATCTGCAGGTTTGCACAAAGTAGAGGTGGAGGGAGGAAAAGAGGTTAGTAAGGAAAATGAAATAAATTTGTTGTATCAGCACCTCCCTTCCTTGTGTTCTATCCTGATGGTGGGCTGTCACCAGCCTCTAGTCACTAAAGGCTCTCGCTCATCTAGTTGCCCCCTGCAGTTTCAGAGGGCAGGGATCCCAAAAATTCTCCTTCCTAGCCCCCCTCTCAATACAAGCACAACAGAAATGCTACCTGCGTGAGGTCCTTCTAGCTTAGGATGCTAGGCCATGGGACATCAAGAGAGAGTTGGGGGGTGGGGAGGCCATGGTTAATACTGATGTCAACTCACAGGTTAGGGATAGTCTCTTTGTGTTTCCCCCTTCCCTTAATAACCCACTATGGATCTATCTACCTCTTGAGGTAGTAAGCTCCCCAAATCTATTCCCCAGTATGTTAAGGCATCCTTTGATTTATACTAAAACCACCTTCTTCAAGCTCCAAGGAGAGCATCCTAAATCCTACCATTTGGGATAAAGTGAACACCTCCATTTTAATTTTGTTCTGGATCTGGTTGGGCAGTCCAGAACTCCATGTCAGGGTGGATTGATAGTCATGCAAACTAGGGGAGTTCAAGGTTCATGGTGGTAGATGAAGAACATATAGCAAAGATAATGAGAGCACATCTCCAAAGTTCAAGACAGGAAGTGGGAAACAGATGCAGAAAAGGTCTTTCCTGATTCCCCAACCATCAGTGTTGTCCCTTCCAAATTGGTTGTTGTTCAGTCATTCAGTCATGTCTGACTCTTCATGACACCATGGACCACAGCATGTCATGCTTTCCATGGGGTTTTCTTGGCAAAGACACTGCAGTGATTTGCCATTTCCTTCTCCAGTAGAATAAGGCAAATAGAGATTAAGTCATTTGCCAAGGTTCATACAGCTAGTAAATTTCTGAGGGTGGATTTGAATTCAGGTCTTCCTTATTCTAGGTCCAGTACTCTATCCACTAAACCATCTGTCTTATCTATTCTCTCTAATATATACACATATACATACATATTATATGTATGCATGTACACACATATATATGCACATGTATACATATATACATATATGTGTGTGTGTGTATATATATATATATACACACACACACACACACTTACCGTCTGCCTATTAAAGGGCAAACTTCTTTCTAGTAAGGATTTCATCATTGTTTTTGTATCCCTAGTACCTAGCAAAGAGGCAGGTTCTTAATAAATCTTTGTTAATTGATTGACTGTTGACTGACAGGTAACAGAAGGAATTTTAGTTGGGTGTGTCAGGACCATGGACAGTGCCATGGGCCACTTCTTAGGGTTTTTAATCCCCGACCATCTAAAGCTATTATAGTTGGGCACACCCCTTTCTTCATCAGATGTCTCCAGTTATTAATAAGACTTCTCACAATTAGGGTAAGCTCTGATCCCCTTGAGCTATTGTCCTCATTCATCCATAAACCTTTGATATCAGTGTCTAAATGTATAGATGGATTCTCTGGTTTGATATGGGGCTCAAAGAATTCTATAAATCTAGAGGCTGCTATGGGTTGGATGCCAGAGAAAGGCTTCAAATTCTTTGTTGTTGTCTTGGGTGGGGAACAACATTCCCCAAAGAACCAACTGAAGCCCTGACTCACCTTCTTTAATAGGTTTTCATGATTTTGTGGATTTTTAATCATAATAATCCTTTCTCAGCCTTAGCAAAATGAGGCCTAATTTTTTACTGCCACACCCGCCACTCTCAATCTCCTCATCACTGCCCTGTTCTGATTCTTCCCCAGATTCTCTTATGTCACACTCATCACTGGAGATGATTCTGTTTTACTACTGTTTCCTGGGTTCTTTTGGAGCCTCCCTTTGCTTCCAAAGGCAATGGGGATGATATAGTCTTCCATCAGGAGAGACAGTAGATATAAGACATATCTGGACAATAACAGGTATCAAAAGGAATAAAATGATAGGTAGAGAAAGTAGCAAAAGGTGAGAGTGGCTGACCCAAAGACATTCTATCAGATAACCCAGGACCCAGCACTAGAGATCATATTCCTTGACATTCGCCCTATGCACAAGTCCTCAGGCCACACAGTAAAGCTGGGGCAGCAAATTGGACCACCTGGGATACGTACCACACATGCCCCCAGAGAGGTTCCTCACTTACCTCTGCAGTTCCTGTTGTCCCAGGCCAAGGCAAAACCATCAGGACAGGAACAAGAAAAACGGCCCAGAGAGTTATGGCAGGTGTGGGAGCAGGGGCTCTTGGCACTAGAACATTCATCCTTATCTGGGGAGGAGAAATGTTAATACTGAGATGACCCCTGCTGCCTGGGGGTCCCATGGGGCTGAAGAGGCCCCACAGAATCACAAAGTTTTAGAGCTAGAAGAGTCCTTGGAAATCATCTTGTCCAACGTTTTCATTGTACAGATGGAACACTGAGGTCCAGAGAGAGAAATGTGACTCAAGGCTAATAGATCAAGCTAGAAAGGAGACCATAAGTCTCCCTCATTTTTACAGATGAGGAAACTGAGGCCTGAGCTGTGAAGGGACTTGTTCTAAGTCACAAAGGTAATAACTACCAAAGAGGGCATTTGAACCCCCGGCCTCTGACTAGAGAGTGGACTCTTTTCACACCAAGATTACATAGCTAATAAGCCTTGTGGCTGCAGTTCACATCCCAAATCCAAGTCTCTTTCCTTTGGACTATGAGGGCCTAGGGGCATGAGATAGTAGGGTATCCTAAAGTCCAGGTTCCTTCCTCTATCAGGCTTGTTCCTCTTGCTTTTAGCTCAGACCCCACCCTATCTGTTCACCTGGACACATCTGGCTCAGGTACAGCTGCATATGCAAGCCCCTGGAGAACTGAGAGACCCTGCCCAACTCTGCTTAGTGAGAAGTCCCTGCTTAAAGTGCAGGAGAAGGGTGAAGAAGGGGAGAAGGAGGAGAATACTTACCAGTGCAAAAGGCCTGTTGGGAATCCATCACAAAACCCTCAGGGCAACCAGCTTCATTCTCATCTGCAAGGCAAATGTAGATCCTTCCCTTTTCTGCATCCAGCCTACCCTTCCTGCCCACCATCACCTCCCCCACCCAAGCTCTCCTCGCCCCTTCTGGAGTGCTAGAATGGCCTCTCTTTCCTGTTCCTAGTCTCCTCTTCTTCTAAGCCACCCACTCCACACCGCCAGAGTCATCTTCTAATATGGCTTTGACGACCACCTTCTTACTCAAAAAACATCAAGCATAAAGACCATATTGCTAAGCTGCCATTACAGCCCTAAATTTCTTACCTTCCATTCCACCCATTGATCCCTTGCTAATAACTTCTGGCTTTGCCCTAACTGGCCTCCTCACTCTCCTCAAGACACCGTCATATCTTCCTCTTTCCATACATTTGCTTATATATGTGCCCCATGTGGGAACATATGCTTTATGCTCTTTACCTCAACTATTATTTGAAAACTTTACTTTTTGTGTTCTAAATTTAATAGATACCAAATAAAACGCACATTTCTATGTATAAAATAGAATGGGAAAAGAGAATTGTACAAAAAACTGTAAATCTCTATTATGCATAGCTTGCTTTTCCTTTTAAGTATATAACAAATTCAATGTGCAGCTTTCAAAACTGTCCTGCTTATCTGTAATTCTTTTTGGTCCTCCTTCTCTTCTTTGCATTTTAAAAAATATCTCAATGATCTTCTTTTCTTTTTCTTTTTTCTTTTTTCTTTTTTTGGAGGGGGGAAGTCAAGGCAATTGGGATTAAATTACTTGCCCAAGGTCACACAACTAGTATGTCAAGTGTCTGAGGTGGAATCTGAACTCTGGTCCTCCTGACTCCAGGGCTGGTGTTCTATTCACTGCGCCACCTAGCTGCCTCTCTTTTCATTTTTTAACAATCTATTGCCTTGACTTTTCCCCTTCAGTTGAATAAAGAAAAGGAAAAGCAAAGCCCTTGTGAAAATACTTGCACAAAAACCAGTTCCCACACTGGCTATGTCCAAAAACATGTTTCATTCTGTACCTCAGTTATTCACAGATAACAGAATCATACCTCTAGAACTAGAAGGGAACTCAGAAGCCACCTTGGTCCAAACTTTCATTTTACAGATGAGGAAACTGAGGCCCAGGGAGCTTAAGTGACAAGAGCTAAACAAACAGTATGGGATGTGAACCTGAGTTTTCTTCCTTGGGAGCCAATACTTCTTCCCTTGTGCCATGAAGCCTCCCCTACTCAATTCCAATCTGTCTTTCTAAATTCAGCTCAAATTCCATCTCCCCATTTCTTTACCTGACCTAAATCTCCGATCTTTTTTCCACTACTCCCTGCTAATAACCCCCTGCTCCAGTCTGCCTAGTCTCCTCTCTGTCCCCTAACACACTTGCACATTCTCTTGCCTCTGTATATTTGCTTATACATTTTCTCCATCTTTCCTTCCCTTCCCTTTATTTATCCAAATCTCCCCTCCTTCAACGCCCAGCTCAGATTCATCTCTTCCTTCATTGACCACTCTAGTCCACAATTGTTTCCCTTTTCCCTGAATTCATACAGCATTTATAGTCCCCATCACATAGTCTAACCCCTAATGACATACAGTTTTACATTATTCTATATAATTATTTCATAGGATGAGCTTTGTTTCCCACTAGACTGTGAGTTCCTTGAGAGTAGGGATCATGTTCTATGCTCTGTGTATACCCTGGCACTTTATCCAGTGGGTGATTTTAGAAGCATTTAGAAAATCAGACCAAGAGAAGATAGCAATATAGGAGAAGGTGGGGAAGGGGTGTATCCCTGTACTTTCTCACCTGCTTGGAGAGCTGTGGTGAGTTGGAATCGGAGGGCTTCTGCCCCAGGGTCAAAGGCTGAACTGACCTCGGTGGCACGAAGGTGCTGGACCAGCTGGGGCTGTGGACCCAGAGCAGAGTCATACTGGATTGTGTGGTTGCAGTGGAAGTGAGTAGGGGTTCCATCCTTCAAGAAGGTCTGTGTGGAGCCCACGTATAGCTGACCAGACCCTATCTGCACGTAGCGTTCACGGAAATCCTAGAGCAAGGAAGAAGGGAGAAGGAGGGAAGAAGGGAAAAGAGTCAGGACTGGGTCCCAGCCTTCCAGGACCTTAAATGGGATCGTACTCCTGGTCATGATACCCTAGCGGCTAGAAGAACAAGGAGTCAAGAGACCAAGATTTTAGTTTCATGTTTTCCACTAACTCCCTGGGGCTGAAGGACTTTGGGCACATCAGTCAACCTCTCAGCATGGTAGCTTCCCTATCTTTAAACTAAAGAAATGGGGTTAGAGGTCTTTGTCAGCCCTAAGGTATAGCTCACATTTAAATTGCGCTTTGTGGTTTAAAGAGTGTTTTCCTTACAACATTCTGTAAAATATTTTTATTTAAAAAAAAAAACCAACACCTATTTTCAGTTCCAAGTTCTCTCCTCTCCACACATTCCCCCCCCCAGAAGGCAAGAAATA
This sequence comes from Pseudocheirus occidentalis, assembly GCA_028646575.1. NCBI lineage: Eukaryota > Metazoa > Chordata > Mammalia > Diprotodontia > Pseudocheiridae > Pseudocheirus > Pseudocheirus occidentalis. The sequence continues at coordinate 107,686,723 of CM053595.1, read as the reverse complement.
TGATGCTCCTTATACATATGAAGTCACGCAAAACATACTTTCACATTAGCCATATTGCAAAAAACAAAACAAGAAAAATAAAGGGAAAAATATGCTTCAAATCTGCAGGTTTTCTAAGGCTCCTCTTTACAGATATAACAGGGACTTCTAATGATTCCTTCCCATCTTTGAAGTGCTGACAACGCAAAGAGATGAGTGAGGCACCATGGAAAGAAAGGGAAGCTATATAGAAGCATATAGGGCTGGACTTGAACTCAGATCTCTTGAGTCTTAAGTCCAACTGTCTTTCCACGATCCTAAAATGCCGCCATGGACCCATTATTTCATATTGATTGAGCTTTGGGAAAAATCTAAATTCTCAGATGTCACCCTTGGTCATATTAACCATATCTTTAGCATGAACACTACCAGGGAATGTCACATTCAGTTTCCTTCAGGTGCCACAAATACCTGGCACCTAAGAGCCTTGCCCATAGTAAGTACTTAAATACTTTCTGAATGAGAAATATAAAGGGCTGCAGAGGGTAACCTTTCTTTCCTACCCACCTTTCCATTCTCCCAAGGGTTTCTGGATCTCAGGGGAGGGAACAAGAGTTGACGTTCCTCACCTGCACTTGCAGCTGGGTTGTGGCCAATGCTTCAGGGATAAAACCATTGACAACCATATCAAGGAGGAGCAGGCCATCTCTGTCCAAACCTCGGGCTACCTGGGTCAGGTGAAGCAGTTCCCCTGCAATGTCCCCCCATCCACAACATGAGTCATCAAGGAGAGAGAGAGGCTAGACAAAAGGATGCCCTGATCATACACCTAATGGCCCCCAACTCAGTTCTGGGTCCTGCCCCCCCTCCTTCCCACCATCAAACCAGGCAGCCTCTGCTCACCTGTAGCAAATTCCACCTGGGATTCCTGCCTGAAATTACCCCTGGTCAGAGAATAGCCATTGAGGGCCTCCCCACTCTGCCCTGCCAGGACCCAATAGATGGGGGCAATGGCAACCACAAGAATTCTCATCAATGGTCCTGGGCAGAGGAGAGGAGAGGAAGAGATTAACTGGGTTAGGGTCCTGCTGCAGAAGAGAAGGTACAATCTATTACTACCATATAGTATTATCTTGTCTTAAGGCAGTGAGGTGGCACAATGGACAGAGTACATGACCTGAAATCAGAAAGACTCATCTTCCTGAGTTCAAATCTGGTCTCAGACACTTACTAGCTGTGTGACCCTGGGCAAATCACTTAACCCTGTTTGCCTCAGTTTTCCCATCTGTAAAATGAGCTGGAGAAGGAAATTGCAAACCATTACAGTATCCATGCCAAGAAAACCCAAATGGAGTCATAAAGAGTTGAACATGAAAGAAACAATTGAACAACAGCGAATATGTTTTGTTTCCCAATTTCAATTCATTCAACATTTACTGAACCCTGACTATATATGTTAGTTTTTATACCAGGTATTGGAAAAGAGGCTAAAATGAACGGTGCCTTCTTAGGGCAGTCCATCACATGTCAGTCTCATAATCCAAAGGTCCTGAGTGTGCACCCCACAGGGGGCACAACTTTTTGGAGAGGCAGTGTGGGGAAGTAGAAAGGATACTAGATTTGGAATCCAAAGACCTGGGCATGAATCTTACCTCTGCCACTTACTACCTGTGTGACCTTGGGAAATGAGGAGACTGGAATAGTTTGCCTCTACTACTCTGGTCCTAATTCTATGGTCCTTATTCTATGAATGAGATACAGTCCTAGCCCTCCAGGAGCTGAGAAGGGGATCTCTGTCTCCTACATCCTCTTTCTCATATCTGTGTCTTTCTATCTTTTTTTCACACACACCCACATCCCTCTTTTTCCTTTTTCTATGTGTCTGTCTCTGTCTTTCTCTCTTTCACACACACACACACACACACACACACACACACACAGACCTTTCTCTTTTTCTATGTGTGTCTATCTCTGTCTCTCTCTTTCTCTTACCCTCCCACACCCCTCTTTCTCTTTTTCTGTCTATATGTGTCTATCTCTGTCTCTGTCTTTCTCTCTTTCACACACACACACACACACCCCTCTTTCTCTTTTTCTATCTATGTATGTCTGTCTCTGTCTTTCTCTCTCACACACACCCCTCTTTCTCTTTTTCTGTCTATGTGTGTCTGTCTTTCTATCTCTGTCTCTTTCTCTCTCACACACACACACCCCTCTTTCTCTTTTTTTTGTCTATGTGTGTCTGTCTTTCTCTGTCTCTCTATCTCTGTCTCTGTCTTTCTCTCACACACACCCCCTACAATCCAAAGCAGAGTGATAAAAAAGGCACAAAGTACTCTTTTTAAAAAGGCGGGGGGAGGGGGGGGGAAATCACATTCACCTTCCAGGATAGGAGGAGAGGCAATCAGGGAAGGCTTTGTGAAAGAGGCAGCATTTAGTCCAGCTAAAACTGGGTAGGATTTCAACAGGTAATTGCCTTTTCCCCTGTCACTGCAATCAGACAGCCACTACCCTGGTTCAGGTCCTTGCCAGCTCCCACTCTATCGCTCAGACGACTGCAATAGCTTCCTCGTTGGTCTGCCTGACCCTGGCCTCCCCTCTTTTCCAGTCCGTTCTCACACTGCCAACAAAGTGAGTTTCCTAAAGTGAAGGTTTGAGCACATCACTCTCCTGTCTAACACATTCCATTGGTTCCTTATTTCCCCTCGGATCAAACACAAACTCTTCCATTTCGCATTTAAAGCCCTTTCCACTCAACTTGCCTTTTCAATCTTACTATTATCACTGCCATCGATGCTGCTCCTCCTCCTAGCTACTAGCATTTATATAGCATTCTAAAGTTTGCAAAGTGCTTCATGTATTATATAGTATGCATTATTTTATTATTATGAACTTTGGGCTTCATTTAATATATACATATTATCTTATTTACATTGCTTCCTTTTCACAAACTCTATACATACAGTCAAACTAGTTTTATTATTGTTCTTAAAGCATACATTCCACTTCCAATCTCTGGATCTTTGCACTGGCTATGCCCTCTGCCTAGACTGAACCCCCTTCACACCTCGACTTCTCAGAATTTCTAATTTTCTTCAAAACCCAGCTCAGTAACGGCTTTTCCATGAAGAAGGTAGAGCCGCCCCTATCAGAACGACTGTATTTATTTAGTATGTGTCTGTATGCATCATGTTATCCTGCCTGATGGGATGCAAGTTCCTTCACAGCAAAAACTATTTTGCTTTTGTCTCTGTATTAATGGCATCTTATACAATGAGAGGCATGCGGTGTTGTCCAGTTGTTTTTCAGTCAGGTCCTGTTTTTCATGACCCCATTTGGGGTTTTCTTGGCAAAGACACTGGAATGGTTGGTTTGCCATTTCCTTCTCCAGTTCATTTTAAAGATCCATTCATTTTCAACTGAGGCAAAGAGGGTTAAGTGACTTGGCCAGGGTCCTGCATCGAGTAAGTGTCTGAGGCCAGACATGAACTCAGGAAGATGATTCCTGACTCTAGGCATGGCACTCTATCTTCTGCATCACCTAGCTGCCCAATGGGCATGTGGCTGGAATTAATAAATGTTTATTTAACTGATGAATTTCTGGGTAGATACAAGAGTGGAGAAAGGGTATTTCAAGAAAAAAAAGAAATTGCATGAATGAAGCCACAGGGGCAGGAAATCAGAAGGAATGTCTAGGGCAGGGGTTCTCAACCTGTGGGTGATGTTCAATTCGTAACAATGAAAATACATCCTGCATGTCAGATATTTCCATTACCATTCATAACAGCAGCAAAATTACAGTTATGAAGTAGCAACGCAAATAATTTTGTGGTTGGGGGTCACCACAACATGAGGAACTGTACTAAAGGGTCGCAGCATTAGGAAGGTTGAGAACCACTGGTCTAGGGGATGGCAAATAACCCGGTTTGATAGGAGCTATAGTGTACATAAAGGGAACTATTTTGAGATGAAGCTGGACAGGCAGATTAGGGCCAGTTTGTGAAGAGCTTTGAAGGTTAAGGGCTTTGTTGTACAGCCAGGAGGTTTTTGAAGAGGGAAATCATATGTTCAGAAGTGTGCTTTGAAAGGAAGATTAAATCTCACAAAATGTGAATATGGATAAATGATCAGAGATTGCACGTAGGGAAACCAGTTAGGAGGCTATTAGTATTGTCGAAGTGAGAAATAATGAGGGCCTGATCTAAGGCGGTGGCAGCATCAGTGGTGAACAGTATGGATACGACAGACATTGCAGAATCTTAAGAGCAGGGACACTGCCTTACAGTCTTCATACTTCAGTAATAATGACATATTTATATGGTGCTCATAACAACCATAACAGCCCTGAGTATTAAGCATTACAAGTATCATATTTCCCTTTTAAAGATAAGGAAACTGAGGGTCAGAAAGGTCAAGTGACTTCTCCAAGGTCATATAGCTAGTCAAGATCAGAGCTAAGACTTGAATCCAGGGCCTCAGACTTGAAGTCCAAAGTTCATACAACTACATCACATTGCAAAACACGTAGAAACTACTCAGTGAATGCTGGTTGGTTTAATAACCTTGATCTGAGCTGAACCTAGGAGATTTCTGCTCCCCATGCCATCTGGATCTTAAAATTCTTTTTCTCTAGGGCTGATCAGATCTGGGGAATTAACTGCATTTACCTGAATCAAGAAGGCTCAGATTTATAAACCAGAATTAGCCACTTTATTGATTTGCAATGTGAAATTCAATTCAACTTAATAAGCTTTAATAGGTACCTCCTACATACTAGGCACAAAGTCACTTGAATACTTTTATACTGAAAGTCCTGGTATCAGTATCTTGAGAATGGCTGCTTGAACCAGCAGCTACTGGGCCAATTCAATTCAATCTAGTAAACATTTATTAAGACCCTACTATAAGCAAAGCACTGTTCTGAGTACGAGAAATGAAAGACCAAATGAAAAATAGTCCCTGAACTAACTTGCAGTCTACTGGGGGAAATTTGGAATCGTGATCATTCTCACACTTGATTTTCTCTGTGTCCCGCTCCAGACCTCCTCCCAACTTAGCCCTCTCCTCTAGACTTAAGCAAAACAAGAGAAGAACAAGGTCTCTAAGTCATGGACCTTAAAGAATTGGCCTCCTCACATCAAAGGGCTTGCAAGCCAAATAGAAATTCAGGAGATAGAGATGGAAATGGTCCTATGGCCTCATAGTGACCCTATTTGTTCTCCAAGAAAACTCTTCAGGACTCTGCTGAGCCAGCATTCAGGATTCCTCAGCTGCCCCTCCTGATGGGCTAACCAGCTGAGATGGTGAAATTTAGCAAGTCATCCATAAGTGGAACAGAGATCCAAATGGCCTTCAGGCCAAAGTCTAATGATCTTCCAACCGTTAACACAAGCGAACCTTGAATAAGCTGGTTTCAAAGAAGCTGCCCCAGCAAGAGTTGAATCAGCTTCTAGTAGGGGCTGTACTTCTTCCTTTTAGTGCTGAATTGGCATCCAACAACCCCTCTAGAACCACCTGAAAAGGCCAAGCCACTGAGATACCATTAGAAAGGAATTTGTCAAGGTTTCTCTAGCCACAGTGCCTGCTTTATAATGATCGCTTAATAAATAGGTTTTTTTCTTTTCATTTCATCAGTAACTCTTCCCTAATCCCCAAAGTAGGCAGAAAAAATGACTCAGAAGTGTCACTGAATTGGTGATGCCTTTCTGTGTCTTTAAGTGAGTTGAACGTCCATCAACTCCATCTGTTATCAGCCAGTCTGGGCTCCTCTACAGAGTTCAGCTATCTTTAACTATATTTAACTATTGACTAGTCTGGGGGCAGCTAGGCAGCATAGTGGATAGAGCATTGATCATAGAGTCAGGAAGACCTGAATTCAAATCTGACCTCAAACAATGACTAGCTGTATGACCCTGGGCAAGTCACTTCACCCTGTTTGTCTCAGTTTCCTCATCTGTAAAATGAGCGGGGCAGGAAATGGCAAACCACTCTGGGTATGTTTACCAAGAAAACTCCAAATGGAGCCACAAAGAGTTGAACACAACTAACCAACAATTCAACTGAATGGATTGAATAGACTGTAATTTCATTTTCCATTTTTTCCCTGGTCAGTCTCTGCCCTGAAACACAGTCATTCTTACTGGCACCGTTCCTTTCTAAGTTCTTGGTAATCCCCAGGCAGGGATTACAAGGGCTGGTGCTTCTCCACAAATTTCCACCTCAAATGAGAGGAACAAATTGGGGACTAGTAGTCTGGAAGATGCCTCACTGCCTGAGAATAGCACAAAAGATTTCACATACAGAGCGTGCTGGTCTGATCCTCGGTCTGTTTGGTTTTGTTTTCCCAAAGACTAAGTCATTTATCAGCGTGACACCTTGCCGTCAGAGCACAGACTTATTTAGTCATTCAAGCTTCATAAAGTGCTTTCCTTGTGAGCCTGTAAGATGTGAATGGCAAAGTGGAGAGACTCACCATCAGGAAAGCCCTGGCTTAAAATCTGTCTCCAACACTTACTAGTTGTGTGACTGCTATTGGCAATAACCTTTTGCTTTGTGTTCCTGCTTCAAATCTCTCCCCACTCGGCTGTCAAAAGGATCTTCCTAAAGTGCAAGTCTGACTACATCAGCCCCTACCTAGCAAGTGCCACCAGCTCCCTATCACCTCCAGGATCAAAAAGAAAATCCTCTGTTTAGCATTCAAAGCCTTCTGTGTCTTACCCCCAACCAATTTTCCAACCTTCTTATACCCTATACCCCACCACATACTCTGGGATCCAGTGGTACGGGCTTCCTTACTGCTCCTCAGCTCTGGACATTTTCTCTGACAGTCCTCCATGCCTGGAATGCTCTCCCTCCTCATCTCTGCCTTCCACCTTCCCTGGCCTCCTTCGATTCCCAGCCAAGATCCCACCTTTTATAGGAATCCTTTCCCAATCCCTCTTAATTCTAGTGCCTTCCTTCTGAGATTATCTCCATTGGTTCAATGTAAACATAGCTTGTTTGTATGTATTTGTTTGCTGGTGGTTTCCCCAATTAGACTATGAGCCCCTTGAGGGCAGGGACTGGTTTTTTACCTTTCTTTGTTTCACAGTGTCTGGCACATGGTAGGCACTTAAGAAAAGTTTACTGACTGACTGATCATTGGCAACTTACTTCACCTCTCAACCTCAGGCTCCTCAACTATAAAATGGGGATATCATCATCACTTACCTCAGGACCAAATGAGATAAAGCAGTGTGTGTGTGTGTGTGTGTGTGTGTGTGTGTGTGTGTGTGAGAGAGAGAGAGAGAGAGAGAGAGAGAGAGAGATCTCATGTGCACACCCATATTTATATTTTAGATACATATTATATACATATATACACACACATCTATATGTACATCATTATTATTGTCTCCATTTATAGAAGAGAAACCCAAGGCTCGAGGCAACATGACTTGCCCAAGGTAACATGGATAATGAACAGCGGAGTAAGAGATTTTCAAATGCAGGGCTTCTGACTCTAACTCCCATTTTTCCCTCTATAACTTATACTTGAAACTTGACTTTACTGGGATTATGGTGACTGTTTTCATTTAAAGCAGGGGTCCAAAGGCACTACAGAGGATATTGGTTGGTGGATTATACCAGCTGTTGGGGGTGGGGTTATGGGCAGTCTTGCATCAGGTTTGTATTTGATGTCATGGAAAGACTCCACTTACCCACATCTGGGGGGATGTTGTTGATGGTGCTCTGGATTGTAGTGGCTCCATCCTCGGCTTCCTGTAGCACACTGGTGTTGAGAGAGGCCACACCAAATTCCTGGCCATTGATCACACCGACCATGCTGCCCCGGCTCCCCCGGGGCTCTCCTGCGAACAAATGAAAGATGGGACACGGTATAGTAGAGTGGAGTGAAGTCCAGCTAAGGGAAACCTGGAGAACTAAGTCATGACTTTGCCACCAGCCAGCTGGGTGATAACATGGGCAAGGGACTTCCCTTCCTAAGCCTTATTCTGTAAGGTATAGCTCCTTCCAATTCTAATGCTCTGTGGAAACTGCGATGCCTTGGAAGAAGTGAACAAAATGCCATTGCTTTGTAGACATGAGAGGTAGTTCTATCAACCAAGAAGCCCAATGCCCACATGGCCAAGCTTTCTCTACTCTCTATCCCTGTCTAGCAACAGGCCATGGACATGCCTGTTGCTTGGTCTGATTGAATTGTCAAAGCACTTGCCAGACTGCCTGGAAGCACAGGCTTCGTTCCTCCAAGTTAATCAAATGTACATCATGGGCACAGGGGAGTACTTCCTCTGGCAAGTGGACCAGCTGTCTAAAACTGGGCATATGGTGTGCCAGGGGACAAGATGCAGGAGCTGTCCTGCCTCTCCACTTACCGGATCTCAGGGGAAATTAGCAACCAATTGCCTATGATGCACTCAAAACAAAACACAGAATATTAAACCACCCCCCCTCCCCACAATTTCAAATCAAAGGCTGGAAATGATAGCATCTTAGAGAGGCTAAAGTTGAATTTTTATGAAATTTATTTCCATCCTGGGAAGTCCCTTGACAACATCCTCTACTGGGGAGCGAAAGGGCAAGGAAAGAAGACAGTTAAGGGAAATGGGTGTTCAGTGATCTTCATTAGAAGGAAACAGGAACTAAGAAACTAGTACGAGTCAGGGTGAGCCTTCAGGATGGGGCTGGACAATGTTGAAGAGGCACCAACTTATTTCTACTCATTACTCATTCATACATATTCATGTATTAAGCAACCAAGTATCCTGGTTTTCAGTACCAGCTGAGGTAAGTGCTGAGTAAGCATTTAGCCACTCCACAACCAACATGTCAGACAACATGAGTAGGCCACTCCCTGGTAGGGAAAAGGACCAAAGAAGATGGTATAGACCAGGGGTCGGGAACTTGTGGCCGTCTAGGTTCTTGGGTGTGGCCTTTTGGCCAAGCACAGCTTTTACAGAAAAAAATCATTTTATTAAGGATTTGTTCTGTAAAGTTTGGATTCAGTCAAAGGGCTGCACTTGAGGGCCTAGAGGGTCACATGTGGCCTCAAGGTCAAAGGCTCCCCACCCTTGGTATAGACAAAGGGCAGGGTTCTTTGGACAAAGCCGGCAGGGGGAGAGGGAAGATGCCGCCAAAGAGGATAATATTAGCCATGGTATGAGGCTCTGGAAAATTGAGGTGAATGAGAGTAGGAAGCAGATACGGCTGTGAAATCAGAGGCTAGACTACATGAGCACTATGGTCCCTTCCACCTTGAAGAGCAGCAGTGTGCCATGGTGGATGGAGAGCTAGGCATGGAGTCAGGAAGACCTGGGTTTGAATCTCACTCTGGCACTAACTAGGTGTGTGAGCCTGAGCAAATCACTGAACTTCTGAATCTCATTTCCCTCTTCTGTTAAATGATGGGGTTGTAAACTCAACGACATTAACATGCCTTCTATCCCAAAGTCAATGGTCCTATGACCTATCATTATGAGTTGTAACTATTGAACTTGTTGCCTTGGCAGGAAATTTATAAGAATCCTTGGCTAAGTCTAGAAGAAGGACAAGAAATGCACAAGTGTATTTGAGGGGAGAAAGCTTCTCTAGTGGCAAGACATGGGGAAGTTGAGATCCTGGCCCCCATGAGAGCTCTAAGGGAATCTGGTACCTTTCACAGCCACGAATGCCTGGGTAGTGGCAGTGCCCAGGAGGTTATGAGCAACACACTCATATTCCCCCATATCCTCCATCTCCACACCCTGGAACTGCAGGCTGCCATTGGGTAGGGTGCGGAGCCGTTGGCTGACCCGAATGGGACGTCCAGCTTGGGTCCACTCCACCGTGGGGGTTGGCTCTCCTATCGCCTGGCACAGCAGAACCACAGTCCCACCAGCTCTCACCACCACATCCTGGGGCTCCACTACAAATATGGGGGCACCTGAGGATAAGCAAACATTCATTAAGCACCTCCCATGTGCCAAAAGATTGTGCCAGGCATTGGGGACACAAAGACAAAAATGAAGCAGTCCCTGCCCTCAAGGAGTTTACCTTCTATGTCAGGGATAATAATACACTCACATATAAGTACAAAATGTATTGTCATGTGTGTGTGCAGGGGGCAGGGAAGGACTGGGAGTCTTTGAACTGTGACTCCTACTCCTCACCATGACCTCAACTTCTGATTCCAACTAGGGAAAACAATCAAATAGGTCCTCAGCCTGAGGCCTGGTGTGAAGTGTCTATCAAAGAAACTGGATATGTGCACTTAAGCAAGTCACTTCTCTTCTGGGTTTCTTTATCTATAAAATGGGAATGAATTGGAGCAGAGAATTTCTAAGAGTCCTTTCAGCTCTAACATTCCATTACCTCAGATCTGGGTTTGAATTCTGTCTCAGACACTTACTAACTGTGTGACCCTGGGCAAGTCACTTAACATCTCTGCTTTCTCACCTGTAAAATGGAAAGGGTTAGACTCATTGGTGTCAGAGACCCATTCCAACTCTAAATCTATGATCCTATGAACCTCTCATTCCCAGTCCTAAATATTTCACTAACAAATGTTCCCAGAACCACAAACATTTGCTCCCACCTTCCCTGGACCTCAAGGAAATCTTAAACAATTTCAAGCAAGCAATTTCAATAAATCCTGGCATGTATGTTCAAGACCTCTCTCTACCTTGGATTCTCAGCCTATCCCTGGGTATGCACCAAATGTATTTGGCCAACCTCTTCCCCATAGACCCAGCACTGTCCATGTCAGCTTGCTAGTGGAGGGAGGCAGACAAGGGGTCAGAAAGGCAGGGAAGGACCAGACTCACTTCGAAGGATGAGGGTCACCACCTTCTCCACCACACCCACTTCATTTTCTGCCAGACAACGGTAACGCCCAGCATCTTCCATCTGAAAATGGAAAAAGGAGAGAAGGGGAAGCACTTAGTAAGGAGGACTGGATTCTCAAGACCAATCTGCCCCAGACATGGTGATCTGAATGGAGGCATTATGGCCTAAGGCCATATATATAAATAATAAATAAATATTAAATATTTAATATAAATAATAAATATAAATAATAAAAATATAAATATAAATAATAAAAGTATTAGAAAGGTTAGATAGAGGCTTAGGGAAGAAATAGCATAAACTCTAAACTGGGCATCATGCCACACAGGAGAGTAGGGGGCATGGGGATGAGAGGGGGGATGACGGAGGAGAGGGCAGGGTCTGGGGGAGGGACACTGGAAGCACACACTTCAGTAAAGGGAC